>JAWMRD010000335.1:0-14417 GCA_035584875.1 Syndactyla subalaris | reverse complement strand
TCTCTTCTCCAGGTGACCCCCCCAGCTCTCCCAGCCTGGCTCCAGAGCAGAGGGGCTCCAGCCCTGGAGCATCTCCAGTCCCTCCTCTGGACTGTCTCCACAACGATGGGCTCCCTCGTGCCGCCTTACACTCACACCGGTCTTGTGCTACAGATCTCTGGGTAAATACTGTCTGGAGATGGCACAGGCACTTGATGGTTTCCAAAAATGGCATCACCAGCAGTCATTTGGCAGCAGGAAGCTGCAGTTTCTGGAGCGGTGCTCTCCTCATACCCTCAATCTGTCCTCCACAAACACAAACCTGAAGTGCCCCCCAGGCCGAGCCGTCTTTTCAAAGCAGACACTTCACCTCCCAACTTTCTCACCAACACTTCCCTTCCCTTCTTCCCATAAATAAACCCATGTTTTCAGACGGGTAACACTCAAGGCAAGGAAGTGAATATGGAAGAGGAGGCGTTTCAAAGCAAACAGTTCACACAGAGGGGCTAAATCCGAGAGACAGAGCCCAGAGAGCCACCAGTGATGTACCAGACTGGGGTGGCCAAGTGGGAGAGAGTCACAGAGAGCCTGTCCAAGAAGCAGAAGAAACTAAAACAAGGGGGGAAAAAAGGAAGGAAGATCATCTTGCTGATCCTCCATCCACCCTGCAACTTCCCAGTGAACGTTCCTGACAAGTTTCCAAGAGAAAATAAGAAAATGAATCAACTAAAGCAGCTGGTTCGTGCAAACCCAGCCTGCCTTCTCCACAACCACCTCCAAGGGGTCTCACTTAGCTGGCAATTAATTAGTGGGCGAGTTTTCATCTATTTTCTATCAACAGCATATACATGAGGACATCTTTACAGCACACATTTCGGGGGGAGCTCACCAGAAGCTCAGTGCTGGAAGGGAGCTGCTCACAGAAGTGCCTGCACTAAACAGGTCTCCATCTGGATTAGATCCTGATCTCCCATTTTAGTGCCTCTTTAGGGAGCTTTAATTTTATGTTCCACCTTGGCTACTTCCAACCTTTAAAGCTTTTGCAAAGCAATTTGTGCAAAAGCTGCTGCAGGGGATGCGAGTTCCCATGGCAAGTGGCTACAGCAAACCCCAGCACCATTTATCTGATGGAAACACAAACCACCAGGAACTTTATGCTGGGAATGAAATTTACGTGCTCTTGGTGCTCTTTGGAAAGCAGAACTGCTGAATTACCTCAGTTGGGGGAGAAGCACAGATGATCCCTCTCTGGATGAAACTAAATGAAGCAACAGGGCAAAAGTGCTGTAATTCATGGAATCACAGAATCACTCAGGTTGGAAAAGGCTTTCAAGATCATCAAATCCACCCTGTGTCCGATGCCCACCTTGTCACCCAGACCCACGTCCAATTGCTCCTTGGACACCTCCAGGGATGGGGACTCCACCACTGCTCTAGGCAGCCCCTTCCAAAGTTTAACCACCCTTTCCATGAAGAAATTCCTCCTGGAGTCCAACCTGCCCCTGCCCTGTCCCATCCTGAGGCCGTTCCCTCTGCTCCTGTCCCTGTTCCCTGGGAGCAGAGCCTGACCCATCCCAGCTCCCCCCTCCTTGCAGAGCCAGAAGGTCCCCCCTGAGCCTCCTTTTCTCCAGGCTGAAACTCCTCGTGGCTCAGGATGCCATCACCTGTAAGCTGACTAATTATTAGAGATGAGCCATCTCAGAGTAACACATGGAGCATGGTGAGGCTTCCCAAGCTGTGGCTCTGGGTCCCCCCTCCATCAGTGCAGCCATCTGGAAAAGCAGATGCTGAACAAACGCCCGACGCCGGCACGCTCTTCCTTCCATCTTCCCACTCCCTGCTGCAGGCCAGGAGAAAATCTGAGCCCCACACCAGGCTTGGTGTTTCCTGGCTCAGAATAAACCCTCTCAAACAGCCCTGGGCTCTGCTGGGGTGTTTTTAGCTGCCACATCCAAAGCTGGACTGGGCTCCGTAAGGAACCAGAATTCCAGACCCGATCCAAGGTCCAGGGTGATGGCTGGGAAGGAACTCCACAGCCACGAGCCTTCCTGGCTCCCCTAGAGCTCATCCACAGCACTGATTTACAGGGAATAAATAATAACACAGGCCATAATATCCTGACTTCTCCCCCTGAGCGCTTTTTCCCATGTCTCCAACCCTTGCAGGAGCAGCTCTCGAGAGCTTTGCCATCTCCCTGAGTGCAGGAGGGGTATTTTTACACGCTGGCATTTTGTGTTGAAACAAGCAGCTGACAATTTGGGAGCACAGCACTTAAGGAGCTATTTCCTGACAGGAGACAGGGAAAGCAGCAGTTTCCTCAGACACTCAGATTGCTCCTTTCTGCTCTCTCCCCTAATGTTAACTCCCATCATGCTCTCAAGTTCCTTTGAGTACAGATCCATCTGCATGAAAATATTTTAAAATATTTCCTGTTGCCTCTGATTCCGTGACAGGGAGGAAGCCCCAGAAGAGGCAGGTAAATTTAATGCCACTCTCCACAGGCTCCCTCACTTGGCAGCAAGGGCTCTGCATCCACCTGACCGTGGGGATGCCAAGGGAACCCCACGAGGAGGAACGTCCACAGCTTTGCAAATGCAGCACTTAGCACTTGTTTGGAGGTGAAATGGTCACCACCAGCTCCTGCAAGCTGGCCCAGCAGAGCCTGACACCCATCTCCAGTGAGATGGAGCAGCCAAGCAGAGGGATCACAAGGACACAACCACCTGGGGCAGGACAGAGGGAAAGGTTTTACCTGCAAGCCTAAGGACAAAGCTCTTCCTCTGCCTTTAACAAATGCTGCAGTCCCTGATTTTCACTCTAAAGATGAGAATACAACGACTTGAACCATGAAAATCTGAGACTCTTCAGTTTCTCCAACCCCCTCTGAAAACTAAGGCATCTAAACCAAGACTGAAATCCAACCAATGTTTAATACATCATTTGGTGATGTTGGATGAGGCTTGGAGCAACCTGGGCTAGTGGAAGGTGTCCCAGCCCATGGCAGGGGGTGGGACTGGATAAGCTTAAGGTCATTCCCAACCCAAATCACTCTGTAATTCCATCTCCTTTCAATACTCAAACTCCCCTCTTAATTACATATGAAATTTCTGCAACAAAAGGTAACTTATATTGACAAGTTACCTTTTCATATTGAAATAACTCTCATCTCAACCTCCAGCAACACACTGAAACACATCTCTGTGCATCCATCCAAGCCAGGAGATTTTGGCACGCTGGAAACTGTGAAAATTCAGAACTGCACTAATTTTTCAATAATTGGAAAACAGCAAATGTGCCAGAACATTTCCCAGAGTCAGCTGTCCACAGCAAGCCAGGCTTTGCCATTAAAAGCCTGGGACAGAGAATAGCTCCCTGGGAATTACAGGCAGCAAGAGTTTGCTCTGAGCCAGGTCCAGGGGGGCTCAGATGTGCTTTGGGTGCTTCTGCCTCCTCTCAGGAGGGACATGGAGCTGCTGGAGCAAGGCCAGAGGAGGCACCAAGATGGTCAGAGGGATGGAGCAGCTCTGCTGGGAGAGTTGGGACTGTTCAGCCTGGAGAAGAGAAGGCTTTGGAATGACCTAATTGTGGCATTCCAGGACCTGAAGGGAACCTACAGGAAAGATGGAAAGAGACTGTTTCCAAAGGGCTGGAGGGACAAGACAAGGGAATGTCTTCCCAGTGCCAGAGGGCAGGGTTAGATGGGATATTGGGAAGGGATTCCTGGCTGGGAGGGTGGGCAGGCCCTGGCACAGGTTGGGCAGAGAAGCTGTGGCTGCCCCTGGATCCCTGGGAGTGTCCAAGGCCAGGATGGAGCCACCTGGTCTGGTGGAAGGTGTCCCTGCCCATGGCAGGGGTTGGCACTGGAGGATCTTGAGGGTCCCTTCCAATCCCAGTCTGGGATCCTGTGGCTCTGTGAAATGGATATACATATATTAAACTACATGCAATGTCATTTCTCTTTCCAAGTGTGGTCAGAATGCCAACCCTCTGGAAGAGAAATGCACCTTTGCTGTGGGGCTTTGGCAGAGCTCCCACTCTGGGACAGTGAGCTCCCCAAACCTTTGCTGGGAAAACTCAGCCATTTCACCTTGTTCAGAGAGAGGGACACTCTGGGGACTGTCAAACCCCGAGTGGAATCCCCTGGGAGGAGCAGCTTGTGTAGAGAGGTGGGCAGGGTGTGTGGGTGCTGGAACACACACCAGCACCCCCCTAGGCTGCCATGCCCTGGGAATTCCATGCCTTTCCACTGCTGGAAAGAAGGGCAGGGAAATGAGCATTACCTGGGCTGCCACGGGATGGGAAACCCTTCAGAGCTCCTCTAAAGGACAGCTGGGGGCACCTGCTCACCCAAAGCTCTTTCTGTCTTTGAAGCTGCTCTGTTGGGAATAAGAGTGGATAGTCCTTCGAATTCTGCCTGGTCATACCTGTTTTCCAAATACCTGGACAATAAACTTAAAGAATAAAAATGACTTTACAAAGTCCTTCTCCAGCTCTCTTGGAGCCCCTTTAGGGCTTCCTGGATGACCTGTGGGAGATGAGGGAAAAGTGCTACTCCCAGGGGAGTCTGAAGTCCTTTGAGAGACTTACTCATGTGTCTCAGAATAGACCCCGTCGCAGCTCGGCATCGTGAGTGGATATATTTAACTGTTATTCCTTATCACTTACGTTCCCCACCCTCTAAATATCACCATCTCAGGAACAGGGAGAAGGCACACTTTTCCTGAAGGTTTCCAAAAGGCCCCCCACTCTCACAAAAAACCTTGGGGCTTTGGCATCTGGATCCTTCCCAGTTTGCTTGCCCATTTCCACCACTCTCAAACCATTTTTTATTGCTCCCATTTCTCTGACAAAAGTGATTTTCAGAGAAACAGTGGATTTGGGAAGCCTCTCCCCTTGGCACAGCTCTGCCCTTCTTCACTTCACACCTGCTAAAGGCAGACTCTTCTCCACCTGAAGCAGTGACACATAAAAACATATCTACCTGGAATCACGGAACCCTGGAATGGTTTGGGTTGGAGGGGACATTAAAACTCATCAAATCCCATGGGCAGGGACACCTTCCACCAGCCCAGGGTGCTCCAGCCTGGCCTTGGACACTTCCAGGGATCCAGGGGCAGCCACAGCTTCTCTGCCCAACCTGTGCCAGGGCCTGCCCACCCTCCCAGCCAGCAATTCCTTCCCAATATCCCATCTCTCCCAGCCCTCTGGCACTTTAAACCTCCAACCCTTGTCCTCTCGCTATCTGCCCATTCAGAAAGTGCAAAACCACGGTGAGTTCCTTTATCCAACACAGAAAACAAGCGTTCCACACGCAAGGGGAGCTGTGATGTGAATCCCCAGGTGCATTTTGACACCTGCAGATGGTGCAGCTGCAGCACCACCTTTACCCCCAGGAACATTTGTGATGCTGAGCTGGGGTGACAACACCCGGGACACCAGCACTGCAAATCCCACCCTGCACTCTCAGAAATGCACTCCCAGCCTCAGGAAAACCTGAGGCTCAGGTGTTGTCAGGAAAAGGTTCCTCCAGCAGCACCTCCCAACACATCTCTCTCCCAGGAGCCTGGTGATGGCATTTTCTTCCAGGAAACATTGGATGCAGGAGGAGTGCAGTGCATTTGTTTCCTTGGAAACAAACCCTTTCAACCTCCAGCGTGCACACAATCTTAAGCAAAAGAAAACTCTGTAATTAGGCCCAAGGTCTGGCTATTTTTAGCCAGCAAGATGTTAAATCACAACTGTTTTATTAGTAATAGAACCCATTGGAAACACATTTATCTCAGTTATTGGAGCAGGAAGTCTTTGTATCAACCCAAACAATAAACCCACTGAATTCTTCTAAGATGTATAATTGCTTGCCCATTTAAAAGAAATATGAGTTGGTAGATTTGGATTTAGCTGTGCCCTGCACCAGGGTTCAAAGGAAACCCTGAAGTGCCAAACAAAGCTGATACAATCAGGAGGTAACATTTATTCATTCACTGATGGTTGGACTTGATCTTGGAGGTCGTTCCCAACCTTAATGATTCCCTGATTTAGGAGAGTTTAAAACCTTGAATCACCACCAAGGTGCTGTTGGCACCTCTTGTAAACAACATTTGGCCTCCAAGGCTGAAGCACCTGCAATACCTTGTCAGAACTCCACTCCAGCTCCATAATGAGCACCAACTTTGGGCCAAATACCCTTTGCTCTTCAATAAACTCTTGCATAAAATTCAACACAATATTTCTTGATTGGCTATTATAGGCAGGAGAAAGATCCTTTCCCACCTCCCAGGAAGGTGCTGGAATGCTGGAGATGCACTTGGGAACAGCAAGGGCATGGTGACACCAGCCTGGGGGTCAAACATGTGTCTCCTGGTCCTCACAATACCCACTTTCCAAATCTTTATATTCATAAACACACAGAAACTGCCTCAAGCTGTGCCAGGGGAGATTTAGGTTGGATATCAGGGAAACGTCTTCATGGAAAGGGTTGTCCAGCCTTGGGCAGGGGTGGAGTCCCCATCCTTGGGGGGATTTCAAAGCCCTGGGGATGTGGCACTTGGGGACATGGTCAGTGGTGGCCTTGGCAGTGCTGGGGGATGGTTGGACTCGATGGTCCGAGAGGGCTTTTCAGCCTAAATGATTCCATGATTCCATCCACAATGTGAAAATACTTTGAGAATCAAAATACCACACTCAGGTAGATTCTTTCACTAGAAATACAAATTTGGCCTGAGGAACTTCAGGAGAAGGAATTGGAGAGTTCAGCTGAAAATATATTGGCCACATCTACCCTGCTTATGATTCCTTGGTGGCTTGAACTGCAGAAGATCCCTAGGTGCTTTCAATTAAAAAGATTGAATTCTACAGAAAAATCACCTGAAAAGATAAATGGGAAATAATTACTGCTTAAATCCTATTGTAAAACTGGTATTTTTTTCCTAGGAAATATATTCAAGAATTATGGGATTATTTCTTCTATGAGCCCGCAATTTCATACCATTCTCTAATTCTATTGTTAAGTTTTACACTTTTATAAATTATGGGGGATTTTTGCTGTGCATTGATCAGATCATTAAAATATTATTTCAATTAAACTCTACCATTGGGCCTCTTGGGGGAAATAGATCTTTAAAAACAAGGCCTCGGAAATGAAAAGCAAAATTAAACCCAAGACACACAAAATTCCAGCCTCGTGTTTCCAACAGCAAAACTGAGCCCAGGAGTGAAGCTGTTCCACAGCCCTGAACTCATAGTTGCTCTTCTCTGGAGATTCTCACTCGGGCTTTGGAGAGATTTTCCTTTTCCTTGCATAAATGTTTCCAAAGGAGAAAGATTTATTCTCTGACCAGCACTTCTTTTGGATTAAACATTGCACTGCAGGGGATTTTTTCCACCTTAAATAGAGCTGTTTTCAATAAAAGGAAGCGTCACGACACTTGTGAGTTGAACCGGTTGAGCAAACAGAGGTAAATCACAGAAAAGGGAATTTTAAGGCTTTTATGGATAAAGATAATTGTGTTTAATGTTGAATATGCACTTAAATTTCAGAGTTTTAATCTCTTCATGACCAAAGCACTGCCCTGAGAAGAATCACAGCTATGGAGAGGAGTCCACAGAGGGATGAATCTGCAATGACCTCTTGAGAATGCAAAGTTCTGTACTGCAACACTACATTTTCTGATGTGTCCAGACTGTCCTTTCAGAGGAAATCACTGTGCTGTAATTGGAACCTGTGCCCTTGAATTATTCACCTAAAATCACAGGCAGATCATCTGTCAGACTGGAGTGGACAACCTGTGGCAGGGTCATTTACTGGGGACGCACTGGGGGGAAAAAAGAGGTTCATGAATGGAAGGCAGGGAAAGTAAGAGGTGCAAAAGTGACCTCAGGCCCCTTTCTCTTCATGTTGCCACCCACAAAGAGATGTGTTTGCAGGCCCTGTGCTGAGTCAGCTCGGTGAGCCTGCTGTGGTTTGGCTTTGTGGTCTGTGTATTTTCACAGATGTCCCCCCAGTACCACCACAGACAGAAGGAAATCTGGAATTCCTGTTGACCAGGAATGGTCCTGTCGTTCCTATTAACCAGGAATGGTTCTGTCATTCCCATTGACCAGGAATGGTCCTGTCATTTCTATTGACCAGGAATGGTCCTGTCATTCCTATTGACCAGGAATGGTCCTGTCATTTCTATTGACCAGGAATGGTCCTGTCATTCCTATTAACCAGGAATGGTCCTGTCATTCCTATTGACCAGGAATGGTCCTGTCATTCCTGTTGACCAGGAATGGTTCTGTCATTCCTGTTGACCAGGAATGGTCCTGTCATTCCTATTAACCAGGAATGGTCCTGTCATTCCTGGTGACCAGGAATGGTTCTGTCATTCCTATTAACCAGGAATGGTCCTGTCATTCCTGGTGACCAGGAATGGTCCTGTCATTCCTATTAACCAGGAATGGCTCTGTCCTATAATTAGAACAATATATACACAGTCTTTGGGGCAGAAAACATCACTGTGTCCCTCCCAACCCAAACCATTCTGTGAGTTTATAATTCTATGATTATGAGGAAAGGAAGATGATGAAAATCCTCTGGGAGATCCTACTTGGAAAGGTTATGGAATCTGCTGTTTCTGTAAGTAAGAAACTGGCTTGGCTGACTAAAATACAATAATATACAACACAGAGAGCCCTGAAGGAAATTTGCTCACCATTTCTTACTTGGACATAAGTTTGTCTTATTGAAGACCAGGATTTGGGGTTGCACTGACCTTTCAAATATAACAGGTAGGGCCAGGCTGAGCAAGGTTTCCAACCATTCCCTGGGTGCTGTCCCTGTCCCCACAGAGCAGAGAGCAGAGCCTGCCCCTCCTCTGCCCCTCCCCAGGAAGGTGTCCCTGCCATGAGGTCTCCCCTCAGTCTCCTCTTCTCCAGCTGGACACCCCAAATGCCCTCAGTGTCCTCACACCTTCCCCTCCAGGCCCTGAACCACCCACATGTTCCAGTCCTGCTCTGTGTACAGTGGGTTGGGATGTCACTCCTTGAAGCCAGAAGTGACAGGTAACCCTTCCCAAGCGCCCAGGTGTGACTGTACAGGTGTCACCCCCTGTCCCCAACCCGCCTGACACCTGACTATTGCTGCAGGGTGGGATGGATCAGTGCTTGCCCCCAAAGAGCAGCTTAGATACTGAATTCCCTCTCTATTCTGAGAGCAGGTGGCACAAGAAGAGAGAATTCAGAGCCGGGTCCAGTCCAAGGCAGGGCTGAGAGGTGACACTGCCCTGGTGCCTGAGGAATGCTTCATGGAGGGGCAGCTCAGCTGTGATGTGATGATCCAAAAGCTCCACCAAAGTCTCAGATGGGAAGATCTGAAAACCCTGGAGGCTTCTCTACTCCAAAGACTATTTGCAGGGTGACCAGGCTCTGTTGCAAGATGATCCTTGAACTTGGGAAAACAGAAGCCTGCACTGAGTGGAGCTGGACCCCAATACCCTGTGCCCTCCTCCACATCCCCCTAAGCAGTGACTGCACACCCCCCATTCTGCCTGCTGAGACACCGAAGTGCCCCGGCTGTCCCGGAATTGCAGAGCCCGGGGAGCAGCTGGTGTGAAAACCAGCCTGTTGTGAATGATAGGCTGCTGAGCCGCTTAATGTTTGTCACTGCTCCGGTCCCCGGGGAGGGGCTGACTGTGCTGCCACAGATGACTTCACTTTCTGCATGACAAAGAAGGCAGGTCATGCTGGCAGTCACATCAAGTCATGGATATGGAGGGGAGGGCAGTGTGGACCACAGAGCCATCCCCTTTTGGGAGCACAAGCAACCAAAGCAGGCTGTCTCAAGATGATTGAGCAACTGGAGCTGCCTCTCTTCCAGATCTCAAGGAAAGACTCTTCTTTCCCCAGAGGGTGGTGGGCACTGAGCAGGCTCCCCAGGGCAGTGGGCACAGCCCCAAGGCTGCCAGAGCTCCAGGAGGGGTTGGATGATGCTCTGGGGCACAGGGGGGGATTGTTGGGGATGGACCTGTGCAAGGCCAGGGGTTGCACTGGATGTAGATCCCTTCCAGCTCACCACACTCCACGATTCTGTGATGATCCAAAAGCTCCACCAGTGTCTCAGATGGGAAGATCTGAAAACCCTGGAGGCTTCTCTACTCCAAAAGAGCATTTCCAGGGTGACCAGGCTCTGTTGCAAGATGATCCTTGAACTTGGGAGAACAGAAACCTGCATTGAGCCTGCTTTTCTCTGAGTGCCCCACACGAGAAGCACATCTGGAGGACACTGCCCTGTTTAGCGACAAAATAGTCTCTTGGCCAGTGAATTTATATTTTTTTCTCTTTGAAGAGCAAGTGGAAATGTTCTGCCTGCCATTAGCTGCAAATTGTATCTCGTTAATAGAATCAGGACCAACCAAGCTGCACGTCGTTCCTGCTCAAGAAAACAGTAACATATAGATTAATGTTCAGCTAATTGTACATGGCAGGAATTCTACCGAGGGGGCTTCCAGTGACATTAGCAAGGCTGAGTGGGTTATTCATCTCACAGCAGCCCCTCTGTGGGATTTCAGCTTCCCATGAATAATTCAGGTTGTTTTTTTTAAAAAAAAACCAACCCAAACTGCTTAATATGGGGGTTTTTTTCCAAATTTTCATTATGAATTTTCTCCTCCCTGCAATCAAACCGAGACAGGTGATTTATTGTGTTTCCAGGTGTGTTCCTCTCATGGCACACTGATTTTTAACTCTTTCTTTATCTGAGGGATGCTGGGACATGTAAGTGCCTTCAATGAGATCTTGTTAGAATATCTCAGAATCTCAGGATGGTTTGGGTTGGGAGGGACCTAAAAGCTCATCCAGTCCCATCCCCTGCATGGGCAGGGACGCCTTAGATGGGACATTGGGAAGGAATTCCTGGCTGGGAGGGTGGGCAGGCCCTGGCACAGGGTGCCCAGAGAAGCTGTGGCTGCCCCTGGATCCCTGGAAGTGTCCAAGGCCAGGCTGGATGGGGCTTGGAGCACCCTGGGACAGTGGAAGGTGTCCCTGCCCATGGCAGGGGGTGGCACTGGTTGAGCTTTAAGGTCTCCCAGCCCAAACTAGGGATGCATTTTCCTCGTGGAATTCCTGCTGTGGAGGGAACCACAGAGAACAACCTGCCCAAGCCACAGAGCCCTTGATGGAAGCCTTCAACAGAGGGATGAGCCCCTGCATCCTCAGCAGATAATCCTTCAAAAGTAGAGAGGCCATTTGCTACAGCTACACTTTAACCACATTAACAGGTATTTTCAGTTAAATCTGGGAAAAAATCTTCAGTCAAACAAACGTGATAATAAACCATAACCTTGTCTGGTTTTTGTTTGTGGCAATTTACTGGTATTAACATTCATTATTTAAATCATGAGCAACATACAAATACTAAAATCACATTAGGAAAGCATCAAAATGACAGCAGCAGCAGAGACATAACTCCTGACATCCACACCCTGCTCTTTTATCACAAAGTAAAGCTCTTTTTCATCGCCACAAATAACATGCAAACTAGTCATTTCAGGTGAACTGGAAGGTGTGAGGTAAAACAAGAATTAAACAACACTTTCAGCCTTAAAATAAAGTTTCTATGTCCTGTTAATAGAACAGTTGGAGGTGCACAAGGATGTGAGCTGATGTAAGGTGAGGAATGGGTTTGTTGGAATAAAAATGAACTATCCCAATGTGTGCTGCCCATAAAATTCATTGCATAGCTAGGAATGAACACAGCCAGAACTTCAGGCAGTCCTATTTAACAACAGCCAGGTAATACAGAAGAGTTCCTAAAAGGCTGGTGTGAGTTAAGGTAGGTGAAAAAGAAGAGGTGGCAATTCCTTTGACGTGCCCCAAAAGTGCTCTTCGAGCTGACAGGGTACAAAGCTGCCTTTTCTCTCCTGAATAGTTTCCTTTTTAGTACCAAAATATTCTCCAGATCAGCCCCTAATGAGAGATATGGAATGAAAAGCCGAGGATTTTATCCATGTACAGCAAACCAGGCAAGGCAGAGATTTTCTGGAGAGGCCTGAAGGTGTCCAACTTCAGTGGGAATGAACAGCCATTCCCTGCATATCAAAGGAGGATCCATCAACTTCCTTAAACTTTCCCAAACATCCCTTCTCCTCTGGAATTCGTGGCCCTGCATTGTTATTCCAAGCAAGGCAAACTTTGTAAGACAAACATTCAGACTCTTTTACAGTTCCTATTTATTTTTCATGAGCGCAGATCGTAGAAGGAGAAAGAGTGGGCTTGACTCGAGCAAGGATTCAGTACATGGAGAATCAAATTAAAGCTTCCAGACCTCTGAAATGATTTCTTCATCTGTCTCTGATGCCTAAACAGTAAATCCTGAGGTTGGAACACTGTGGGGTTGTACAAAACAAGGGTTTTCTCTGCAGAACCACAAACTTTCCAAGCAAAATCAGGCTGCAGGAAGAATTGCCTGGCACAGGTGCCCAGGGCAGGGGTGGATCCTCATCCCTGGAGGGATTTCAAATTCCTGTGGATGTGGCACTTGGGGACATGGTCAGTGGTGGCCTTGGCAGTGCTGCGGGAACTGTTGGGCTTAATGATCTTAAAGGTCTTCTCCAAGCTGAACAATTCCACGATTCCATGAATACCTACAGCTTTCTCCTCCCTTTTCTGACACACCTCCAAGCACTTCATTTGCTTGGAAAAACATACCTGAACTTGCCAGTCCCAAGTCCAGAAGGAGGAGGAGGGTGTCCAGGTGGAGGGGGGTGTGTTGGGAGGGCAGCTCTGCTGAGGACACCCAGCCCGTGGGTGAGTCCACATCCCCTTTCAGCTGGAAGTTTATTTTATCAGCTAGTGCAATTTAAAATAGATTCACAATCGCTCACCACGAGGCCCAGCACTTGTCCTGCTGCATTCAGAACCACCGACAGCACCACTCAGTGGGTCCTGCCAACCCAGCCGTGCAGCACAGAGGGCAGGGCCACCCTCTGCAAACCATCCCCTAAAATCCTTGGACCCAAAGTCTTCCAAGAGTGCCTGGCACAGCCTAAGCAGCAGCAATGGCTGCAAATGAGCCACTTGCACCGGGGCAGCCAAAACCCATCCAGGCAGAACGTTCTAAAAATGGTGTTCCCCGAGGAACCCGCAGCGACACCTGCGTGGGTGTCCTCACACACTTGGTAAATACAAGCCCTTCCAAAGACCTCTCCAGATGCCTCCAAGGGAGACTGCTGAACAGGGAATGTGCTGTGGGGAAGCAGCTTCTGAACCTTGGTGGGATTCCAGCAGGAGCCACCTGCAGGGACAGAGCAGCAGCCACGGTGAGATCTGCTCTGTGAACATCTAAATTGGGGTTTGGAGGGTTATTTTTAAAGAAATCCCTCAGAGCTCGTGCCTGGTTTCCCCTGGTTCAAACCAAAAGGAATGCAAGACAAAACAAGCCAATGGGATGTATCAGAATTACCAGCACGGGGCTAAAACCACAGGAAACTCAACTGCTAAAATGAGGCTCCAAAGAACAACAAGGAGCTGCCAGAAGACACAACAAAATATGCCTTAATTTTTGCGCATGGGTGCTGTCCTTGTTTTTCCATGGAATTACTGCATTGCCCTGGGATGGCATGACACAATGGGGATCAAATCCCAATTCTCCACCATTCCTGCTGGCCCAAAGCTCAGTGTGCAGAACAGACACCAAAACTTGGGGTAAAATGAAACGTGAAGATGCAAAAGAAACTTCACCTTCTGCAGTTTCCTGCTACACGTGGCTCAGGAAGGCAGAAATGCAATCCCACGGATACTGGGAATGAAATCCTTCCAGAACTGGAATTCTGCTGCATTTTCCCTGATTGCCAGGAAATGTAAGGCCTGAGGAGGGAGGAAGAAGACAAGTCCCTGGTGTGAGCCAGGACTGAGCTTGTGGAACCTTCTCATCCTGGGACTGGAGCACTTGCTGAACTTTTCCCTATGGATGTGGAAACAACTCCAGGCAAGGCCAGCTCTTGGATCTCCCCAGGTATTGCAGCACAGACAAAAGCTGTGACTGTCAGAGCTCCCTTCTTTGCTGGATTTGCATGTTTAACTCAGAGATGTTCAGGTCTCCTCTGCTCCAATGCCATGGGAGCCGCCACAGAGCTGCCCTCTGGGTACCAAAACCCACAGGTTTCAGCCCTTCCCTCTGGCTGCACCTTGTTGAGCTGCACAGACACAGATATTCCTCTTTGGTTTGACACTTGATTTTCTCCTGGATCAGCTGTGGAGTGGCTGACCATGAGGGGACTCTGGGAACACGTGGCTGTCCCCTCTGGTGAGGACTCAGCTCAGCTTATCATGAGCATGAACCTGCAGCATCACCAACATCCCAGAACCACAGAACATGCTGAGTTGGGAGGGACCCACCAGGACCATCCAGTCCAACCCTCAGCCCTGCCCAGGCCCATCCCCAAGAGTCACCCCCTGTGCCC
>JAWMRD010000334.1:0-14485 GCA_035584875.1 Syndactyla subalaris | reverse complement strand
GGGAGGTTTGGAGTGCCCACCCCTGGAGGTGTCCAGGGAATGCCTGGAGGTGGCACTGAGTGACAAGGTGGGGATGGTGCACAGGTTGGATTTGATGGACTTGGAGGTCTTTTCCCACCTCAGTGATTCTGGGATTCTGTGAAAATACAGGTTAGATTCTTAATAAACCTCTTCATTTGCACTGCAGTGCAGTAGAAAAAGAAGGGGAAAGTTGATCCTGGTAAAATTTACATAAAGGGTTCAAAACATCTTGCACTCTGCCTCAATAAGCCTAAATCCTGTTGTAAAATCTCCCTCATTGTGTTCTTACATTTCCCCTCATCCATTGGCAGATCCTCATCAAAAACCTGAAGAATGAGATCACAAAGAAGGTGCAGGTGCCCAACTGTGATGAGATTTTCTACGCTGGCACCGGGAACCTGTTACTGAGAGACGCCGACTCCATCACCCTCTTCGACGTGCAGCAGAAACGGTGAGATCCTGGCTGGTGGGAGAAGCTTCAATATCCTAACCCTGCAGTTTCAAGCCCTCAGGGGACAAGTTGTGGCTATTCATGCTCCCAGACTTCAGCCTCAGCTGCATCAGGCTGATCCAAACCACGGCCAACAACTGTTAGGAAGAGCAGAGGAAATGGAGCCAAGGAGTAATTTATGCCCCAGGCATCGTGCCAGGGATCACAGGGAGATGTTTGTAAAGCCTGGGACTGCAGACTCGGGTGCTGCAAAAGGGGAGAGGCATCAAAAAAGCCAAATTCAAGCTCAGTGCATTGTGTCCTTCAGGTTTTGTGTCCCCAGTGCTTGTTCAGCCACGTTTGTGCTGCTGGACGAAGGACAGGCACAGAGTCGATGCTTTTGGCCATCCTGAGAGGCTTCAGAAGGTTCTGGATTATCTGCAGATAAACATGGTGTCTGTGGATTGATTATGTCCCAGGATTTGCCTTATTTCCCTATTTTTATGCCTTTTCTTTCCAGTGTTGTTGGGAAAGTGATGAGGAAATTCAACACTGCCAATGCTGCTTGGAAATACCTAATTCCTCTCCTTATGTCCCTAAAACCTCTCAGAAATCTGAGCTTTGAAGTTCAGTTTTCCCTCTCAATATATTTGTTATTGCTCAGAGCTGGAGAGAGGTTTGTTTTGCTGCAGAAACACCCAGTACCACCTCAGGATTTTTGGCAAAAATTGGCTTTGGAGCACCTGAAATTGGGTTCAGGTTCTTGGTCCTAGGGCTTGGTGAGGTGGGTGTGTTCTGCTCCCTGATGGAACTGCTGTCCCCCCACAGAACTCTGGCCTCAGTGAAGATCTCCAAGGTGAAATATGTCATCTGGTCTGCTGACATGTCCCACGTGGCTCTGCTGGCCAAGCATGGTAAGTGGGATGGAGGGGGATGGTAGGATCCATGTTTCTCCTGGATCCTGTGGCACTCTGACCCCTTCCTTGGCTGGGATCAGCCAAGCCTGGCCCTCTGGAGGAGCTGTGTCTCACAGTGAAGGTGCAGCTGAAGACACTGGCAGTGTAGGCACTGCCACTTTGTCTCTTCATGCAATCATTGAGGATGGAAAAGACCTCCAAGGTCATGGAGTCCAAGCCATGACCCAGCCCTTCCAATGATCCAGCTGATCTCCCCTAAAACAAAGGCAGGTGGTGACAGTTTAGTTGGGGTTGCCGTTGGGTTCTTGGTGTCTGACTCTGAATGTAGTTCCTGATGCTGGAGCTGGAAGAGAGAAGCCAAAATGTGTCCAGTTCTGGTGCCCCCAACATAAGGAGGACATGGAACTGTTGGAGCAAGTCCAGAGGAGGCCATGAAGTTGCTAAAGGGACTGGAGCTCCTGCCCTATGGAGACAGACAGGGAGAGTTGGGAATGTTCAGCCTGAAGATTGTGTGGAGACCTCAGAGCACCTTCCAGGACCTGAAGGGACTCCAGGGAAGCTGGAAAGGGGCTGTTCATCAGGAACTGGGGTGACAGGACAAGGGGGATGGGTTCAGAGTGACATAATGGGAATTTAGGTGTGATATTGGGAAGGAATTCCTCCCTGTGAGGGTGGAGAGGCCCTGGTACAGGTTGCCCAGAGAAGCTGTGGCTGCCCCATCCCTGGAAGTGTCCAAGGCCAGGTTGGACAGGGCTTGGAGCAACCTGGTCTAGTGGAAGGTGTCCCTGCCTATGGCAGAGGGTTGGAACAAGATGACCTTTAAATTCCCTTCCAACCCAAACCACTCTACAATTAAACTGTTTGACAGCAGGGGGTTCCTCAGCCTGACTTTGCTTTCCTTCCCTCTCCAGCCATCATGATCTGCAACAGGAAGCTGGAATCGCTGTGCAACATCCACGAGAACATCCGTGTCAAGAGCGGGGCGTGGGACGAGAGCGGCGTTTTCATCTACACCACCAGCAACCACATCAAATACGCCGTGACCACGGGGTGGGTGCCGGGCCCTGTGCCCCACTGACCCCTCTGCCACGGCCCAAACCACCCCACACAGAGGGCTGGGCCTGCTTTGACATGGCCATTGTGGCCCTGCAGACGTGTTGGGTTGGCAGGGGTGTCACGTGGGCGCTGTGTGTTGGCACAGGGACCACGGCATTATCCGCACCCTGGACCTGCCCATCTACGTGACGCGCGTGAAGGGCAACAACGTGTACTGCCTGGACAGGGAGTGCCGCCCCCGGGTGCTCACCATCGACCCCACCGAGTTCAAGTTCAAGCTGGCCTTGATCAACAGGAAGTATGATGAGGTGAGGAGACACGAGATCATGGGATCATGGAAGGGTTGGTTGGAAGGGAGCTTAAAGATCAGCCAGAGCCACCCTCTGCCATGGGCAGGGGCACCTTCCACTAGACCAGGTTGCTCCAAGCCCTGTCCAACCTTGGACACTTCCAGGGATGGGGCAGCCACCGCTTTTCTGCCCAACCTGTGCCAAGGCTTTCCCACCCTCACAGGGAACAATTCCTTCCCAGTATCCAACCCAAATTCCCATTCTGTCAGTCTGAACCCATCCCCCTTGTCCTGTCACCCCAGTTCCTGATGAACAGCCCCTCTCCAGCTTCCCTGGAGCCCCTTCAGACCCTGGAAGGTGCTCTGAGGTCTCCACACAACTTTCTCCTCTCCAGGCTGAACATTCCCAACTCTCCCAGCCTGTGTCTGAGTGGCTTCAGTCCCATTTTCAGCTTTGTAGCCCCCTCTGGACTTGCTCCAACAGTTCTATGCCCTTGTTATGTTGGGGGCACCAGAACTGGTTGCATTATTCCAGGTGGGGTCTCCTCTCCACCTGTGAAGCCTCTCCAGGTCCCTCTGGACCCATCCCTTCCCTCCAGTGTGTGATCCCACCACAAAGCTCAGTGTCCTCTGAACTTGCTGAGGGTTCTTCAGTCCCACTTTCCATATCAGCCCCAGCACTGACCACTGAGGGACACCAGTGGTTTCTGTCACCTTGGAGACACATGTCACTGGTGTCCCTGTGCACAATGAGCCACGTGGACATGATAAACACATCAGTGTCCCTATCCTAGTGGGGAAAACCATCAAACCTGAGGAGAAAGGGAAGTTGCTCATGGGGCTGTTCCTTGGCAGGTGCTGCACATGGTGAGGAATGCCAAGCTCGTGGGCCAGTCCATCATTGCCTACCTGCAGAAGAAGGGCTACCCAGAGGTGGCCCTGCACTTTGTCAAGGATGAGAAGACCCGTTTCAGCCTCGCCCTGGAGTGTGGCAACATTGAGGTGAGGTGGTTGGTGGTGCTGAGGGACAGGCACGTCCTGTGGGCTGTCACTTCCAGACCTCAGTCTGCAGGGAGGAGGAGGAGTGTGGGGAGGAAGAAGTTGAGGAGGAGGTGCAGGCCTTCAGAGAAAACTCCTCTGTGCCAGGCCTTGGTAACAGTGTCAGTTCTCTTCTTAGATTGCTCTGGAGGCAGCCAAAGCTCTGGATGACAAGAACTGCTGGGAGAAGCTGGGGGAAGTGGCCTTGCTGCAGGGGAACCACCAGATCGTGGAGATGTGCTACCAGCGCACCAAGAACTTCGACAGGCTCTCCTTCCTCTACCTCATCACGGGCAACCTGGAGAAGCTTCGGAAGATGATGAAGATAGGTGAGTGCCAGGGTGGTGAGAACAGAGATCTGAGGAGCTGAGTGTCATTCCCAGATGGAATCACAGTGGAGATGAAGAGCAGCCAAGTTATTGTGACTTTTTCCTCTTGGTTTAGCTGAGATCCGTAAGGACATGAGTGGGCACTACCAGAATGCCTTGTACCTGGGGGACGTGGCAGAGAGAGTGAGGATTCTGAAGAACTGTGGGCAAAGTGAGTAATACCAGGCTGAAGCCTGTCCCTTTGAGCTGGGGAGAAGCTGGGGAGGAGCTTTTGGGATAAGCAACGATTTTTGGAGGCAGATCAGCACAATCCCTTACCTGAGGTATCGAGTTGGGTGAGCAGAAGGGTTGGAGAAGCATCTGGAAGACCTGAATCAACTGTAGACCTTATTCCAGTGATCAATCCTCAATCCAGGGACACCTTAGAGGTGTGATTCCACACCTTGATATCCTGCTGATCCCCCTGTGTGGTTGTGGGTGCTGGTGTGGGATGTTTCCTTTCTCTGGATGATGGAGAACATGAACTCATGTTCTTACCAGGGTGGTGATCAAAGGAGTCAAAGGTTGGACTTGATGATCTTAGAGGTCTTTTCCAACCTAAATGATTCCTTGTGTCTAATTCCAGAGTCCTTGGCCTATCTCACAGCTGCAACTCATGGGCTGGATGAGGAAGCTGAGAGCCTGAAGGAAACCTTTGATCCTGAAAAAGAAACGGTTCGTGACCTGAGAAATGCTCCTGGAGAGCTCTGGAGTTTGGGAATGGTGGCATCTGGTGGCAGAGGGACAGGCTGGGCAGCTCCTTTCAGGGAGGGAGGAAGCATCTCCACATCAGGTGAAAGAATGGAGTTTTCCTTATGTGACTTGAACTGTTTCCTGCTCAGGTTCCAGACATCGATCCCAACGCGAAGCTACTCCAGCCTCCTGCTCCAGTCATGCCTTTGGACACCAACTGGCCACTGCTGACTGTCTCCAAGGGCTTCTTTGAGGGAACAATTGCTAGCAAAGGTAGGGCTTCATCCTTGGAGAGCTGCAGGAAGGTGGCATGGGCAGAGTGGAGGTTCCTGGCTTGGCTTTGTTGTGTTTTACCAGTGGAGGTTGGAATCCAGCCTGGCATTTTTTTACCATCCTTGGCAAATCTCACCTGGGGCATGACAGACATTGAGGGGCTGGAGCATGACCAGGGAAGGGAATGGAGCTGGGGAAGGGGCTGGAGCAGCAGGAGAAGGGGCTGGAGAAGTCCTGAGGGAGCTGGGGGGGCTCATCCTGGAGAAAAAGAGGCTCAGGGGGAAACTTCTGGCTCTAAAATGCCCTGGCAGGAGGTTGGAGCCAGGTTGGGGTCGGGCTCTGCTCCCAGAGAACAGGGACAGGCCAAGGGGAAACGGCCTCAGGCTGTGCCAGGGGAGGGTCAGGTGGGTCAGGAGGAGGGATTTGGTCCTGGAAAGGGTGGTGAGGCTTTGGAAGGGGCTGCCCAGGGAGGTTTGGAGTCCCCATCCCTGGAGGTGTCCAAGGAAGGACTGGACGTGGCACTGAGTGACAAGGTGGGGATGGAGCACAGGGTGGACTCGGTGACCTTGGAGGGTTTTCCCAACCCAAGTGATTCTGTGATTCTGTGAAATCTTTGGTGTTTTAGCACAAGATGGACTGGACTGTTGGATGGGAGGGTGTTGCCCTCATGGCATTCTTAACACCTGAGAGGTGAGTTAATGGAGGCTCCTGCACTCTTTTAGGCAAAGGAGGTGCTTTGGCTGCTGACATTGATATCGACACTGTGGGCACCGAGGGCTGGGGAGAAGATGCAGAGCTGCAGCTGGATGAAGGTGAGTGGATCCAAGAGTCTTCTTGCACCATGGAAGGGTGTGCCTGTGTCAGGGATCTGACAGTTCCCCCTCCTTGCAGATGGTTTTGTGGATGCTGGAGAAGGCTTTGGAGAGGAAGGTCTGGGAAAAGGACAGGAAGAAGGAGGTGGATGGGAAGTGGAAGAAGATTTGGATCTTCCCCCTGAACTGGTAGGAGGCTCCCTGGTAGTTCCTTGGGAAGGTAGAGACAGCTGGTGATGGAGGTGGGGGAAGGATGTTCTGGGCTTCTTCAGGCTTGGTCCCCACAGCTCTGATTTCATCTGGGTGCTGGAAACTGCCCCACTAATCCTGCTCTGTGTGCTCCCCCAGGATGTTCCTGCTGGTCCAGCAGGAGCAGCAGAGGATGGATTCTTTGTGCCTCCCACCAAGGGCACCAGCCCAGCTCAGGTAATGCCAAATCAGGTCTTGGATTTGTCTTTCTCAGGAACTTTGGTGCTTCTTTTTTTTTTGGGTTTAGTCTTTGTGAGCACAACACAGGAACTTTGTTAAGGGAACTTTGAGGGGTGGTGAGGGCAGATCCCAATTCCTCCTCCATGTGCTTCTCTTTTCCCTTCTTGTAGGTGTGGTGCAACAATTCCCAGCTTCCTGTTGACCACATCCTGGCAGGCTCCTTTGAGACAGCAATGAGAGTAAGTTTCCCGTGGACTTTCTAGGGATAAATTGTGCCCTTTCCCCATAAATTTTTCACTCTGATCCATCTGAAGCTTCACTTTGTGTCCCTTTGGGCATCGTTTTGTGCCTCCTTTTCTCTGGGTACAAAACAAGCTGTGGGGAAGCCTTAGAGGTGTCTGTGCCAGCTTTTACTCAGCAGAGCCACGTGTCCCTTTCAGCTCCTCCATGATCAGGTGGGAGTGACAAACTTTGGGCCCTACAAGCAGCTGTTCCTGCAGACCTTTGCCCGTGGCCGTACGACCTACCAGGCCCTGCCAAGCCTTCCAGCCATGTATGGATTCCCACACCGCAACTGGTGAGCACTGGGCAGCTCCTCTGTGCCCTGGCCCTTGTGCCAGGTACCTCCCAACCCCTTGGGCAGTTGGAGCCATAGGTTTGTTCTTCCAAGGTGCCTGGAAGCCACTGTAGAGAAATCCCAGGGTTGGTGAGGTTGGAAAAGATGTCCAGGACCATCGAGTCCAACCTGTGCCCCATCCCCACCTTGTCACCCAGCCCAGAGCACCCAGTGCCACGTCCAAGAATTCCTTGGACACCCCAAGGGGGATGTCCAGACTTCTCAGGCTGCACTAAACACAGAGATCTGGGGACTGTGGGTGGCAGAGTTATGGAAGCCAAGATGTTTGAAGTGCTGAGCTAATGCCAAAGAAAACCAGGTCAAAACCAGGTCACCAGTTTGCCCTGGGGAGGGACACCTCGAGTGCTGTGTCCAGTTCTGGGCCCCTCATGGCCAGAGAGACATTGAGGGGCTGGAGTGTGTCCAGAGAAGGGAACGGAGCTAGAGCAGCAGGAGAAGGGTGTGGAGAAGTCCTGAGGGAACTGGGGGGGCCCATCCTGGAGAAAAAGAGGCTCAAGGGGGACCTTCTGGCTCTAAAATCCCCTGGCAGGAGGTTGGAGCCAGGTGGGGGTCGGGCTCTGCTCCCAGGGAACAGGGACAGGACCAGGGGAGGGTCAGGTGGGCCAGGAGGAGGAATTTGTTCCTGGAAAGGGTGGTGAGGCTTTGGAAGGGGCTGTCCCCAGCCCTGGAGGTGTCCCAGGAGTGCCTGGAGGTGGCACTGAGTGACGAGGTGGGGATGGAGCACAGGTTGGACTCGATGATCTGGAGATCTTTTCCAACCTCAATGATTCTGTGGAAAGTGTGACAAGTCACAGTCGTCGTGTTCCTGCTTGGCCTCACAGTGATCCCGTTGTGTCCCCAACCCCTCTCTGGTGTCCCCAGGAAAGAAGCTGGTGTGAAAAATGCCCTCCCTGCCGTGGGGCTGAAGCTCAACGACCTGATCCAGCGCCTGCAGCTCTGCTACCAACTCACCACCGCCGGCAAGTTCGAGGAGGCGGTGGAGAAGTTCCGCTCCATCCTGCTCAGCGTGCCCTTGCTGGTGGTGGACAACAAGCAGGAGATTGCTGAGGTGAGGGCCAGACTCCTGTCCATGTGTCCATGGGGCAGGAGGCCAGGCCTGACCCTGTCCCTCTCCCAAAGGCCCAGCAGCTCATTGCCATTTGCCGGGAATACATCGTGGGGCTCTCCATGGAGATCGAGCGGAAGAAGCTGCCCAAGGAGACCCTGGAGCAGCAGAAGCGGATTTGTGAGGTACAGAATTCCATCCCTTTGGGGGTGTGTCCTCACAGTGGTTTTAAAAAAAAGGGGTCTGGAATGTGGAATTCTGCCCTTTCCACCTTAAAAGCAAGGAGGGATGAGTTCCTTGTACCCCTTCCAGTGATTCCCATGCCTGGCAGTGTTCATATCCCTGTTTTCCCTCCTTCCCTGGGAGGGCTGGGTTCCTTGTACCCCTTCCAGTGATTCCCATGCCTGGCAGTGTTCATATCCCTGTTTTCCCTCCTTCCCTGGGAGAGCTGGGTTCCTTGTGCCGCTTCCAGTGATTCCCATGCCTGGTAGTGATCATATCCCTGTTCTCCCCCCTTCCCTGGGTGAGCCAGGTTCCTTGTGCCCCTTCCAGTGATTCCCACACCTGGCAGTGATCATATCCTTGTTTTCCCTCCTTCCCTGGGAGGACTGGGTTCCTGGTGCCCCTTCCAGTGATTCCCACACCTGGCAGTGATCATATCCCTGTTTTCCCTCCTTCCCTGGGAGGGCTGGGTTCCTGGTGCCCCTTCCAGTGATTCCCACACCTGGCAGTGATCATATCCCTGTTTTCCCTCCTTCCCTGGGAGGGCTGGGTTCCTGGTGCCCCTTCCAGTGATTCCCATGCCTGGCAGTGATCATATCCCTGTTCTCCCCCCTTCCCTGGGAGGGCTGGGTTCCTTGTACCCCTTCCAGTGATTCCCATGCCTGGCAGTGATCACATCCCTGTTTTCCCTCCTCCCTCATGCAGATGGCTGCCTACTTCACCCACTCCAACCTGCAGCCCGTGCACATGATCCTCGTGCTCCGAACCGCCCTCAACCTCTTCTTCAAACTCAAGAACTTCAAGACAGCGGCCACTTTCGCCCGGCGGCTGCTGGAGCTCGGCCCCAAGCCTGAGGTGGCCCAGCAGGTACATCTGGGAGGTGCTCAGGTGGAAACACCTGGTGGGACAGACCTTCTTTGGGGTCTCCTTGTGCTCCCCCGCTCAACGCGGTTGCGTTTTGCAGACTCGCAAGATCTTGTCGGCGTGTGAGAAGAACCCCACGGACACCTACCAGCTCAACTATGACATGCACAACCCCTTTGACATCTGTGCTGCCTCCTACAAGCCCATCTACCGTGGGAAACCCGTGGAGAAGTGTCCTCTCAGTGGGGCCTGTTACTGCCCCGAGTTCCACGGGCAGATCTGCCGCGTCACTACGGTGAGGGCATCTCCACCCCATGGTGTTTCCCTTTGGAATTCCCTTCCACAGCTCCTCCCACGTCCTCCTAAACTGGCGTGGGGTTGTTGTATCGTGTCAAAGGTCGTGGTGCGTGAGGTGGAAGAGTTTGGGGGTTGTGAGGACCGTGAGGTGGAAATGCTGCCTTGAATTCAGGGATGGCCGTATGTGTTCAGAGATGGTTTGGGGTCTAGAGCATCTCCCTTTTGAGGAGAGACTGGGGGAGCTGGGCCTGGAAAAAAGAACACTGAGAGGGGATCTCAGCACTCCATACAAATCTCTCAAATATCCCTACAAACCCCTCACCTGAGAGAGGTTTTCATCAGTCCATACAAATCACTCCAAGGGGGAGTCAGGATAGTCCCAGACTCTGCCCAGTGAGGAGTGATGGCCATAAACTAAATGACATCTTTCCATGGAGGTGGCAGAGCCCTGGAACAGCTGCCCAGGGAGGGTGTGGAGTCTCCCTCTCTGGGGACATTCCAACCCCACCTGGCCATGTCCCTGTGTCACCTGCTCTGGATTGACCCACCCTTGGCAGGAGGGTTGAACTGGATCATCTCCAAAGATCCCTTCCACTCCCAGCTGGGATTTTGTTCTCCAGGGCAGCTGAAGCTCCAAACTCTCCACACCCTGTTGGTTTTTTGAGTTGCTTTTGACCATTAATCATCTCTTTCATCCCTCAGGTGACAGAGATCGGCAAGGACGTCATCGGGCTGCGCATCAGCCCCCTGCAGTTCCGCTAGGACACGCCTGTCCTGGAGTCTGAGGGCAAATTCCACCCCCCCATCCCAACTCCCAGCCTAATCTCTTCCTCATAGCCTTGTCTGTGCTGTCTCACCTGCTCTTCCCACCCAGGATTGCTGTGGTGAGATTCTGCTTCCAAATAGTAGGAATTTCTCCTTGTTTCTAGACCAGCTGATGTGAAGTTTTCTGTACTGTTGTCCTAAGGCAAATGTTTTCCAGAAGGGATAGGGCGGTTCTGCCAAGTCCTGGTTACCACAGAGCACTTTGGAAACTGCCTCAGAGGTGCCTCTGGCACCCTTTAGCTCCTGAAAGAATTGCTTGGAAGAGCCAGGATTGGCTCTGGGAATGTGGTGCTCTTGGAAACAGGAAGAGTGCAAAGCCCATCCCAACTCTGGGACAACTCTGCTCCCCTTGGGAATGGCCCTGGCTCAGCATTTGTGGTCGTGCTGACTCTTTGTTTTGTTGTCCTGGTAACATTTCTCAAACTAATCAGCTTCACTCATGAATAAAAAGTAAATTAACCACCTTGATCTTCCAGTTTTGTAGCTAGGTTGGTTTCACTGAGACACGGGGGAGGTGACACTGAATTTTCTCTTTCCACCTTCCCCCACTCCCTCTTTTGAGTGCTATGAGGGTTGTGCAGTTTCCAGAAGATGGAGGATTTATTCCTGAAATAATTTCTGGTGCTGGCAGGAGCTGAGTCTGCTAATTATTGGTGTGTAATTGCTCAAATTAACCCTGAGTGGTTGTGCTGCTGCGTTGACCTCGTGGTGTTGTGCCATTTAGTGCTCCTGGACCTGTCCCCAGGGTATGTTACAGGCCCCAGGATTCCCAAAAATGGGTGGATCATGGCAGTAACATGGATGAGAACACTCATGTTCTCACATCAAGGGAGAAGCAGAGGTAGAACCCAGTGATCCAACTTTCTGACCAGGAATCCAACCCTGTTTGAGCAGGGCAAGGATTGTCCCTCTGTGCTGGGCACTGGGGAGGGAACATGAAGTGCTGTGTCCAGGGCTGGGCTCCTCATGGCCAGAGACATTGAGGGGCTGGAGCAGGAGGAAAAAGGTCTGGAGAAGTCCCAGGGGAGCTGGAGGGGCTCATCCTGGAGAAAAGGAGGCTCAGGGGGGACCTTCTGGCTCTTAAATCCCCTGGCAGGAGGTTGGAGCCAGGTGGGGGTTGGGCTCTGCTCCCAGGGAACAGGGACAGGACCAGGGAAGGGTCAGGTGGGCCAGGAGGAGGAATTTGGTCCTGGAAAGGGTGGGGAGGCTTTGGAAGGGGCTGCCCAGGGAGGTTTGGAGTGCCCAGCCCTGGAGGTGTCCAGGGAACAGCCTGGATGGGACACTGGGTGGACTCGGTGACCTCGGAGTTCTTTCCCATCCCACATAATTCTGAGATTCTGGGATTCTTTCAGCAGGGCTTTGGTGCTCAGGGGGAAAACCTGCCCCGTTGGCCCTTCCTGAGCTCTGTGCCCCCCCAGCAGCCTCCTCAGAGCACGAGAAGCTGTGCCGGGCTCGGGACCAGTGCCGGGACATCCTGAGGAACGTCAACGAGGCCGTGAAACGCGCCGAGAACCGGCACCGCCTCGAGGCCTACCAGAAACGCCTGGACACCACGTCCCTGGAGAGGACCAGCAACCCCCTGGCTGCCCAGTTCAAGGTACCCCCGTGCCCTGGGGGTGAGGGGAGGGTTTGGGTGGCCCCAGAGTGGCATTTCCATGGGTTTTGGTGTCCGGCAGAACCTGGATCTCACCTCGCGGCGCATGATCCACGAGGGGCCCCTCACGTGGCGCGTGGGCAAGGACAAGACTGTGGGTATGGAGCTTCCCCCACCACCCTCCTGGGACCACTGGGAGCACTGGGAGAACTGGGAGAACTGGGAGACTGCCCTGCACATCCTCACTGTCTCCCAGGACTTGGGTGTTGGACCTCCAGGATGAAGAACCTTCTTTATCCCACCTTTTCCGTGGCTGCAAGAAGGGAGGTCTCCCTTTTCCCGTGGCTGATTCCCCACTCTCTGTCCCCTCTCCCACCCCAGACCTGCACGTGCTGCTCCTGGAGGACCTGCTGGTGCTGCTGCAGAAGCAGGATGAGAGGCTGGTGCTCAAGTGCCACAGCAGGACAGCCCTGGGCTCTGCTGACAACAAACAGACCTTCAGCCCCGTCCTCAAGCTCAACTCGGTGCTCATCCGCTCCGTGGCCACGGGTAGGGACCCCAGAGGGTGTCCAGGCACCTCCCATGGGCCAGGTTGCTCAGAGCTCCATCCAAAATGGATCCAAAATCCATCCAAAATGTCCTTGGGCGTTGCTAGGGGCAGCCACAGCTTCTCTGGGCGAGCTGTGCCAGGGGTTGCCAACAGGCAGGAATTTATCCCCAGTGTCCCACCTAACCCAGCAGGTGGAATGTGGAATGGTTTGGGTGGGAAGGGACCTTAAAGGTCATCCCAGTCCACCTTGTGGAGCAGCTCTGGGTGCTGTTGTGGCTGCACAAATTGGGTTCAGCCCGTCGTGGAGTCATGGAATGGGTTGGGTGGGAAGGGACCTCAAAGAGCATCCTGTCCCATCCCCTTCCATGGGCAGGGACATCTCCCACTATCCCAGGGTGCTCCAAACATGGCCTTGGACACTCCCAGGGATGGGGAATCCATGGAATAACCTCTGCCAGGCCCTCCCCACCCTCCCAGGGAAGGATTTACCCCCAATATCCCATCTAAACCAGCACATGGAATGGTTTGGGTGGGAAGGACCTTAAAGACGATCTCATTCCAAACCCCTTCCATGTGTGGGGACACCTCCCAATCCTACCTGGAATTCCTTGGGCACTTCCAGGGATGGGGAATCCACAGAATAACCCGTGGAGACGCTCCAGGGGTGTCCCTGAGCCCCCTCCTGGTGTCCCTTTCCCAGATAAAAGAGCCCTTTTCATCATCTGCACCTCGGAGCTGGGGCCCCAAATCTACGAGCTGGTGGCTCTGACGTCCTCGGAGAAGAACACGTGAGGCTGAAGGGCAGGGGGAAGGGGCTTCCCTGGGGGGCTGCAGACCCCTCCCTGGGGGGCTCACGGGGGTCTCTGTGCCCCCCAGGTGGATGGAGCTGCTGGAGGAGGCAGTGCAGAGCTCCACCAGGAACGCCACGTTCCCCCTGAAGCGCCGCCCGCCGCCCGAGCCGTCCGGAGCCGCTCCCACCGGGTGAGCCACCCCACCCCGGGGTGGGACCAGGGACAGGGGGGGCACAGGGGGGTAACAGGGGGGTCACAGGGGGTGAGGGGGGACTGGAGTCCTCCCTGGGGACATGGGGACACGGGGGTGGCTGTCAGGGCTCTGGGGACCTGGGTAGAGACATCCCCGGTGGGTGCTTCCTGATGGAGCGGCTCCTCGCTGGGATTTGGGGTCTCAGTGCCAGCTGGGGGTGTCATTCCATGTCCATTCCTGGGATTTGGGGTCTCATTCCATGACATTCCTGGGATTTGGAGGTCTCACTACCAGCTGGGGGTCTCATTCCATGTCCATTCCTGGGATTGGGGTCTCATTCCATGTCCATTCCTAGGATTTGGGGTCTCATTCCCAGCTGGGGGTGTCATTCCATGTCCATTCCTGGGACTGGGGTCTCATTGCCATCTGGGGGTCTCAATCCCTGCCCATTCCTGGGATTGGGGGTCTCATTCCATGCCATTCCTGGGATTTGGGGTCTCACTGCCAGCTGGGGGTCTCATTCCATGCCCGTTCCTGGGATCAGGGGTCTCCTCCCTGCCCTATCTGGCTTTGGGGGTCCCCTCCCTGCCCTGGTTGGGTTTGGGGGGTCTCACACTTGGGGGACACCCCCATGCCCTGTCTGGGTTTGGGGTTCCCCTTCCTGCCCTGGCTGGGTTTGGGGGGTCTCACACCCGGGGGTCCCCTCCCTGCCCTGGCTGGGTTTGGGGGGTCTCACACTCGGGGGTCCCCCCCCTGCTCCTCCCTGTCCCCAACACCCCTCTCCCCCCAGGCTGGGGCTGCAGGACCCCGACGTGTCCCCAGTGCTGTCCCGGGGCTCTGCGGCAGAGCCAGAGGATTGTTCCTCAGGTGAGCTGTGCCCTGTCACCTCTGCTGTCACCTCTGCTGTGCCCCCTGTCACCTCTGCTGTGCCCCTGTCACCTCTGCTGTCACCTGGGGGCAGACATGGGGCTCACCCATCCCTTTTCCCTGGCACATGGAGTTGATCCCTTCTCTCTTTTCCCTTCCACATGGAGCTCATCCCTTTCCCTGGCACATGGACCTGATCCCTTTTCCCTGGCCCATGGAGCTCATCCCTTCTCCCTTTTCCCTGGCCCATGGAGCTCATCCCTTCTCCCTTTTC
>JAWMRD010000333.1:0-14489 GCA_035584875.1 Syndactyla subalaris | reverse complement strand
TAGTCCACAGGACTCCGGGCCCTAATAAAGCGCCGCATAAACTAACACTCTGTTGGTTTGTGTCTTTCTCACGGGCAACAAAGGGAGATTATTTTCATGGGCCAATTTAAAACACCATTTTATTGTAATTGTGCTGTCTCAGTGGTTAGATAACTGATTCTGACTGGAAGCATTACAAGGGACCTGTTAGGGGTTTTTTGCTTTCCTCTGCTTTGCTTCAGCTTTAAGTTTGTAAAAAATGTGACACTAGTTCTGTTGTTTTTCTTGTTCTGGCATGTAAATTGGCTAAGTTACCCAATTCAGTGTGGTAGCTGATCAAACTTGAGTTTGTCAGCTGTGATTGTGTTCCTTAGATGCTAAAACTGATTACAAACTGATTTTACAACCAGTCTTGTTAACAGTATTCCTAGGTAAAAATTTTATTAAGATTCACGACTAAAAATTACAAACCACTGTATTTCCTCATTCATACTTGAATGATGGAATACAGATTTAATATTTTTTTCTGTGTCAAGTTAATTTATGTGAAAAATTATCACAGCACACTGTGCCAAATGTGACTTATTATCCAGCAGCTTTCTTAAATTTTTTGGGGCTCATAGGAGTTAGACCCACAAATCTCATCTATTAATTCTTTATTTTGTCTTTGGTGAGTTTGCTTTAATCCTTGAATCAGCCAGAGCTTTAAGCTCAGAAAACCCCTTGAGACTGAGCACTTCTGTGAAAAATGACACAGGCTAGTAGGAAAGAACAGTTTGGCTTGTAGAATTTGGAAAATACATTAGTGACTGAGCTCAAAGGCTGTAGTTTGGGAATACAATATCTGTATAAGAGGCTGAGTAAAGGAATGAAGGCTCAGTCAGAAGTGCTGATTATACTAAATAATTTATGCTTGTAAATGCTGGAGCAGTCCAGAAAATGGATGCTAAAATGTGAGATTATGTTGAGCTACATTGAACTTTAAGTGAGCCACATGGATGGGGAAATCCTAATGTTGCATGTGAAGCAATGATCCATGAGCCGACCATTAACTCCTCAGGAGTAATCCTGTCCTGGTAAAAAGCAATGTGAATGTCTGGAATTCTTGGGAAAGAAACAGAGAACAACGTGAGAGTTGTACTAGTCTGAAAAGGTTGGAAAACAGATGACTAAGATGATCTGTTGATAAGGTCTGTAAAATATTGGAAAGAGGGTACTTTTTGATAACAGAAACACAATGGAGGTGGTAAGCTCAACAGGAGAAGATACTTTTTCAGTGATTTGTAAGCTATGAAACCCCTTCCCCAAATTCTAAAAAAACCCAACTATTTAAGGTGAAGTAAATTCATGAAAGATGAATGTATTGAGTTATTTTAAGTACAGAGACTGCTTCATAGGGTCTCTGACTTCCAAACAGTTGGAATTGGACCCTGGTTTGGGAGGACTTGGTATCGGGCCTATTCTTAGGCTGCTTCTCATTCTGTTTTACCTTCAGTGTGTTCTTTTCTGTTCTGATGGGGGACAGGGCGATTGGGGCAGGGAGCAAGGCAGGGTTTGTGTAAATGATACTGGGCTGCAGCTGCCTTTTGGTGTGGCTCACAGTGCTGCTATTGGAAGAGTGTGAGGTGAAGTCCAAAAGGAGCAGTGTGTGTGTTCTACTTGTCAAGGAAGTCCAGCAAACTATGCCTTGCCACTGTGCTTAGTCAAAAGGTGTATAATTTTAAAAGTAAGTCTTCAATATCCCTTAAAAATGTGTTTCCCTTATTTAGTTTAAAACAGGGGTTTTTTTCTAGTAAGAGCAAATTTTAAAAAGGGAAAAAAAGCTTCACCAGCTATCTTGTTTTCTTTGAGAGGATCTGAAATGCAGTTGCTTATCCATGATGGGATTCTGCCAGCAGCATTAGGGGAGCCAGGGAAAAGCATCAATCACCTTTGTAATTGTTATAGTTTTAAAACTCAGAATTCCTTCCAAAGGCTTGAGGCTAATGCCTTGACCCTGGAAAAACAGGTTTTTAACAAAGGATGCCATGAATATGTATGTTCTGATGTTAAAAGCCTAACTAAGCCTTTTGTTCAAACATTCCCTCGGAGCCTGGGGGGAAGAGGGTGAGGTGCCTGGGCTTCTCTGCGCAGGCCAAGACGGGGCCAGACCAGCACGGAGGGGAGAGAACAGACACAGAGTCCAGATCCTACATTGCTGGGAGATCAGAACTGTGTCATCTGCTCTCTGGGCTTTCTCTGCCAATCATCCACAGACACTGCAAAGGGCCTCTGTGAGCAAGGGATTCGTCTGCATTCTACACTACAGAGGCTGAGTTGCTGCTGTCTCTTCCTCTCCTTTGTCACTGACACCATCCCCTCCCCGGGGGGGGCCCCTTCGACTGCTGCAGCCATTCCCGAGAGACGGAGGCCGACCGGCCGGGCACGACATCGCCACCTGCTGTCCGTAAATATAACTGCACCCCTGGGAGAGTGAACCACCAGCAACTGAGGTGCAACAGCGCCTCCTGCTGTCTGTAGATATAATTGCATCTTCTCCCTTTGGGCCACAGCCTAGAGACTTTTAACTGTTTGTTTTGCCGTTGAAGTTGAAAGGATTTTATTACAAATTGTTGTTGTTTGGTTCTTTCTGGTTATAGATATATATATAGGTATAGGTGTATATCTGTGTATTGTGGTTAAGAACTGTTATCCTTTCATATATTCATATTTATACTTTCCCTAATGAAAGTTCTGTTTTCTAAATATAAGGAGAGGGATTATTGTTTTTTTTCTCTTGGCCAGTACAGATCTCTTAGTTCCCTCCTCGAACTAAGACAGTAATGTGTGTGCTAGGAAATCTAATTATTTGATTATTGCTGGAGCACCGCGAAAGCAGAGCAATGAGTCAGGGAATGGCTGTGTGATTAGTAAGCTTTGTGTTAGTTTCCCTGGAAAGTTGAAAAGCATTATGTTCAAAGTGAATACTGTGTATATCATCTTTTTCTTCTGCTTTCTTTTCTTGCAGTGTGAAACTCTGGATTAGTAGAGAACTAATTAATTTCATATGCATATAGAAATATCTTCTGTGGTCAGCCAGGCAAGAGCACCAGTGCAGTGAACATATAACAAAATCCAAATCACTGCATAAAGGGAATGCCTCCTTTAATCCCCAGGAAACTCATTAGGAGTGATACAAGTTTGCCCTTTCCGTGGCTCAGTGTGGGGTGAGTAGAGGTGACTTACAGAGTCAAGTGAGCGGGTTGTGAGTGGGTGAGGAAATTAGCTTTGATTTGTGAGGGTTTATTGGATATTTCCTTGGTATAGAGCCTAGTGGAGTACAGGTGCTCTTTGTAGAGTTTCTCCCTAGCACTCAGAAGCACTAACAGCCACAAGAATTCTTTTTACCTTTACTTCATAGCTATTGCAAAGGCCCTTTTTCCCTGCAGGCTGCTGGTGATGTAGCCCAGAAAATAGGGGGGAAGAGTGAATTGATATAAAATGTGTGCAGTAACTGATCAGTGAATCCAGGAACTTATTACAAAAGGATGACTTTGTGATTGTTTCTTTGCACAGTCCTATAGCAGAAAGCTGGTAAATGATTAAGAGCTATTTGGAAAGAAGCAATGGGGAAATCTTGTATGTAGGGGCTGCTTCATTCTTTTCTCAGTAGGACTTGAGGCATTGCTGTCCTTGGCAGAGCAGATGGGCTGGAACCAAGTCAGAGAATGTGGCTTATATCAGTGAAGGACACAGGGAGAGCCAAGAGAATAAATGGGGCTGGCTCTGCATGCAAATTCTTCTTTCAAGATTCCAACCAATAGTCAGTCAGATTGACTGTTGCAAAGGCAGGAAGCAAGAGCTAACCTTTGCTTTGAATCTCATTAGTTTATTTTATTGGGCCTAAGTTGCAGGGGCAGGGGGGAAGGGGCGGGATCTGCAGGGGTGACCTCTGTGAGAAGAGGCCAGAGGCTCCACCAGGGACTTGTTGCAGGGACTAGTAGAGCTGGTTGAGCCTCTGTGACAGCTATTTAAGAAAGGGCAGAAAGTGCCCAGAAAGAGGAACAGTAAGGCCAGATCAGTAGGAGGAACTCCATGGAGAGCTGCTGCCATCCCTGAGGGGTCTGTGGCACATGGATACCCCACAGAGGGCAGGTGCTGCCCCTGAGGGACCAAGTGCAACCTGCAGGGTTGGCAAGGGAGTGGAAATTGGAGGTGGGGACCTGGGTGAGGGGAGGTAGGTGTGTTTGGGGTGAAGCTGAGCCTGGCAAAGGGGAGGAAAAGTGTTTTCTCTAAGTGTTTAGCCGTTTGTCTTTGTTTCTGAATACCTGAATCAGTAATTAAAATGCTAACTGGCATTAAGTATAATTTCACACTTTAGTCCATTTTACTTGCAACAGTAAATGGGAGTTGATTTTTTTCTGTCATTGTTTTGACCCTTGAATTCTCTCCTTTTTGTTCTTTCTATTTTCTTCCCTGTCCTGGTATGAGCAAGTGGCTGTGTGGTGTGGTTGTTTGGCTACTAGCTGGGGCCAAGCCATCACATTTGGGTATGTTCTTCCTCAAATTTGTAAATTGTGTGTCTTTCTCTTAAAATATATATATATTTAAAATTGTAGGCTGATAATATGAATTATGGAACACAGCCTGATGTATTTCTTATTTTTTTAGGACAGACTTACTAATTTATGCTAATAAGCATATTGCTTTGAAGTAGGAGTTCTAATTACTTTTTTTAAGAGCTCTTGGTAAGAAACAACAGTATAGCAGCAATTCCAATAACAGACCTTTGCATTCTTAAGCCTTGTTACCCTGCACTTTCTCAGCAATTTGGAACAGGTGATGGTGAGAGAAGGTGCACTCAGTAGCAGACTCCAACTGCAGCTGGATAAAGAGTCTTATAAAATAAATCTCCCCTTTTTGTTGGAGGTAGCTTTTAACTATTCAGGATATTATGTATTTAGATTATCATGTTCCTTAAATCTGAGGTCACATCAATATGTAATGAATTAATCTGTAATCAATTGGTTGTGCAGACGCATGTGCCTGCTTTCTGAGAGTAAAATACAAGGTGAACCCTCCATAGCAAAAGCACTTTAAAAACAAGCAGTCAGAATGCCCTTTTCAGAGGATTAGATGTGTGAGTGGATAATGGAAATTTCTGTGAAATGACTGTTGTAGAAATTCAAACTGAAGGAAGAATGAAGTCATAGCAGAAGACAGCTAATGCAGACGAACAGTTGAGATGAAGATTGGCTTCACATCTTTGTATCTGGTAGTTCTGTAAGGAGAAAAGGACTGTCGTTATTGTTAATGGCATGTAATGCCTATGGAGTACTTTGAGCATAAGGAGTGCTCCCCTGGAACTGATTCCCTGCACTGGGAGTAGTGGGGTGTCTAATCCCAGGCAGTGGAAGGCACGTATTTTTAACAGCAAATGAAGTTATGAAGTTCTATTTGCCTCTTGTAGCAGTGTCGCATCAGTTGATGTTGGCAGATACATAATTAGTTATTAGCTTGAGTGAAGACAATCCTTTTCCTTTTCTTTAACTGTCATGATCCAAGGCTGGATGTGTGATTATACCTCAATGCTCTCTCAGCTTCATTCCTTCTGTGTAATGGAACCAAAGTGTCCTCAGCTCTTGGTAGAAAACAAATCTGTGTTTGGCCATTATGGGATTCTAAAACTTAAAGACTAGCTTCCCACTTTTTCCAAGAGTAAATGTATTCTGATTACTGTCAGTTTTATCTATGTGATCACAGTATGAACTTCATTACTGAAGGAACAACATCATATCTCATGAGACCAAACCCTAACTTTTTCAAGAGTAAGCAAAACCTTTTACTGAAAGAATTATCACCTGCATTAAGTTGTACCCTTTTTATTTTGTCAGGAGGGTGGTTACTTTAACAGAAACCAGATATTTTAAATATTCCTTGTTTGTCCTTCTACACTTGGACAAGATTTAGAAGTCTGTTGTGACTTGTGGTTTGAAGGACTGGATATTATTGGATTATGGAGAAGCCCCAGGTTTGGTTTGTTGGTGATAGAACCACACTGTGGAGCAGGGCTGTTTCGGGAGTTGGTAACTGACCTGTTTTCCCTTTGAAAGTTTTGTTTCTTTCAGTAACTTAAATAATGAATTTTTGTAAAAATGGTCAATTTCTTTGGAAAGTTTATTTTTTATAGGTTCCTGTATCTTTTACTCTTTTTCAGATATGGAATTTTTATTCTTTTTTTGATGAGTCAGTGACCTTTCCTGACAGGCAAATCCCTGCTGAGCAGATACTCTTTTCCAAATGCTATTCCTGTGCAGATAACAAACACAAAGGTCTTAAAAATGTCCAACTTTTTTCATTTTCTACCAACCCTTTTTTCACGTGAACTGATTATAAATCCTGTATGTTTTTTCAGATGAAACCATATGTAATTTTCTCTCTAGAAAGAAATTTAGTTAATTTTTTTTACCTTTTAAGCGAACCTTTAGCTCACTTCTGGCACCATTAAATATGTAACTCACAGGAGTGTATGTAGGATTGTGGCCTTTATTTCTTGATCCTTAACCTGGGTTATAACAAAATAGGTCTTATGTCAAAGAGCAGTGGGACTTGTGTTGGAGTCAGTCTGAATTTGATTACTGTTGCCATTGGTTCCACAGCAAGAGGGCTTCAGAGGTCATGCTGGAAGGCTTTGGAAGGGCAGAGCAGGTAATCTCATGTCTCAGATCTCGAGTTGCAATTAACAATGTGCTTTTGGTCTTTGTCTATTACTTTTAACTGATTTTAAATGTAGAAGGTGAAATGCCCTGTTCAGACTGCATTGAGCAGAATTATAAAGAAATAAAAATATTCAAATGGTTCTGAGGCTTCGTACTGGTGGTGCTTTGGGAGTTACTTGTTTATGGAATCGTAGGTCAGTTTTGCCTTCTGTTGTCATAGTACTGAAAGTGCTGAACAGTGGATAGATCCTGTACCATAGAAGAATCCACAATCTCTCTCAGCTGATTATTATGCTTTCACGTGATTTAAAATTATTCACCTGCAGAGACTTGGGAATGTAACTATTTTCCCCTTACAGGATTCAGTAATAACTATTCGTGTTCCTGTCTTTAAAGAAAAAACTCAGGTAGCTTTTAGGGACAATGATGCTGAATTGAATGGTTTGGTATCTTTGTGTGCTCCCTCTTAGTACCTTGAGGGCTGAATTGTTATTGCAGTCTGGGGAAGTGATTTCTGCTGTGCTGCTGCTCAGCCTGGCTGTGCATGGAGGCTGTGGCTGCCTTGTGGCTTACCCTCTGCTGTGCTTCTCCACCTTGTCTAGAATAATCAAACGTGAAGGTGGGATTATACAAGATCCCTGCCCTGTCCCCAGCCTTTGCACAGCTGACTGCACATACAGCAGAAAGACTTTTAAGGAAAGAAGCATTCTGTTTTCTTCTGAGTCTGAAAAAGACTCTGGTGTGAAAGATATTATTTTATTTTGGTTGGGTTAGAAGACAGGTACGTGAGAAATAGTAGAAGAAATCAGAATTTGATGCAGACTGGTTTGACAGCAGATTCCAACAATACATAAAAACTCAACTTGAGAGTAAATTGCAAGTACTGCTTGGGAAGTTTCAGAATTTGAAATCACTTAGGCTTAGCTGCCTCAGGAAGGTATCAGCAGGCAATGAAAGCTACTGTACTCATATCTGGGCACATGAGAATGTAATCTGGGATGCAGAACACATTTCTGTGTTCAGAACTGCTGAGCACAGAAGGCTCTGGAAGTGCCTGGTGGCTGTAAGCTGTGTGTGGCAGGGGAAGGGAGAGGCAGGCACTCAGAAAAGGTGGTGTGCCAGTGAAAATCTTAAATGGCTTTGTGGGATGAGAAGGTATAGCAGGTTAATGGTACCACATGCCACCTTGTCCCACCATCCCTTTCAGCTGGGTTCACTGCTCTGCAGGACAGTGTGCGTCCATCCTTCTGAGGGTAAAATAGTGTTGTGTGCCATATAGATCTCAGGGAAGGTGTTAGACCATATTGCCAGGATCTAAAGAAGCTGGGATTCTGGGTATTCCTTTGATAATTTCTCCTTTTTTTCTGTTGTCAGGTTGTCTGCAATGTGCAAAGAATAAATATATTTTTCTCGGTATATATTGTATTTTTAATGCATGATAGATGACAAGAATTGTGTTTGCACAGTTTTGCCTTATTTGCTATACTTGATTTCATCATGTTTTGCTGTGAAATCCTTTTTGAAGAAAATCCATTCTGATTTAAGAAAATAAACAAAAGCTTGAGACATCAAGAAATGCGTTTATAGTGACAAGCTCATTTACCTAGAAGTCCTTGTGACATGGCAAACAGACAGTATGAAAATAAATGTTGTTATAGTCTCTTCATAAGAAACTAAGGGAAAACAGCAGATGTCCTGTATGAATATAAAATTCCAAGAATGACTATCCTGAAGGGAAAGCTAAATAATCTAAATGCTAAAGCACTGCAAGATTTTAATTGCATGTTTAATGTTGCTGCAATTAGCCATTTAAGTTTATATACTTCTGTACTGATTAAAATTCTCAGTTTTGAAAAATCCTGGCCCAAACGTTCCTAGTTTCACATAGTGCTTGTGCCAGAGTGTGGGTGGTGGTTCTGAGCAGGCTTTAGTGATGAGGCAGGCCCAGGTGGGCTGGTTTCTAATGTGGTGCATGGGGGTTCTTTCCCTTCTTCCCCCCAGTTGTCACAGCACAGCCTTTCTGTCAGTGTTAGTGACACATCTCTGTCTGCAGGACACATACCTGGACTCTGAGCATCTTGGTCTAGGTCTATTGCAAATCTTTTTTTGCAAATTTAGTGGCTTTTTTCTTTTTCCTTATTGCCTACAAGTCTTTTACAGCAGTCCTACTAACTCAAGCCTGTAGACTCAGATGAATAAACAATGAAAATTGAGTCTTAAGAGTGAAGAGCTTGAGTGTGAAAAGATGACCTAATTTTTCTATCACATCAATATAAGTCTTGCAAAAACAATAATGTGTTAATCTGCATAGACAGCGGCTTAGCCTATCTGAAAGGAACCCATCTGAGAACCACTTAACATGACCTGTTTTCTCTTTAAATGATAAAACATAAGCAGGGCTTAGAATTTGAAATGGCATCTCTGAATGGATATATGGAGGCAATAGTCGGCTTTGCAAGCAAATTGAAGTCGGAAAATAAACTTTCTTGCTTTAGTAATTACAGAAACATGTAGTTGAAAAAATTATTTTTTTTCTGAATTGTGTAAATAGGAAACATAATTAGTCACTTCATTTTTGTTAATTTGGATATTTTTGTTTCCTGACTCCTAAGATTTGCATACCGAAGTGAGTAGCAGTCTTGCATTTGGGAAGTATAAGACTAGAATACTAAGCACTGAGTCTCCAGGGCTGGAAGAGTAAATTAGGTGACTCTGTACCATCTTCTGAAATATGTGGTGATTGGAAAACATTACATTGAATATTCTGTCCTGAATGAAATGAGCATTTACATAAATCTCAGATCGCATGCTGCCTTTAAGCCACGTTTGTTCAGCTGCTCAAGGCTCCGGAGGAAGCATTTCTGGAGGTGCTGGACGTGATTTTCTTTGTCAGGAGTCTACCCCAGTGGCTAAAAAATCCTGTCCTTTCATTTGTAGAGATTAATGATGCAAATTGAGGTAAGTCCTTTATGTTAGTCCAAAAGAAAAATATGCTGTTGTTTTTTTAATTCTATCCAGACTTGTGAGCAGGCCTATACCAGTAATTAGCTTCAAGCTTAATCCTTGAACAGAATATAACATCAGAATTTTGTCAGCAAGAGCAATAACCCAGATTTCTCAACTATAATAAATCAACCCAATTCTAATTAAAGCAACTGATTTAATATGTTTGTTTAATGTAGGAGTCGTGCTGTGTAGAAATTCAACTTCACCTGTCTTGAGTAATGAGTTCTGAAAACAGAAGAAAGCAAAGGGCCAAACAGTGCTTTATCTAGTATAGCCCTCAGGCTTCCAGAAGACAGTGGCTCAGGACCCCTTTGGGCCAGTATTTCTGTGTGGACCAGAAGATGATGAAAGGATTCTTTCTGAATCAGCTACTACAGTGTAACTAGGGAGATTTCTCTTCACTCTTCTTTCATTACTTCATTTCTTGGTACTGTTTCAGTTCTTGTTCTAGAAATTGCAGTGGTGAAGGTAGTGGAGAGGAAATACAATGTCTTCCCTCTCCTTTTCCTAGTCCTTACCTCTCAAACAGCAGAGACTGACATGCTACTTGTAGTGTCTTTCTTGAGTGTAGGTGAAGTCTCAAACAGTGACAGAAATGTTTTGAAATAAAACAGGTTCTAGCAGGAAATGGCACAAGTCCTACATAGTGTTAAGCCATGAGTCTGTTTTCAAAAGCAGAGTTCAAGTTTGCTGAAGAATATTGACCTTCTAGGCCTTCAGTGCTTGAAAGGAAATTTTAGCTACTCTTTAAATGATGTGGTGTTAATTAAAGAGCAGGATAGTATGGGAGAGTGGGATAATGGGACTGTTTTCTCAAATATATCCCCATTGTTCCTGACTTGCTACAGAGATTGTGACTAGCTGTAAGTTAATATTACAGCAAGCACCGAACCTTCCTGCTCACCCAAGAGGGGATTTGTTGAAAGGCAAGCATGAAAGATTTCAATTTCTTTTTAGGATTTTAAAGTGAAGAAAGATTGATATGTAGTGAATAACAATGGGAGATTTTTGTGTTTTCTAAGGCAGCTGCCAGAGGAGAAAGGCACTAGATAGCAGCAATTGCTGAGGCCCCAGTGACCACAAGTTTCCCAAAACACAATTGGAGGGCCTCTGGAGGTAAGAGACACTATGGCAGGAGAGTTCCCTTGTCCCCTGACTGTTGGCCATGAATATGATTAGTGTAAAAATCCAAGTCTCTCCTTCAACATGAGGTGGAAAAGGGATTCTAGCTGTGGGGCCTGCTTACTTTTTCTGGTGGGTTGTGTTGGGGCAGACAAGTTGCAAACACATCAGCCTTTGGTGTTCTGTTGTCAGCTGCCTCCATGCTCACATTGAGGAAAGCCAGGCATGAAGCACCATGAAGGGGTGCTGCAGAACTGTGCCCTTATGGGGCTCATTGGAAGGGATATCAGAGGAGCTGTCCTTCAGAGCAAAGAAGTTGGAATTAACTCCCCAGCAGCTGGCTGCTCAGGCACTACAGAATGTCAGGAAATCGCAAGTTCCTCACTGAACATGAACAGAAGCAATCCTGTGATTACAGACTTTCTAGGACTGAGGGACTGGGCTGGTAGCCAAGTGTGGCAGCTGATGGGGATGCTCCCCGTTCCCCTTCCCCCGTCCACGTGGTCCACGTGGCCCCAGAAACACCACACACATGCAGCCGGTGGGCAGAAAAGCAGAGAGGATTTTATTCCCAGGGGATGGGTATTTACAGAGGTCTCTGGGGGGATGTGATGTCACATCCTGGACCTTAGGGGACAGGGAGTAGGGAAGGGTTAACAATGGACAGGCAGGGGACAGGGAGGCAGGGGAGGCTTTCTCACAGGAACCTGTTTGACCAGTTTTTTCGCATACTAATGAAGGTGTTACCAAAATGCTGTTGGGGACAGACAAAGAGAGGAAGAAACAGGCAAGCTGTATTTTACAAGGAATAAACCTATGACTTAAAAACATTATGGTGAGCTATATCATCTTCTGAGGCTGATTGCCACATCTGGTCCTTTTTTATTTTCTAAAACTAGACTGGTCAGTATTATGTTGCACACAAGAAACAGAATTGTCCCAAAGGTGATGATGCTGGGCTGCTTTCTGCTGCTCATGCTGGATTTGCTGGTGTTGGTGTCTCTGGTGGATCTTCTCCTGTGAAAAGAACACTTAAAACAGTTGAAAAATCTGGTTTTGTGCTTTTACAAATTGGTGTGGTTTTGAGTTTGCTAGACCCAAAGCAAATGCAATTTTTAGGGTATCTTTTTTGAATTATTGAGGGGGCTTACTTCCAATTGCCGGGGTGAGCTTTTTATTTCTCTGCTAAGCTTTTTAGGCACCTGTTATCCATATCCTGATTGCCGAATTTTGCGGCCAAACCTAGGTGATATTGGGTTCCCATACAGGAGCTTGGTTGTGTGAATAAAATACCGGAAATGCTTTTACTACACCAGCGAGGGGAAAAAACGGGTTAGTGGGAAAGAAATTGTTGTAAGTTCGTTGTTCTGTTTCTTTTCGCTGCTGTTCCGTTCTCTGCGAGCTGTCTGGTGCCCGTGTGGTGCTGCGCAGAGTGTATCTCTTCTGGGTGGTTACAAGTATCCATGGATGAGGGACCACACCCTCCAGAGGCTGCAAGGCTAGGATGAATACCTCCCCCTGGCCCTGAGGGGGTGATGTCACAGGGAAGCCTCCCTTCTCCCGCTGCCTCTCCCTGCAGGGAGCCAGGGTTTCCAGCTCTGCCCAAGCCAGAGGGTGTCCGGTTCCAGTAACTGTTCCCACCGGGGGCTGCCCCGCGCTGCACGGGTAGGGGCATGGCCAGCCAGGCCGGCTGTGTCATCGGGGGCGGGGCCGGCTGCGTCATCGGGGATGTCTCCTCCCCGCTCGGTTTGTGGGCTGCTGGCTTTCCGAGCATGCGCGTTGGAGCTGCGGCTTCTCCAATTGGGAGAAGGGCTTGGATTCCCCCCTCCCCACTACCTGGTGGCGCAGGGGGATCGGGAAGCAGGGGGTCCCGGGGTACAAGCCCTCCCCTCGCGGCAGCAAGCCCAGCGTGTCCCATGCCATGTTGTAAATCGGTGTATTGGCGCACCGGTGTGTTTGGCGCGGTGCCGACACCGGCGGATGATGTCATCTTCTCCCCCCTCCCGCACACGTGGCTGCGGGGCGGGTCCGGTGCCATTAACCATGTGGTGTCGGCGGCAGCAGTTTCAGTTTGCAGTGGTGGCGGTGTGCGCGGCTTCGGCTGCCGGGGAGAGGGAGGAGGGTTTGCCGGGACGTAGGACGGGGTCTGTGAAACCGCTGGCTGTGCTGGCTCTGGTGCGTAGGGACACGGAGGAGCTGTGGGCACGCAGGGAGCTGGTCTCTCGGGGTAGAAAAAGGGAACTGCCTCTTCTGGTTGCGCGTCAGCACCCCGCAAAAAAACACACCACATCGCTGTGGAGTTGTTGACCATTTTAAAGTTATTTACGGGGGTTCTTGGGGAATGCCTGGAACTGCTACTCACGACTGCCTGCGAAGTGAGTTGTGGTGTGCCCCCACAGCTGCTCCTTGGTTGGACTGTGCACTCCGATCCGCTGAATTCCAGGGCTGCTGCCAGCGCACAGGCCTCCAAACGTGCCTATGCTTGAATTCCTGATGAGTCAAAAAGCTTCCTTTTCACAGAAAAGGTCGTTCAGTTCCTCACAACGGGGCACCATTTGCAGCAGCTGATGGGGGATGCTCTCTGCACCTTGTCCCACTCTCATGTGGCCCGCCGGGGTCCCGAGATGTAGCAGGAAGGACCACACGCACGCGGGGTTGACAGGAAGCAAAGAGGATTTTATTCCCAGGGGATGGGTATTTATAGAGGTCTCCGGCGGGATGTGATGTCACCTCCTGGACCTTGGGGACAGGGGGTAGGGAAGGGTTAACAATGGACAGGCAGGGGACAGGGAGGCAGGGGAGGCTTTCTCACAGGAACCTGTTTGACCAGTTTTTTCGCATACTAATGAAGGTGTTACCAAAATGCTGTTGGGGACAGACAAAGAGAGGAAGAAACAGGCAAGCTGTATTTTACAAGGAATAAACCTATGACTTAAAAACATTATGGTGAGCTATATCATCTTCTGAGGCTGACTGCCACAGCCAAGTTCCTGAAGTATTTGGGAGCTCTGAACAAACCCAGAGATTAAACCCTCAGGGACAGGTTGCTTAGCCCAGGCTCCTGATCCCTTGCTGTGGTAAGGATGCTGCTGCAGGGAGCCATTTGTGCTCAATTCACCTCTGCATTTTTATGAAATTGGTGGAACAGAGGAAAGAGAACTTGAACTGGAATTCTGTATTTGTCTCTTTAAGTAGTGAAAATATTATTTTGTGGGATTTTTTATTTTTTTTTCCTCTTGATATGCTTGATGGTCTCTACGCAAACCCCCGTTAAAACCTGATGGGGAGGGCAGTGAGCAGAGGGCAAAGGGCTAACTGAAGGTTTCGGTGCTCAGGTAATGTTATGAGTGAAGTTTAATTTGTCCAAAATATTAAAACTATAAATGGTTTATTCTTTAATGTAAGGAGTTTTTTTTTCCTTTTTTCCTGTAAGTTAAAAGAATGTCATTAAAATGCAACCTATTCTAAAGGCACTGTGATTATATCAGGGCAGAGTAGGACAAGCCAAGATTTAATCAAGAGCCTGAGACACCACTATCTCGCCTTCGTTAGCAAAAGAAAGAAAAGGGACAGACCAAATAGTTCTACAGATAGCTATGTAAAAACCTTTTTGTGTAAATCTATGGGAACAAGACAGAAAGAGTTTCTTATACTTTTGAAATTTTAAATGTCTGTAACAATTTT
>JAWMRD010000332.1:0-14525 GCA_035584875.1 Syndactyla subalaris | reverse complement strand
CCTTTCCTTTCCTTTCCTTTCCTTTCCTTTCCTTTCCTTTCCTTTCCTTTCCTTTCCTTTCCTTTCCTTTCCTTTCCAAACCTTCCCAAACCTTCCCAAACCTTCCCAAACCTTCCCAAACCTTCCCTCCCCTCCCCTTCCCTTCCCTCCCCTCTCCCCTCCCCTTCCGTCCCCTTCTCTTCCCTTCCCGACATTTCTGCAGCACAGACACTCCAGGGCAGGTCCTGTTGCATTTCCCATGGTTTTCTTTGGAATCTCCCCAAATCTGACAGTTTATTACTGAAGTCCCAGGTTTTCAAGTCACGTGGCTCTTCCTTTCCATGTTGTTTTTTGTTCCCTTTAAGGGTGTCTCTGTGATTTTCAGCCTTGCCTTTGTGGGGAACCATTTGCCAACAAGAGCTAAATGCAGCTGAGCAGAAAAATAAAAGGGAAACAAAAGAAAAATAACATTTTTTTTGCATTGTTGGTGATTGTGCTGCATTTGAGCCAATCTCAGACCAAGCTGGGGAAGAAGGTGGGCTCATATTCAGCCAAAACCTGATGGCAGCAGAGCAATTCCTGCCCTGGGCTTGGCAGGAGGCTGAAAGGAACTTTGGGGTTCCAGCTGTGGGTCAGAGCTGTGGTGGGTGATTCCTGCTCTCCACCATCCACTGGGCACAGAGGAATGCTCAAATGAAGGTAAAAAGGCACCAGAAGGCTGAGAAACCTCAGGAGGTTGGATCAGTTTTGAGTTAGCTCTGGATTATTCCAATTCAGGGCTTTATGCTCAGTTTGGTGTGGTTTATTTTGGGCTGAGTCCATGGTTTCAACTCCAAATTTTGTTGCAAAGCCAGCTGAGCCCACACTGGTGAGCTGCAACCAAAATTAGGAAGATCTGCTTTCCCCTGCCCAGCTTTTCCTCCAGGAGCCTCAGAGGACTCTGCAGGGATCATCATCCCTCTTGTACAAGTGGAAAACAGAGCAATGTGTGCAGAACTGCCCCAGTCTGTGGCCACATCACTGTCCCCAGAGAGCTGGGGAGGGATTTGGTGCCTGTGGACTCACAGGCTGCTCGGTTTGAGAGGCTCCATTTAAAGGAAAACACTGACATTTATAGGCCCTGCAATTCCAGTGTTGGCAAAAGCCACTTCCCCACAATCCACTGGAAGCTTGTCTGGCTTCTGAGCAGCTCCACATTTCAAGGATGCAATTTATGCAGAATAAATTTGAAGTGTGTGTTTGCTCTCACTCCTCCCCAGTTGGAGCTTTTGCAGCTTCTGCCTCTTTTTCAGGATGGGAAATAAAAGAACTTGTCCAGAGCGTTGTTATGGCTCTCCTGTGACAAGTAACCTCCTGCAGCTTCCTGAATTCACAAATCCATGGGAATGCTCCTTCCACAGAGCTTTTGTTTATTGAGAGAGGAAAAGATTTCCTCATGCAACATCCCAGGGCTCAAGGGTTTGGGCTGCAGCCCCCAAATGGGAGCTCTTTTTTCCAAGCCATATCTTTGTGTCTGTCTCTCTTTCAGTAGGAAATATTTCCAAGGTTGTTGAGCCACTGAGGGAGCTTGTCTTCCTTGGCTGGAGGGTGGTGGGGCATTGTTTGGTTGGGGTTTTTATTTTAAGCAAAACAGAAAAGCAGCCACATGTCCTGGAAAGCCTTGGTGGTCTCAGCAGTGTTTTTTGGGTTTTATTAATTTCTGGAACTCAGTGCACCATTGCTCTGTCTGCTGTTTGAATTTTCCCAGTTTCCCTTGGGGTTATGGAGGCATGGCATGGTTTGGGTGGGAAGGGACCTGTGGGGTATCTTCCACAGGTTGCCTCAGCTTGACCTTGGACACTTCCAGGGATGGGGCAGCCACAGCTTCCCTTCCCAACCTGTGCCAGGGCCTGCCCACCCTCCCAGGGCAGAATTTCTCCCAAATATCCCATCTAAACCAACTCTCTGTCAGGTTGAAGGCACTCCCCTTGTCCCTCACTCCAGGGCCTTGGACATTCCTGCCCTTCATCCCTGATTTTGAGCAGAGCACGACCCCGTGAGCCCTCACTCTGACCACATTCACAGCCCTGTGACAACTCTGCCTTTCCAGGACTCCAGCTGAGTTCCTAAAATTAATCCCAAGCCTAAAAATTGTCTACCCCAAGAGAAATATCTTTTGGACATGAGGAGGGGCAGCTTTGCTTGGATATTGACTCTGCCAGCACTGAGTGGATGTTGTGGATGTACATTTATGGGAATGGTTTCATTTCTATTCTGGGCAGAATTAGGAATAGAGATTTTATTGCAGTGCTTCAGAGCTCCGGCTCTCCTGAAACCATCAAGGAGGAACGGGAGATAAAGGATAAAATATCCCTATAAATTTTAATGGACATCAGACTGGGGTTGGCCTAAATCAGAGTCATGGAATCTTTAAGGTTGGGAAAGATCTCTAAAATCATCGTCAAGCCATTGGATCCTACAACTCTGCTGTCACTTTTGAGCCAAATGAGGTCACTTTGGAACCAAAACACTTGTGACCAATGACTGGCAAAGTTCTGACATCGCTGTTGTTTGTCACCGTGGTGGCACCTGCTTTTTGGAGTTAAGAACAAGCAGTTTTAGCCCATTTTTCAGCACACAAACTGTTATTGAGAAACATAATCCATCTTCAAAGATTCACTGGTGGGTCCACGGTGTCACATGGAACTGAGACCTCTCCCCAGGCAGGGAAAGCTGCACGTGGGGACTTGAGGGCACTGCCACCATCAGCACCCCCAGGGCAGCAAAAATGCATCCAGCCACAAAGATACCTGCAGTATCTTTGGAGAAACAGGCTTCAAAATAAAGTCTGGCTTTAAAAAATTAAGCATCTTTCATTTACAAACGGGTTGCAAACACAGGCTTTGCTTTGCCTCCTCCACATGAAAGGTGTTTTCCTTAGGGGCTGCCTCCCCTCAGAGCCCTGTCCTGGGCCCAGCCTAAAGAAGGTGGAGGAGGATCAAGCATTTCCTGCAAATATGAAAAGCTGCTTCATAATCTGAACCTGCCTTTGCGTGGAAAATGTACTTTCCTCTGCAGTGCCCCCTTGTCCTTTTGGAGGCAGACAGAGGCCCTTTGTGTACCTGGGCACACCGACCCCAAACTTAGCTCCCAAAGTGTAAAAACAAATAGCAAGTGTGGCCCAGGCTGGGCTTTTGGCTGCAGCTGGTGCTCTCTGGCACTGCACATGTGGCTGACAGGTCAGCCTTTCAGGGCTCTGCATTCCAGCCTCCTCAGGCATCCAGAGCTGTGCTGGAGGAAGTCCTTCTGCTCCAAAGGAACAAACCCTGGCTTTTCATGGAGTTATGGGCGTGTATTTGATATGCTTTGCAGCTCCTTGCCCTTGACTCCTTCCTGGAAGCATCTCATTCCACGCCTTCCACTAGCCCAGATTGCTCCAACCTGGACTTGGACACTCCCAGGGATCCAGGGGCAGCCACAGCTTCTCTGCCCAACCTGTGCCAGGGCCTGCCCACCCTCCCAGCCAGGAATTCCTTCCCAATATCCCATCTATCCCTGCCCTCTGGCACTGGGAAGCCATTCCCTGTGTCCTGTCTCTCCAGGATCTTTGTGAACCATCTCTCTCCATGGTTCTTGTTGTCTCCTTCAGGCACTGGAGACCACAGTTAAGGTCACCTTCTTGTTTGAGGGCTGTTGGTCCTTCACTGGATTCAGAAAGAGCATCTTCCACCACGACACCTCCCTGAGGGAGCTGAGAGCACCCTCCTTTGCCCCATGGCAGTGAAGAGCCCTCCAGTTGGGGGTGGGTTGCTCCTCAAGGAGAGCAGAGCTGGAGTGTAGGACTGTGAATAAATCAGAACTCCAAAGCTCCTGCTGTGCCCAGAGATGGTTCCCTCCCTAAATCTTTATTCCTAATTCAGGCATCGTGTTGGGCACGTGCTGCTCTGAGGAAGGAGAGTCAGGGAAGGTGTGAGAACCCTGAAAGCAAGAGCTTGAGTCAGGAAGACAAAGCTTTTAGTCTGAGAAGTCTGTGCTGACTTCACAGCTGAGAAAACACAGGACAAAGGAATTAAGAAGCTTTTTTCCCAGAGAAACAACAACTTGTCCTTAAGCTCCCTGCCCACAACCCTGTGACACACTCCTTGTGCCCCCACATTCCATGCCCTGCTCCTGCTTAGTCCTGCATCTACCTCCAGCCAGTGGGAAATGCTTCTTCTGCCCTTCCTAATTGGCTTCCTCCAAAGCATTGCTTCATGTTATTTGCACTCCAGAAGAAGCCCAACCATGGGAGGCCCTTGAGGAGGGAAGTGCTGCCTGCCAGCAGTGCAGGGGATTCCTGCCAGAGCCTGGCACTGGGGCTGCCACCACCAATGCCTGCTGCAAACCAGCTGGGCTCAGGGATCTGCTGCTGCCAGGAGAAAGGGAGAGCTTGCTGGGGTGGCTGGCAAATGGTTTCTGCTGCTGGAGCCTCCTAATTAAAGGAAATACACTTCCCTTTCAAATGATTTGCACAGGGAGGTTGGGGAAAATGTGGCTACAAATGGTGGAAGGGAGGTGAGGAGCTGTGTGCTCATGGAATCCCAGCTGCAGGTCTTGGGGAGCAGGTAGGGCTTTGTCCAGAGGTCACAGGATCACAGAGTCATGGAATGGGTTGGGTTGGCAGGGAATTTAAAGCTCATCCAGTGCCACCCCCTGCCATGGCAGGGACACCTTCCACTAGCCCAGGTTGCTCCAAGCCACATCCAGCCTGACCTTGGACACTCCCAGGGATCCAGGGGCAGCCACAGCTTCTCTGCCCAACCTGTGCAGGACCTGCCCACCCTCCCAGGGAAGGATTCCTTCCCAATATCCCATCTATGCCTGCCCTCTGGCAGTGGGAAGCCATTCCTCTTGTCCTGTCTCTCCAGACCTTTGGAAATTGTCTCTCCCCGTGTTTCTTGTAGCCCCTTCAGGGTCCTGAAAGACCACAATGAGGTCACCCCAAAGCCTTCTCTTTTCCAGGCTGAACAGTCCCAGCTCTCCCAGCCTTTCCTCCAGCCCTCTGACCATCCTGGTGCCTCCTCTGGACTCCTCCAGCAGCTCCACATCCTTTGGATGTTGTTCCCAGGGCTGGAGGCAGCTCTGCAGGTGGGATGTCACCTGAGGGGACAGAGGGGCAGAATCCCCCCCTGCCCACCCTGCTGCCCACGCTGTGGGATCAGCCCAGGGCACGGGGGGTTCTGGGCTGGGCCATGTCCAACCTCTCCCCCACCAGCACCCCCAGTCCTTCTCCCTTCTGTCTCCATCTGCTCATCCCCAGCCTGGATTGAGCCCAGCCTGAGCCAGGGGCAGCACCTTGAGCTCGGTGTGGTCAAACCTCCTGAGTGCAGGTGATGCCCACGGAGAGCTGGCTGGGGCTGGGCTGGTGGGAGCAGCAAAGCTGGATCTCCTCCCACCCCATCCTTGCTGCCCCAAGCCCTGGGAGCTCTGCTGACCTCTCTTTGCCTGGATTGCCATCCCACCCTGCTTTGTGCAAGCCCCACTGAGCCCCCCAGCGAAGGTTTCCCAGCTGGCAGGGTTTGGGACCTGGTGAGAATATCCAGTGAAACATCTTTGTGGCAGATATGATTCCTTTCTGAGCAAGGGAACTCCACCCCCCTCCCACAGTCCTGTGTTGAGGGCTCAGAAGACAAAATGATCATTTTGCTTACTCAGAGTGACAAGAGCAATGTCCCCATGGATGTGTCTCAGCCATCAGTTCCTTCTGCCTTCTGTCTGGGCTGATGGGTGTTTTGCCATTTGCTGGGGTTTTATCCCCATTTTGTGACATGCTTTATTCACTGCATCAGGATTTATACCTGCCCTCTTACCTGCCTTATTCTTTCATTATATTTTATATAATTATATATATTATATATATTTCATTATATTTTATATCATTTTCTATCACAGCTTTGCTGTGCTTGATGTCCATCCAGCCTCCCTCCAGATACACCTTCCTGTATTTCATCCATTACCTTCCCTGCCTTTTGTCTTGCTCAGACATAAAAAATAATAATCTTGAGTATATTTAAGTGCTCTCAGAGGTAAAAACCTCTTGTTTCTGTTCAGCTGGATGGAGGAAGGTGCCTTGTTAGCTTTTACTCACACAGCTATGCAAGAACAAGGTGGTCCTTTGGGTTTAAACAAGGCAGCAGTTTCATCTAAATATTCATCCAACACGGATAAATCAATAAATCAGTACTGCTGCTTAATTATTATTCATATTAAGGATTAATGGAGAGATCCCTCCCACCTCGATAAAGCCTTATAAAATTAAATATGGGACAGATATTTGTGAGGGACCAGCTCCATCATCTCCTGGTGTCACTTCTCCATTGCTCCTCCACCATCTTCCACCACCAGCACACAGACATGTCCCCATCCAACCCCAAAATGCTGCTCCTTGCCCTGGAGCGAATTCCCAGCCTGGTTGTCCAGTCTGCACCACGTGGGATGATTCTCTCTCCTGAATGCAGGAGCCTGGATGAAGAACTTGGACTGGGGCTGGTCCTCTCCCAGTGCAGAGACCAACCCCGGACCAGGAGACAAAGTCTCCAAGAGCACTTCACAGCCAGAGCCAAAGTCCCCTTATCTGAGGGCAAAGCAGAGCTCTGAGCTGGCCCTTGCCCATCCCAAACCACAGGACATTTGTCCAATTAGTGGGTTCCTGCTTGGCACAGAAGAAAAATAGCTGATTTCAGAACTCAGTCAGTGTGTAAAACCTGATCCCTTCTGGAGTCCTCCCTGCCCAGCTTCATCCATAACCTGCCCTCGTTGCTATCTGCAATCACCTCCCTTTCATGGTATTTTTGTCCTTGATTTGCCCAGGAAACAACAAACCAAGCAAACAATGGATGATTTAATTGAAAAGGGGAACACAAACTGCCTGCTGCTCCACTCACAAAGCCCAAAAGATTTATTAGGAGACAGCAAAAATAAAAGGAAGGTGTTTTCTGCACAAAGCTTGGCAGAACACCCTGTGTGAGTAACTGAGTGCCCTTTCCAATATTTACACGGCCGTGGGTCTGTGTGGAGGCTCCTTCTGCTCCTCCTCCCACTCCCAAACTTTCCACCCACACTGCTTTGCAGAAGGCAGAGCAACACTGAGCATGTTTTTATAACAAGCCAGTCATGGCCAACAACAATAGGCAGGAAATGCAGGGAAACATGGATGGGTTGGCCAGCAGAGTGAAGTCACTTCGAGCACCATGAGATCAGGAAAGCAAAGAGTTTCCAGGAGCAAATCCTGCTGATGGAGGAGTGTAGGGAAAAGGGGAAATGGGTCCTGAGTGGAAAGGAACATTTTGCTGTGTTAAACATGAGTATCTTGCTAAAATCCAACTGTTTGTGCTTCCAGCCCGAGGGAAAGTTGCCCACAGCAAAATATGCACCTTTGGAAGTCAATAGGGAAGGGAAAGGAACTCGAGGAGAGAAGGAAAGTCTTGGGGCAGCAGGAGAGGAGGGATGAGCCTCAGTCAGGAGCCATGTGTTGCTGGGACTGGGATTCTGTGCCAAAACAGGTGACCTGTCCCCAAAAGTGCCTTGCCAAAAGCAGGAGGGGGATGCAGTGTGTCCCCACCTCCAGGGATTGCCGGGGTTTGACTCCTCAGGTCATGGGTTTGGACAATTCAAATTGAGTTACCTCTCCAAGGAGCAACCCCACAGGAAACAATTGGGACATTCTTGGCCTTTGGTGTTGAGGGAATCATGGAAGGGACCCAGCAGGTCATGGAGTGCAACTCCTGGCCCTGCAGAAACCCCAGGGATGGGAATATGGAAGGAAAGAGAATGGGAAGGTCAATTTTGGGACAGACAAACCCCAGCTGGAGTCAGGCCAAGAGGCCACGTCAGCTTTGATACATATCTCAATCAAACATCATCAATACTTTATTAAAATGCAACCTCAACCCCATTAAGTGGAATGTATAAAAAACCTTACATTTATGATCAGAAGTTCCTCAAAATGTGTGAAGGAAATCCCACCACGTGCTGGTTGCCCAAACACTTGGGGAATTCCTGTTGCCACTCTTTGGCCATAAGGGATGGCAGGAGGGATGTGGAATCCCTTCCCTCCCCCCCAGCAGGAAGGTGGGAGTGTCCTGTGGGTCACCAGCACAACTCCCCTGTTAATTGTCCGTTTCCTCTCCCAAATTTTAGGGTGTCCCACCCAATTTTTGGATCCTCTCCCATTTAGGATGAGGGACCCCCCCAGATTTTAATCTCCCACCATGGGATGCTCAGGACACTGTGACAACCCCACCACTGATCTCTCTTTTCCTCCCCCAAATTTTGGGTGTCTCCCTCCAATTTTGGGGTCCCCCATACTGAGAGGACCCCCTGGATTTTGGGGAGAGCTCCAAGATATGATTTTTAATCCCCACCTCATGTTACTCAGGACTCCCCAAACCCCCCCAGTGAACTGAGACAGAACAGAGAACCCTCCCCAGTGTTTTTGCCCCTCTTCTGGAGGGAACCATCAGTTTTGTGGGGTTCCAAGTTGTGACTGTCCCCACCACTGTGACCCTAAATTATTGCTGCATTATTTTTTGGGGGGGGTCACACAAACATCCATCTTTTCTCCAGGAAATGGGATCAATCCATGTTCTCCTCCCCTGAAGCTTCACAGGACACGTCACAAACTGAGGTCTGAGCCAAAACATTTGAAGCCCAAAACACAGATGAGAGTCACACAAAATTATTAAACCTTTGTGGAATTCTTTCTTTTGTTGTTCTTTTTTTTTTTAAACCCTCCACCCAACAAATTATAATATAAAAATGGGAACATTTTGCTTTTTTTTCCAATGAAACGTTTCACCCACTCAGGTTGAGAAAACATTCGACCTCAAAACACATTTCAGCCTTCTAGATGGTAAAAAACCCCAAACCCTGTAGCAATCAAATCAAAACGTTTCACTTGACCACATTTTGACAGCCTTATTTTTCAAGACACCACATTTTTGAAGACTTCCAGGTTGATTTTCCTTTTTTATTTATTTCTTTTCATTCTCAATGTCAGACCTGCCCAAGGCCCCAACATGCTGTAATTAGCCAGAGCTTCTCTGTATCTCTTAAGAATCCAATCAATGATTACTCAAGTGAACCACAGAGGCCTTGCAGGAACTTAAGGAGGATCCAGCCCTTAAGCTGATTTTCTGCAGAGAGATTAATTTCATCTTGCCTAGAAACAAATGGAATATATCCTGCTGTCTCTGTCCCCTTGGGACTGTCCTTATTAAGGCTCTGAGCTCCAAATTCCTGGTCAAAACAGGCTCCCACTGACTTATTGAGGCTTTGGAATGGGATTTCAATGGAGCTCTGGGGTTTGCATGAAAAGTCCTTTGGGTTCTCCTTGGAGAAACCCCTCACCTTGAGTCACATCTGGAGCTGTGACACAATTATCTGACCCAGGAGCTGAGCAATTTTCCTCCAAATTATGGATTTTTCAGCCAAATCAGTAATTCTGGGGGTTCCTGGAGCCCAGGGTCCCCCTGTGGTAGCTCATGATGGTTTGGTGCTGTCACCTCAATAAGAGCAAATCCCTAAATAGGGGGGTGGGTATGGAAGGAAAGGGAATTGGATGGTGGATTTTGGGACAGACAAACCCCAGCTGGAGTCAGGCTAAGAGGCCACGTCACCTTTGATACATATCTCAATTAAACATCATCAACGCTTCATTAAAAAGCACCTCGGGTTAAAGTGGTCACGGAGAGTTTCATCCCCACGAGTGGAATGTGTGAAAAATACACAATTTTGATCCAAAGTGCCTCAAAACCTGTGATGGAAATTTCTGTGGGAGCTTCTCAATGTGGCTGTTGGACTGGGGAGCTGATTGGGGATTTTTTAGGATTTCAGGGAAGGAAAAGGAGGCAAAGAGCTGGAAATATTTAGCAATTACTGCTCCATTCTCCTCAAGCTCCACGGACTAAACCCAGCAGAAAATACCCAGCAACCACTTCCTCTTCTTTCTCCACTCCAAGAAAAGGGGTCTGAGGAGGGTTTTATAGAACCCAGGAGGAGAACTGAGCTGAGATTCCCTGCAATGATGACTTCTTCTACTTGACATGGCTACAGTTTGGATGGCCCAGTGATGGCTCTCCAAGGGAAGTTTCTTCCATTCTTTCATTTCTTCCACATATCAGCTGTTCCCATGGATTTTAAAAATCCATGTTAAAAGCTCCACATGTTTGAGAGCAGCTCTGGAGGAGCTCTGTCACCTGGGAGTTCCTCTGGGGGCTGTCCAAACCCTTGCACTGATTTCCAGGTTTTCCTTCCAGAGTTTGGAATTCAGCCCAGGAGTCTCCAAGGAATTCAGTTCTGGCACTTCCTCCTCTTTCAGGTGCCTTTTGGCCCCGAGGAGGGCTCTGGATTTAACCAACACTTGGCATCCCATTCCAGCCCTTCTGGCTGTCCCTTTGCCCCTCTGGATGCCCTGAATGACATGGAAACAAAACTTTGGTGAACCCATTTTTGAATTTGGGGAGAAAATTACTATGGGGCAAAGTTGAGTTCCTCTAAACCAGCTGTGTCATGTGTAAATGGGATTTTTGGGGGGTTTTTATACCGTGGTGTGGACTGTTAGAGCAGAGCAAACCCCCTGAGATGACCATCCATGTGTCTGACTGCCTGGATTTTGGGACAGTGCCTCGGGATCCCTGGGAAAGGGCTCTTCTTTCCTGCATGGATCAACCCTGGGAGCTCTGAGCCCACCACCCCATTTCTCTGGGAATGCAAGCCCTGGGTGTGTGTCCACCCCACAGGCACTGACCACCCTCCCAGAGGGTTACTGTGCCTGGCTCCTGGAGCAGGGAAGGGAATGGGCTCTGTGGTTGGGATCACAGGGAAGGGAATGGGCTCTGTGGTTGGGATTATGGAGCCAAATCCTCCCACCACGAGGCAGGAGGAGCTTTCCTTGGAAGAAATCCTTCTTTCCACCCCTGTGAGCCACAGGAAGTTCTGCTGGGGGAGCTCCACCTCTGCCAAGTCCAAGAGTGGTGTGTGACAGCAGGAATCCCTGCCCCTGCTCTCCAAACCCCCAACCAGGAGACTCCTGGAAGCCCCAGTGACCCCTCAGAGGGAGGGTCACAAAGCCACATCTTCTGCCTCCAGACAGGAGCCTTGGTCTCACCAGGCTGGTGGTTTCCCACCATCCAAGAGCTCCAAGAAGGGAGGAGCAACTTCCCTCCCTCTCCTTGCTGGCCTCAGGTGGACCTTGCTGCACAAAGGGCTCCAGCTTGTCTGAAAGGTGCTTCTGAAGGGCCAAATTCTGCTTCTTTTTTAAATTAGTGTCCTGACAGACTTTTATTTGTTGCATTCTGTGCCCACCAACCCCAGGATTGTGAATACAAAGCACCCTCACGTCAGTCAGCGGTGTAAATCCTCTAAAAAAAAGTGGATTGACTCAAGTTTTGTGTCAGAAAAACCACAAGGGAAAAAAAGGCATTTATATTCCTGCCCTGCTTTGCTTTCCCAGCTCCTGCCCCAAACAATTTCCTATCTCTAATGGCCTTTTGCAGCTGGGGGGAATAAGAGAGAAACCTGCTGCGAGGCACCAGAGATATTGGCTGCACAAGGTGAGGTTTTTCAAATGAAGAAATTAAAGACTGGCACTCTTTTTCTTCAGCCTAATATAAAGAAACAACTTGAACTCCCTCCAAAGGTAAATTAGCCTGTGAAAAAGTTGAGAAATAAATGGAACTCAATTGCCCATGTAAAGGACAACGAAGCAGGCTCTGGTTGCAGTCAGGTTTCCTGGTTGCAGGTGGAATTCTAAGAAGGAAATCCCAAAATGAAGCTGTGAAGGATCAGTTTTACCATCCTAAATCCTTGGCATTTTGCAGAATTGTTGTTGTTTCCCTTTCCTCACTTAACAGGCATTGAGGGAAAAGTGAAAGCAGGTAAGATTACCGTGTAGAGGAGTTTTGAGGTTCTAAAAGATCAAACCCAGCTCCAGTAGAGGTGGAATTAATTAAACTTGCAGAGAAAGGGACTCACCTGTCCCAAGCAGCTCCTAAAAAGATCATGCAGCTAGTCCTGGGGTCCCCTAAACTTGGCTTAAAGACACAGAAGTGATGGAGAAGTTTCCAGGAGTTCCCTCCCAGAAGGACAGACCTCTCAGCAGTGGGAAAAGGTCCAATTTTTATTAACCCCCCCAAATATTCCTTATTTCTTTAGTGATTCATTTTCAACCCGATCTTGCCTTTTTATCAGCACTGTGCTCTACGTGTAGCAAGACCCAGAAATGGTCACTGAAAGGCTTTAGGGAGCAATCCTAAATAGGTTCCCTCCCCTGGCAATATTGGCTCACATTTCAGGTATTTGGGCTTCCTTTTCCACAATCAAATGCTGCTTTTCCCCCTTTGCCCCCCTCCGTTTGTCAGCACAGCCGTGGAGCCTTGAAAAGCTTTGGGGGTGAGAGCCCACAAAGGAGTTCTGTGCCTTGGGATGGTGCAGAGCTGGAGATCCCATCCCTGCAGGAAGCAGCAATATGTGGTTTGGAGAGCTGGAGGTGCAACCAGCAGGTCCTTTGCTTGGCAAGAAGGGTGGGGATTTTGTGTTCTCTTTAAAGCATCTTTTTTTTGCCTGAAGAAATGGGCTCAGCTGGTCAGAGCGTGGTGGGGATGATGCCAAGCAAGGCTGTGGGTTTGGTCCCTGTGTGGGCCAGTCACTTCAGAGCTGTATTTGAAGATCCTTGGGAATCCCTTCCAGCTCAGAACATCCTGGGATTGGATTCTGCAGTCAACAAGTCTAATCTCTCCCGAGTTTGTGACTATGAAAGAAATGGGACTTGATGACAAGCCCTAAATACAAGGACATGGTCTGGCTCTGTTGTTGGCTGGTGGAAAACACAGTTAAATCACCGTTTTTCCCAAGAAATGCAGCGAGGGAAGGGCAGGCAGGACCCGAGTTCAGTCCCTGCCACCTCTGGAGCACAGAAACACCCTGACAGAGCCAAGTCTTTGGGAGCTCCTGTCAGGGGCTGATTTGGCAGCAAAGGGAGCGTGGTGGCTGTCAGTGACCTTATCTCAGGAGAGCAGCTCTCAGATCACACCCCAACCATGACCTTTTATCTCCGAAAACTCCCCCAATTTGCATACTAATTGATTACCTGTGCAGCGTGCTGTGAGACACTCCAAGCCCCCATTCTCCTGCCTCCCATCCCATCCCTTCGCCCTTGGCAGGGCATTAAGAGCAATTAAAGCATCCCTTCCAGAATGCACAGACACGGAATCAAGGGCTGGGTCCACCCAGCCTCGCTCCACTAATGGTTCAGGAGGACACTCGAGGCTCAAATGGGGTTTTATCTCCTCTGCACACACTCTACATTTTCGAGCTGCTATAATGCAAGATTAATTGCTTTCATTACTCCGCTGTATTAATTGCCTTTTGTTCCAGCACACATAACATACTTATTTTTATTCTATATCTGCTAGGGAACTTAGCCAATGGTTTGGTGAGGCCAATTAAGATTCGATTGAGTCGTCACTTTTGTTTTAAAAAGCCTTAAGCTCAACAAATACCCTTTCTGTGGACAACAGCATTGATGCCTGGTCTCCAGGGGGATTTGGGGGATTCTCAGAGCGAGGCTGAGGGGTGGCAGGTGAAGGACAGGCTCCAGCCTGGCTTTTCCAGCAGAATCTTCCCTGCTTCCAACCACTGCATTTTTGCTGCCAGGCACCAGAGGGGGATTTAGTTCTCCAGCTGTGCCACACTTTCTCCTAACCAGCCACATCAGGGCACAGGGGAGTGTGGAAAGGCTGAATAAAGATTTCATTTGTCTCTGATTGAAAGATTCTGGGACCAAACTGGGGCTATGTTTATGTTATAACCACTTAGACTCTGCCCAGCCTCACATATGAAATGGGTGCAAACCTCCTGGTTTTCATGGAGTTCCATCCCACTTACACCACTCCAGAGTCCAGGATTTGCCCCCCAAATCCAGGTGATGAGTTCAACTCCAAGGATTCCTTAGCTGGGAAGGTAAGGAGCCAACCAGCAGCACGGGGCTCCTTCCTCCCCCTCTGTTCTCTGTCAGCTCTGAGCCTGCCTTGCTCTCTCCTGCTCCTTTACTGCTTTCACATCTCCAACAGGCAGGGAGTGTCCCTGTCATTCCTGGGCTCTGGTGCCAGTTTCCAGCTCAGCCCTTGGATCTACAGCCCAAGGGGCTGGGCTGAATGTGCTGGACAGGGTGAACCTGGCACGGGAGCCAAAGCAAACACAGCCCTGGGCTGCCCATTGTCCTGCTCTGTGAATAATCCTGAGCTAATGGCCCTGGCCTGGAGCCACAGGGGGGTTTAGGAATCAGGAGGAGGAATGGGATTTTGCCAGTGGAGCTCCCAATCTGGAGCAGCACCATGAAATGGGGAGTGATGCAAAGAACCCCCCTGCACCCACCTGCTCCAAGTCCTGTGCCCAACCCAAACCAGACCAGAGAGGCCCCCAGGCTGGAGGGGGTTCTGACTTTGCCCATTTCACAGAATCTCCTGAGCTGGGAGGGACCCCCAAGGACCATCCAGCCCAACCCTCAGCCCTGCCCAGGACCAGCCCCA
>JAWMRD010000331.1:0-14526 GCA_035584875.1 Syndactyla subalaris | reverse complement strand
GAGGGACTGGGATGGATTTCCCAGAGAAGCTGTGGCTGCCCCTGGATCCCTGGGAGTGTCCAAGGCCAGGCTGGAGCCCCCTGGGCTGGTGGAAGGTGTCCCTGCCCATGGCAGGGGGTTTGGAATGAGATGACCTCAAATGCCCCTTCCAACCCAAGCCATTCTGGGATTTTAGGATTCCATGACAATCCAGCAGATCTCAGTTTTCCCTCACTCCTCCCTCAGCCTGGTTTTATGGCAGGGCTGGAGGGTTTGCCTGGGTGGCACTGCCAGTCCTGCTGGAGCTCCTGGAGTTTTCCATGCCTTGCTTTTGCAGCACAGAACGTCTTTCCTCTGCTGGAAGGGCTTGTGAGCTTCTCTAGCCCAACTGCTGCTGCCTGCAGGGAAATAACTCATCTTCGAGAAGTTAACTGCCTTTTAAATAAACACTCCCTCCAGGCCAGTAGCTCCCATCAGAGGCTCCTTCCCAAAATCCACTAAAAAAAAAACTTTGAAGAACAAGAGAGCAGGAAACGCGCTGGAAAAACCTGGAGATAAACGCTGCAAAGTTTATTTTTCTGCTCTCTTTTAATGAGGTAATAGGTGGGGAGATTACACAGATGAAAAAGTGCTTTGGCTCGCTGGGTTCTGCATCTTACCACACCATTTTTCATCCTCTAGGATTTCCTTCCATTGGATTCTGGGGAATTTCTGCTATGCCGAGGGCTCTCCTGGTATGGAAAAGAGGAATCCGAGGGGCAGAGTGTTTGTAAACATGCCCTGGCTGTCGGAATGAAGTCCCAGTGAGCACACACGTGTGATGGGTTTGAGCTGGGTGTGCCAACGCCTGGCAGGGCTGAAATGCCATGGGCAAACGTGGGTGTTGCTCCAGCCTTTAGACTGTTGGGAGATGCCAAGCACTCTGAAAAGATGGTTTTCCCTAAGGAAAACATCCAGTGGGATAACAGCCCCGGGGTGTTCCACGTGCTCTTAACAGCAGAGCTAATTAATGCGACACCTCTGAACTCAAAGTGTTTGCAGAGGGGAGGGATCAGCCTCCAATTTGTCCCAGATTTTGGGCTCGCCAACCTGAGAGCCTCCATCCCAGTGTGCCCAGTGCTCCAGGCACTGGGAGCTGCTGGGACATGGGTAAGGGAATGCAGGCAGCTGTGAAACAGGGACAGAGCTGCTGTTTTGCTCCTTGCTGGCAGTGGGAATGATGTCCCTGGGAAATAAAGCCCTTTGGGAGGGTCCTCGGGGCTGCTGGGAATGCCAGGGCACCTTCAGGGAGAGGATCACCCAGACCAGGCACTGGGGTCAATACGAGTTTGCTGCTCCTAAATGTTTGTGGGGATTCAAACTGGGAACCAAATGGGGCCAGATGAAGAGCTGGAGTTCACTGTGCAAAGAGTCTCTCTCCAAAAATTCCCAGGGCCATGGGATGTCGAGGGCTTGGAATGCACCTTAAGGCTCATTGATCCCAACCCTCTGCCAGGGGCAGGGACACCTTCGACCACCCCAGGTTGCTCAAGGCCTTGGACATTTCCAGGGCTGGGACATCTACCACATCCCTGGGTGACCCATTCCAGTCCCTCACCACCCTCCCAGCAAAAAAACTTCTTCTTAATGTCCCCAAAAGCCCTTGAGACGGAGATTTCTGGGATTTATTGTGTGCCTGTGTCTTTCTTTTGATCTTGTAGCCTTCCCAGGCGTTTGGTGTTGGCCAGATCCCAAGGAAGGCTGTGCTGGATGGACCAGTCGGTGCCCCCGTGGATTCTGATTTCTCCAAGTGGGATAAATCCCTCTCCAGAGGTGCCTGTTGGGTTTTATGGCTGGAGAAAGGTTAGATCAGTTAGGATTCATATCAGTTATCACAATATCAGTGATGCAGAATCGTACTGGACATGAGGGGTGGAAAATTTCTTCTGGAGGACTTGCAGGAGGCAGTGGTGACTTCTCAAAGCTCTTCCTGCAAGATTTTGGTTGACCCAAACCACTGTTTGCTGGATTCCCTTTTTAACCCCCAAACCTCAGATCCAGGGGTTTTTACTCACAGGAGATCAGCTCTGTCCATGATTTGGCAGAAGGTGGAACCACCCTCTTGTATTTTTATGAGAATTATATATTTTTTTATATAAACCCCAGGATCTCTCGCAGTCTCAGGGCAAGGATTCCTCCTCCACAGGTATCCCATGGAGGCCACAAGACTCCCAGAATGAGGATGTCCCACTCCAGCACAGCAGCCCTTGTTCTTCCTGAGCAATCCCTCTCCCACCCCCAACCCCATTCACTGTCCAAGTGGGATGTGGAACACCCTGTTAAATGTTTATCTCTGAAGATTGGAGTGAAACCACCTGGCTTTGCCAGAGAAGACTCCCCAGAGCAGCTGCCATAAGAGCTTTGCAGCATCTCCCCCAGCCCCAGAGCACGGAGCTCCTTGAGCTGGGTTAAAGGTGGGCACGGAGTGGTGGGCACGGCATGGCAAACCTCCTTTCCTGCTGCAGGACATGGGGGTTTTCCCATTCCCACTGCTCTGGAAAACAGGAATTTGGCACCCAGCTGGAGAGTGGCACTGCATGGGGCACGGCTTCAGGAGAAGCAGAGAAGAATGTGATATTGGGGGCAAAAATCCAGTTATTTAACTTAATTTCTCCTTTAATTTGGGGAGTATTTACTGGAGATCGACAGGAATGATTCTGCCATCAGAGTGGACAATTCTAAGTGGTTTGGTTAGCTCAGCTTAATGAGTTTGTTCATTGATTTATATTAAATGCCATTTGAAGGAATATCTCAGCTTAATGAGTTTATTCATTAATTTATATTAAATGCCATCTGAAGACATTCTGCTTTACATAGCCAAGCCTAGAGAGCATAAAATGCAGTCATTTCATCTGTATTTTCCTTTTAAATTCAAACTACTACAACTAAAACTGTAAATATATTATAAAACATCATCAGTATTAATAACAATGTACAATAACAATAGCAATGTAAACCAACACCAATAATAATGATGATGATGATAATAATTTACAGTGTTAAGCACTAAACAAATGGAAGAAATCTCCTGTTGGATAAACCCGAAGGAGTTCAAAGTTCCCAACAAAAATGAAGAGACTGTTCAGTGTACAAATAAAAGAATGAAAATAATACAAAATAATGGAATATAAAATAATATAAATATAAAAGACTGAAAACTAATATAAAATAAAATAATGAAAATAATATAGAATAATATAAAAAAAAAAAATAAAGCAATGAAGAAAGGGCTAAAAAGCCATTTTCAAATTCTCAGTGTCCAACCCAGAGAGACCAAACAGCAAGTTGAAGGAACAATCACTTTGGGCATCTGCCCAACCCCAAACAAATCCACAAAAATATATTGGGAAGGAAATTTCCTGTGCCTCGCTTGGCACGACAGAGAACTCCCCATCGCTGTGGATTCTGGGCATGGCAGGAAAACCTTGGCACAGGGGCAGCATCTTGACTTTCTCTGCAGTGGCACAGAAAGGGTCAGCTTTGCAAATATTTGGTTGGGGCTGCATTTGCTTCTTTTGGCAGCGGCAGCAAAGCCAAGCCTTGCTAGGAGGGCGATTTCTGCAGGAGATTAGGATCAGGCCTAATGGAGCAAAGGGGGGCTCTGGGAGCTTTGCTGTTTGACAGGTCCCCTCCAGTTTTGTCCCATATGTCAAGCAATGCTAACAGAGAGTTTCCTGTTGGAAGAGCACGCAGGAAGCGCTGCTTGAAATAAACCCAAACAGAATAAATTGATTTTGTCGTTCTTTGGGGGCAAAAGAAGGTCTTATAAACACATTTTATTAACACATGATGATTTTGCCTTCTGCATTCATGGAATTATGGAATGGCTCGGGTTGGAGAGGACTTTAAAGATCCTTTAATTCCAACCTTCCTGCCATGGGCAGGGACACCTTCCACTCAAAGGTCTCCACTATGTTCATGATCTGCCTCTTTTCTGTTGCAAAAGAAGCCAAAATGATGCTCAAAAGCAGAGAAAAGCGGCTTTTGCAAACCTACTGACTTTGCCTGGAGGACACCATGGATGTCAACATTACCCCATCCAGGATGCAGGAACATCCAACTCCAAGCTGGAGAATGGACACAGACAGCTGGAGACACATTTTAATCCAGAAGAACAAGTTTTGGAAGGTGGTCCCATGTCCACTGACAGCTGGACTGGTCCATCCCCAGGGCAGGATGAATCTCCATTGCTCTTTTCTTCATTCATGGGAATGTTCTCTGGCTGTTTGGGTGAGGAGATACAAAAACTGAGACGTTCGATGAACAGTTGGTCAGTGCAGGAAGGGCTGGGAGGGAATGTGATCTGACAGAGGGATGGAGCCCTCTGACCATGGAGATACCGCCAAGGCCCTGCAGAAAAGCAGAGCTGACCCAATTATACCATCTGACCACTTCCTGTGCTTGGCTTTGCAAAGGAAACCTCCTTTGACTTGGGCAGGTCCTGGATTGGCCCATGTGAGAAATCAACCCAAACCCCACATCACAGCAGAGCTGGGAAGAGCCTTGAGGGTGGATCCAGTCAACGTGCATGTCTCCAGGGGGGTGGGGGTGGCTCCAAGACATCCTGAGATGAAGGACCAGTGGAGGGTATGGAAGATCATTTTCCCACCTGCCACCTCTCTGGGTTGGTGAAGAAGCTGAGACTGGACATTTCCAGTCCCAGTAACCAAAGTATGTCCTCAGATCTGCCTGGCTGGCCCTGCTTTGGTCTCCTTTCCTTTCTCCTCTGCCTCTCCAAGTGAGGAGGGAGGGAAAAAAGCTTCTCTAGGATCATCTGGCTCCTTCCAGACCTCCTTGTTGCTGCTGGGACAGAGGAGATGTGTGGGTTGCAAAGTCCTTCTGGCTCGTGGAGCCTGTGCAATGACTAGTTATCCTGGGCAGGAGGTGCCATGAGAAGAGCTGATCCCACCTGGATGAAAACTTCCCAGGGAACCTGGAGCACTGTCAGCCCAGCTGGCTGCACAATTGGTCCCAGTCACTGATAGACTGGGACTACACCATGGCTGGGGTGGTCTGAAAGTGGAAAATCCTGGAAGAACCTTGGAATTGGTTCAGCCCTACACACAGAGTCCTCACCAACCCTCTGGGGAACTCTCCATGGTCATGAGGTCCCCTTGACTCCTCAGCCCATCTGGGTTTCACTGCGATGCCTTCAACAGCAAAGCAGAGCCTTGGGATCAGATGACAGCAATTGCTCCCTCTGCATCCCAAACTCTGCCTCTCAGCCCACAAATATGTTTGGAATCTGGAGCACTGTCAGCCCACCTGGCTGCACAATTGGTACCAGTCACTTGTAAACTGGGACTACACCACGGCTGGGGTGGAACATCCTGGAAGAACCTCAGGATGGGTTTGACCCCACAAATAATCCTCACCAGCGTTCTGGGGGCTCTCCGTGGCCATGGCTCCTCCTTCCCATGAGGTCACCTGGGCTCCTGAGCCCGTGGAGGTTCCAAGGCACAGAGCCTTGGGATCAGATGACAGCCATTGCTCCCTCTGCATCCCAACCTGTGCCTCTCATCCCAGAAATATGCCTGGAATGCCCTCCTTGTGTTACCCAGGGGTGCAGTTTCACTGCAGGGGACCCAGCAAACCCTGAGAGATGCTGGCAGCTCCACACATGAGGCCAGAAGTCTCTGCTCAGATTGCTGCTGGCATGGCTGCCTTGAGACAAGCCTAATTAAAACCAGCTGCCCCGACTATATTTAGTGATATTTATTCGGGTTTTGATGCTTTTTTTCCTTTTCTCTTTTTTTTTTCCTCCGGTTTAATCCACTGCAAAGGATTTCTAAACGAGCAGGAGCAAGTGGGCAGTTAATGAGAAGAGAGCTGGATACAAGGGCTGCAAACCCAAGGCAAGGGCACGAAACCCCAAGGAACTGGCCAGAGGCAAAAGAGCTTTATTTGTTGTAGGGTCGTGAGTGGGAAGTGAAGCAGCAGCTTGTCATGGCTGTGTGATGGAGGGGGTGGGATTAGCTGGGATTCCTGCTGGGAATCTTAACATCCCCAACGACCACCCAATCCCAAGGCAGGACCAATTCCATCTCTGCTCCTGCTGACAGTGGTTTGTGGCAATTCACCTCAAAGCTGTCCAGCAGGCAGATTCCAGCACAGGATTCCTCCTGACAGGACTTCCTCCTGGTATTTCAGCCCAAAGATTGACTGCACTGCAAGGTCTGAGCACGGACTTTGGGGACACAAAAGCTGCTCTGGAACACTGAGGGACAAAGGTGACAGGACAAGGGGAACGGCCTCAAACTGGAAATAGGGTTAGGCTGGATATTGGGAAGAAATTCCTTCCTGTGAGGGTGGTGAGACCCTGGCCCAGTCACATCCACAGGGCTTTGAAATCCCACCAGAGATGGAGATCCACCCCTGCCCTGGGCAGCTGTGCCAGGGCTGGACAGCTCATTCCAAGAGGAATTTTCCCAATATCCAACCTGTCCCTCCTTCCTCTACCATTTAAAAACAAGTATAGACCTTCCTCTACATCTTTCTGTGCCAAGAATTTCAGGAATTTTGTGTCTATCCTTTGGTTCTGTCAGAAAACCTGGAAGGGACATAAACCCCACTTGCTCTTCAGGAGAAAAATTACCTGCAGGTCTTGGATGTTTTTATAAATGACAATGTGATTAATGTTTTCATACTGATCATACACATAATATGACTCTGTAAGTGTGATATATACCAATTTATATATATATATACATGTGACTCTTGATCCTTGGGAGTGTCCAAGGCCAGGTTGGACGGGGCTTGGAGCAACCTGGACTAGTGGAAGGTGTCCCTGCCCATGGCAGGGGTGGAATAGGATGATCTTTGAGGTCCCTTCCAACCCAAACCATTCTGGGATTCTGAGTCAGTTCCATTTCATGGCCATTTTTCACTGGGGAGGCCCAGTTTTAATTTGGGCTGAAGTTCCTTCCTTTTGGAAGCCCAGGTAGCTCCTTCAGGTCCTGGAAGTTCCCAATCAGTTCCCCCCAAAGCTTCTCTTCTCCAGCTGGACAATCCCAGCTCTCCCATCCTTCCCTCCCAGCAGAGCTTCTCCATCCCCCTGCTCACCTTGCTGTCCTTCCAGTCAAATAAACTGATTCATGAAAAAATCCCCAGATCTTTGTCTCTCTTTCCTCCAATTAAATCCAGGGAATGTTAAGGGCGGGATCAGCTGCCCAGTCACAGACCTTGAGCAGTCTTTAGTCCTTAGATACAGATTCAAATCATCCCAGCTTCCTAAATCTGTGTATGGAGAAAGAGATCCAAATCATTCCAAATCCTTCCAGCTTCCTGAATCTCTGTGTGGAAAAAAAAGAGATCCCAATCATTCCAAATCATTCCAGCTTCCTGAATCTCTGTGTGGGGAAAGAGAGTGGGTAATACATTAAAAAAAGGAGGAAAAGGATAATTTTGAAGAACAATGCCAATTCATTTAGATGTGAAAACTAAAATAGTGTGTTTGCTGGACACTTGAATAAAAAAGCATCTGAAGATCCTTCAGGAATGTGCCAACAGGGGAAGAAGAAGAGGAACAAGGTGAGAACTGAGGCACAGCAAGAAACGTAAGGAGAAATCCAGCCTTGGGGCAAGTGCTGGGAATGCAAGCTGGGAATTACCATGGGCTCACGTTCCCTGCTGCCGAGCTGTGTCTGTGTGTCCCAGGCAGGTCTGCACACCCTTGAACTCCAATTCAGCTGCCAGAGCTCAGCTCTTTCCCCACCTCTGGGGCTCCTGCAGCCCGGCAGAGCCAGGGGAGGCTGCCCAGGTCCTTCAACCCAGGCCATTCCCGGGGTTCCTGTGCCAGCTCCGTGGTGTGCCCATTGTCCCCAGGCTGTGGAGCAGCTTGGGTTACAGTCAGAGCGAGGGAGGGTATTTTGGGCAGTGACATTCATGTCACACCTGTGGCCCCACAATCCCCCCCTCTGCTCAGGAAAACAAAGCGACTGAGTCACTGCCCAGGCTCTGGAAAGCTCTGGAGTGTATTCCCATTTTCTGCAGGAATTGGAGTCACCTCCCACAAAAATGTGGAAGCATCCTGAGAAATTAATTGCTCTCTCAATTGTGTCCCAGCCCTTCTGTTTAATCGTGGTCAAATCACCTCTTCTCTCACTCCAGAAATGAAGGTGTAGGATGACACTCCCCACTCCCTGTTTCTCCTCTTTGCACTTCTATATTTAGTCTTAATTTTTATGTTTTATTTCATTTTTTTTTTTTTCATCATTTTAAATTCCTTTTTTTCCCCCTGTGTCTAATTGGAATAAAAGCTGGACTTGTGGTTTCTGCTGCCACCTCCAGCAAGTCCCATGATGCAAATGGCAAGAACAAATGACAGCAAGGTGGAAATTTGATCATCACTGCAAAGATGCCTTTGTGGTCAGGGCCCAGAACTTTAAAAATATCTCCGGTAATAAAAAGGCAACAGAAAAAAAGAGCAGCAGGGCTGGATCTTGAGTCTTTCCAAGCTCATCTCCCAGTAGGAATTATCCCTCAGGAAGCAGAACTGAGATAAGATGAGCACATCTATTTTTGTTGTGGAACGCCCAGTTCCAACAGGGGCCTGATGTGGAAGTTGTTCCGTGTGAGGTGGGATTTGTGCCTTCGTGTCCCACAACACCAGGAGACAACAGGAGCTCCAGGATTCCCAAAGCTTTGGGAGAGCTGGAGTTGGGTGTATCCCGGGAATTTCCTCTGATGGCCTCTGGCCTTTGTGGTGGCTGCAGCAGCACATCAGAACAGAAAAATGGGACTCTCAGGCTCACCCTGGGGATTTTGGCATCTCCCAAGTTGCCATTCTGCAGCAGATACCAAAACTCCACAGCTGGGAATTCATTTTATTTGGCTGAAACTCATTTGGTATAACAGCCCATCCTGGTTAGGATGGAAGAGAGCAGGGCTGGATGGGACATTGGGAAGGAATTGGTGGCTGGGAGGGTGGGGAGGGACTGGGATGGATTCCCCAGAGAAGCTGTGGCTGCCCCTGGATCCCTGGGAGTGCCCAAGGCCAGGTTGGAGCCATCTGGGCTAGTGGGAGGTGTCCCTGCCCATGACAGGGGGTGGCACTGGATGGTCCTTAAGGTCCCTTCCAACCCAAACTATGACTCCATGAGCTGATTTTCTTGGAGCCCACAATTATTTCAAGGACAAGAGTTCTCAGAGTCCTTTGAACCCCAGAGACACAACAACCTGTGAGGGATGGAGGTTGGGGTGGGTACAGCCCTTTGGAAAACAGGGGAATGGGTTGTCTTATTCCTTTCCTGAAAAGAAACCCAAAATATCCTCATGGGGGTGAAATCCCAGAATCCCAGGATGGTTTGGGACCTTAATTATCACCCAGTGCCACCCCCTGCCATGGGCAGGGACACTTCCCACTAGCCCATGTTGCTCCAAGCCCTTGGAGGCTCCCAGGGATGGGGAGTCCCAGTGCCTGGGATGTCCAGAGCCACCACTGTCCCCTAACATTTCTAGCAGGAGTGTCATGATTTGCTGAAGAGAATGAAAGTCTATACTGAGCAGAAGTAGGTTATCATGAACTCTGCAAAAATAGCTCTTAATCAGCCCTTTTAATTACCATCGAATCTTTAAACCACTGAAAGATCCTGTTGATTTTTTATTTTTTTTTCAGGCTTTTGGATTTTTTTCCTGGCTTTGCAGTTGGCTGGGCCTGCAATACAGAAACCATTTCCCTCCTGCTCCTCGTGGTACCTCCACAGCCCCATTAGAAACCAATTTTCTGCTCCATCCCACACGTGTTCGTGAGCACGAGCACATCCCCACAGGGTTTTGCTGCTCGGGCTCCGCCGTGTCACATTTTCCCCGTCTCCTCTCATCCCATGAACAGCAAACATGTGTTGTCCCGGTCCCAAGAGGCAGCAAAGCGATGATGGATATTGCCAGCCACCCTCCTATTCTGCTCCATCTCCCCAGCTGGAATAAATCAGCATTTTTCCCTTGAAGTTTTGGAGCTCCACTGATTTAGAGCAGCTGGAATGCTGGGCCAAAGGCTCTTCTTTGGAGCTCATGCTCCGATAGGGGGGATGTTGTTGGGATCAACAGCCTGTGGATCTTGGGAGCTGCAATTTTCCTCTTGAAAATGTCCTTTATTTCTGGCTCCACCTTTGCTTCTCACCAGGTAAGGCCCCTGCCAGTGGTCCCACCACATCCCTCCCTCTCCACGTGGACACAACCCCTTCTGCTCCCCCTTCCAGCACCTTCTTGTCCTGTTTGAACCCCTCAGGTGTCAAGGAATGGATGGGAAAATATATACAAGACCAGGGAGAGAAATGGAGGTTTCTTGTAAATTCCCCATCTGGTATTCTTTATTTTTTTGCTTAATTATTTTCCTTTTTTTTTAATTCCTGGAGTATCTCTGTGGTGCCATTTGAAGAGCCCTGTCTCTCTGTTTATGACTCGGTGTGATATTGAAGCCCAGAGGTTGAGGAGCTTTGGAGCAGATGTGGTTTGGAGCTTGTTTTCCTCCTGCAGCTGCTGACAAGAACATCTGCCGTGCCGGGGCCTGAAGAAGCTGACAAATAAATCTGCTTTTCTGGTTGCAAATCTTGTAAAAATGCTTTTTTTTTTTCCTTTTGGCCTGTTCTCTGGGGAAGATGCTCCAGCTGTGACCATCTCCCAGCTCCAAGGCCAGCATTCCTCAGTGGGAAGAGTTGCACAAGCCCTTCTGCTTGGAGAGGGAACATCTTTGACGTGCTCTCAATCTTCCCAGTTAAAGATGTCTGGAGACTTTCCATCAAGGGTTGTTTTTGAAGTGAGAGTTGGAGTTTCAACTCAAAGATTCATTCAGTTTTTATTTTTAACAGGAAAAAACCCTGCCATTTTTGGGAGGGGGACGGGGTGTGATTGTGTTGACAAGCCCAATGTCTGAGAGCCGAGACATTTTTGTCACAAATCATTGAATTTGAACATCCCACAGCATTTCATGACAATTGATCCCTTCCCTCAGGTCTTCACTGTCCTCCCAACGAGGTGATTGGATCCACCTTGTCCCTCCAATCTCTGCTCTGAGGGAGGTTGTGGCAAATCCCAGCAGATGGGGGAAAACTGGGAGACAATCCCAGCCAGGTTCCCTTCCCGGTGACATGTTGCACCAGATGATCCTCTGAGGTCCCTTCCAACCTGGGCTGCCCTCTGATTCCAGCAGACATTCCAGCATTCCACCCCCTGTGACAGACTGAGGGGGGAGCAGAGAATCACAAGGCACAGTGGCAGCAAGCCCACATTTCAGTGAGTCTGATTTGGGCCAGAATATTTTGTTTTCACTTAAATTCTGGGGTTTTTTTTGGCCTTAAATCTGGTTGTTGGGCTTGTTTGGTTTTTTTTTTTTTGTGGGCAGTGTCTTGTCCTGTTCTCTTTGGTGATGATCCTTGTCCATCTCTCTGGAGAAACTTCTCATGCCCCAAGAACCAAGGGAATTGTCACCAATTCCAAGCTATCCCAGCCTCTGGAATAGCTCCTTGGCACTGAGATCTGCTGTAAACATCTGTTTGGAGCATGGTTGGAACACTGAAGGGGCCTCCCCCATTCCCTGCCCCCCAAAACCTATTAATAGGAAGAGGGAATTTTGGTCCTGTGCTTTTTTTTGGAGCTGCTGAGGCTCCAGGGATCCTCAGGGAAGAGATGAATGAGGGATTTAGGGCAAGATCAGCTGTGCTGATTTGGCTGTTTGCAGAAGGATTTGAGGGCATTGGAATCTCTCTAATCCATGGAATTGATCCAAGACATCCACCCAGCAGAGCTTAGAGGGACTTACAACTCTTAATGTAAACACCCTGGTTTGGGTTAATATTATATATTGAAATAAAGAGAAGCTTAAATATCATCAAATCTGGGAATGCTGGAATGGTTTGGGTTGGGAGGGACCTTAAAGATCATCCCATTCCAACCCACTTTTTCCTAGCTCAGGTTGTCCCAGCCTGGCCTTGGACACTCCCAGGGATCCAGGGGCAGCCACAGCTTCTCTGGGAAATCCATCCCAGTCCCTCCCCACCCTCCCAGCCACCAATTCCTTCCCAATATCCCATCCAGCCCTGCCCTGGGATGGATTCCTGGGAAATGCACCTGAAGCTGTGGGGAAAGGGCTGAGCTGCTCAGGGTATTTGGCCACTGGCAGATCTACAGAAACAAACCACGCAGAATTCCAGAGGGAATTTCCAAGGGTCTGAATTGACATGTAGGAGAGTGAATAAAATCCCAAAGTATTTACCTTGGCTTTATCATTCCCTGAAGTCTCCAATCCAGAAGTGACTTGTCAGAAAGGATACTGGAACCACCTTGGTTTTGCTGGAAGTGCAAAAGACCTATTCTGTGTCAAGTCATCTGTATCATGAACATATAAAATTATATAGAGGTAATATTTGATAATTATCTCGATATAACATTGAGATAAATATCTCAATAATTATCTATAATATTATTATGACAAGATAATCTCTGACTGAATCAGACTGCGTTTTCAGCCACCTTTCTGCCTCATCTTTACTATGATTTCTCCTAAGTATCTCAATAATTATCTATAATATTATTATGATGGGATAATCTCTGAATCAGACTGAGGTGAGTTTTCAGCCACCTTTCTGGACCACCTTTTCTATTATTTCTCATAAATATCTCAATAATTATATGCAATATTATTATGATGAGATAATCTCTGACTCTGAATCAGACTGAGGTGAGTTTTCAGCCACATTTCTGGGCATTCTTGACTCCTCTTTGTCCTTAATTAGAGAAGAGCTGAGGGGAAAAATAACACTCCAACCACCCCCAGCCCCCTGAGCTGTGGCTGATTTGTGGAATTCAGGAGAGAAAACAGAAATAAGACTCTCTGTGTTATTCTGGGCTGTTCTTATCTCCCAGAGGTGGAGGTGACGGAGCCCAAGCTGCTGGTGAGTGGAATCTGAACTCCCTGCTCTTTCCCAGTGCTGTTTTCACCTCCCAAACAGGAGCTGTTGGGGTTTGAAGTGTGTAAAAAGCATTTCTGGGCTCGGGCTGTGCCTGCCCCGGTTGTGTCCCTGGGCTCCCAGCTGCTCTCAGAGCACACACTCACTTTTGCTGCTTTGGATTAGCAGAAGCCAGAATTTCCTGGGTCTCTGCTGGTTCCTGAGATGGGCATGGAGAAGTCTGGAGTGAACGTGGGGAAATGAATCCCTGCTATTTCTTGGGGGCTGTAAAAAGCCCTGCCAATTCTCCAGCAGTGACTCATTTCAGTGCAGGAATCCACTCAGCACAGCTTTTGACAGGGAGGGAAAACAAGGATTTCTGTTCATTTTCCCCATCTCTGGGAGTGTCCAAGGCCAGGCTGGAGCAACCTGGGCCAGTGGGAGGTGTCCCTGCCCATGGCAGGGGATGGAATGGGATGATCCTTAAGGTCCCTTCCAACCCAAACCATCCTGGGTTTTTTCTCTGTTTATTCCCAGGAATATCTGCAGCTCCCAAAGTTTGCAGGAATCACTCGCTGTGACCATCAGGGTTCAACAGACACTTCCCACTCCTAATTCTGGCTTGCCCTGCACACAGAATGGGAAAAGGAGAGAGAGAGACTTGCAGGAAACCCTTTCTTTCCAAAATGAAGGAATGGGATTCCAGGAGGTGGAATTCAGCCCAGGGAGGGTTCACCTCCCTTCGTTCAGGTGACTCCAGTGTGAATGTATTTATGTGCCTCTGCTCCCATCATAGCAGAGATTTATCCATCTATTCCATGTCAGGGATTTATCCATCCATTTATCCATATCTTCCTCTCTCCCAGCTTTAGATGTCCCTGGATTCACTCAGGTACTTACACTGGTGTCACTTGAGATGTCTCTGCCCACAGTGGGTGTCCTGTCCTTCAATAACTCACAGAAAAATGGGATTACTTTTCCCACATAAGTGTTTGTAGAGCTATTTATGGCACCCTATAGCATTCAAGACGTGTATGGAACTGGCAGATAGGCACTTATGGCACAGATCCTATGGAAAACTGAGGTAGGATTGTATAGTGCTCCTCCATTGCATTTCCAACACAAACCAATCCCATCCTATAACCCCATAACCTATAGGGACCCTAGTCCATAAAACCCAGGGATCAAATGTCCTACTGAACCCAAACTGCTGCCCTAGCTGGTTCTGCTGAGTAGATGAGTCCATTGGGAAGCTCCTCTTGGAAAGTTCTTCCTCAGGTGAGGCACAGACATGGATTGGGACTGTGGGGATCCATCAGAGTGGCTCTGGTGGCTTTGGGAACTGGAGGGAGGTGGCAGGACTTGCCTGGTCTGGGCACAGGGAGTGGACAGGTCCCTGTCCAGCTTCTCAGGGAGACACAGCCCTGTCCACCACCAGCCTGGTCCAGGAAGGAGTTTCCTGGAAGGTGACACAAAACTGCAGCTCCCAGGCTGTTCCTGAACCATGAAACACCAAAATGCCTCATGGTCTCGGGCAGGACCAGCTCAGTGTTCTCACAGAGGATCCATGGAGTCCCAGAAGGGTTTGAGTTGGAAGGGACCTGAAAGATTACCCAGTGCCACC
>JAWMRD010000330.1:0-14529 GCA_035584875.1 Syndactyla subalaris | reverse complement strand
TGGGCAGGATGGGGGAGCAGGGGAAGGGCAGGATGGGGGAGCAGGGACTGGGCAGGATGGAGGAGCAGGGGCTGGGCAGGATGGAGGAGCAGGGGCTGGGCAGCAGCACCAGCTCTGCCACTTTGGGAGCCAAGAGAGATTGGTTTTCGTGGCTCCTTGGCTAGCCGGACCCCCAGCCCCAGCTCCACGACCACCTGCACCCACCTTCCAGCAGGATCCTCCCTGCATGGAGCCACCGGGAGGGATCATTCCCAGCCAGGCCCTCAGGGAAAAGGGAGCAAACCTGGAGAGCCTGAGCTGTCTCCCCCTTCTGTCACCCTCAGTGTCCCCCCCTGCCCAGGGACACCCTCCCTTGTCACTGTCCCATCCTGCTCTCCCTCTCCTGCTCCTGCCAGCGCTGTCCCCAGTCCCAGCTCAGGAAACAGCACCAAACGCCTCGAGTCCATCCCCTGTTTAATCTTCCATCACTAACGAGCCACAGCCACTCCCTTTTCCTGTACTCTCCAATTCCTGCAAGTGGTTCCACGGAACAGCTAAGTTTGCAATTCGATATGAGAACACCTCATTATCGCCACTGATAGAGCATCAGATGCCCCTAATTTGTGGAAATAACTCCAGAAACAAGCGTCTTCTTCAGGGATGAGCCAGATCCAGCCCTTTAAACACGATAGCGGGGAATGGCTGAAAGAGCAGCATTCCCATTGCCTTTAATAACTTCCCTGTTTTCCAGCGGGCTCGGTGGTTTTGCGGCTCCCCCCCAGGGCAGGGGGGTGTCAGCTCGTAACCAACATCCCTGACCCGTGGCTCGGGGATTTCCCAAGCCCGCCATGGAATCTGCAGGTTTAATGGCCCTTGATGCATTTTTTGTCCATTAATTCGCCCAGCTGCTTTTGGACTCGGCACAGACATCCACGGTGTCCTCAGCCGACCCCCCTGCCAAGTCAACTCTTTCCTCCTGGCTGTTTACAAAACCAGGAAAACTTGGGATAACCAAGATCCTGCCTCTCCTCAGAGAGCGAGAGCGGCAGAGCCACGGTGCGGGCTGGAATTCCGTGGGAAAAGGGATGCCCCGGTGCTGGGCAAAGCAAAGGCAGGGTGGGGAAACGCTGATTTAACACCAGAGAAATGAGAAGTGGCTGCAGAGACGCTCCCTCTGCTGCTGTCCCTGTGCCACCCAGCTCCCCGGGGCTGGCACTGCCCAGGTCCCCGTGGAGGGTCCCGTGGGGTGCTCATCCCTCACGCAGCCCACCCACTCCTGCTCACGTCTCACAGCCCCGGAGCTCTCGGTTTTCCTGCTGCCCGTGCTCCAGGCTCCTCTCCTGGCCATGCCAGGGCACTGGGACAGCTCGCCAGGACCGCCAGAGCTCAGGGGGTGTTTGCAGGCACAGGGGGTGGATTTTGGGGTGCCCTTTGCATGGCCAGGAGTTGCGCTGGATGATCCCTGTGGGTCCCTTCCAGCTCAGGATATTCTGACTCCAGATTCCATGATCTCATCCCACGGCTCTGGGAGTTTCTCCTCGTCCCCGAGAGGCTGGGCTGAGCCTGCAGGAGAATGTGTCACCCGGCAGGACCCCGCAAGGAGAAGGATTCCTGCCCTTTCCCAGTGTTTCCCACCGTGTCCTCCATCCCTGGATCTTCCCCGCTCTCCGTTTATGCCGAAGGAATGTGCAGGCAGGGAGCAGCGCACGGGGAAATCAGGGAGGACTGGGCTGCTATAAATAGTGCCAGCAGTAATTAGCTGCAGAATTATCATTAAATAGGAAAGCATGAAGTGGGCACGGCAGGGCTGAGGTGGCCCAGCCACAGCCTGGGCCCCACGGGGCACTTTTAGGGAGCAGGGACAAGCCCGGTGTCCCGACGGGTCCCACAGGAGCAGGGAGTTTGGATGTGCATCCCTAGATACGAGATTGGTGCCACTGTCACCACCCCCTCTGTCACTTCCAGCGGCTCCAGAGCCTTTTTCCCTTGAATTTTTGGTCCAGTGCATCATTTTCAGGTAAAAATCCGCCTGTCCTGCCGGGAGCCGGCAGCTCCTGGCTCGTCCCATGCCCACGCCAGGCTGGTGGCTGCGATTTGTGCCTGCAGGGGACAAAATGCTTCCCTGAGTGATCCCCTCGAGGCTGCCGTGCTGTCCCCAGCACGGGGGGACACCAGGGGACACCGGGGGACACCGGGGGACACATCCTGTGCCCTGGAGGGGACACAGTGGGACACATCCTATGGCTCAGGTGGGACACATCTTGTGCCCCGGGGGGGACACGGTGGGACACATCCTGTGCCTCAGGTGGGACACATCCTGTGCCCTGGAGGGGACATAGTGGGACACATCCTATGGCTCAGGTGGGACACATCCTGTGCCCTGGAGGGGACATAGTGGGACACATCCTGTGGCTCAGGTGGGACACCATGGGATGCATCCTGTGCCCTGGAGGGGACACAGTGGGACACATCCTATGGCTCAGGTGGGACACACCCTGTGGCTCAGGTGGGACATAGTGGGACACATCTTGTGCCCTGGAGGGGACATGGTGGGACACATCCTATGGCTCAGGTGGGACACTGTGGGACACACCCTGTGCTCTGGAGGGGACATGGTGGGACACATCCTGTGCCCCAGGTGGCACCAGCAGGGACCAACACTGCTCCGTGCCAGAGGCTGCCACCCCACCTTGTTCCCACACCCCTTTGCTCCCCCACCTTGCCAGGTGACCCCAGAGCCACCAACCCCAGGGTGTGGGACAGTCCCCAGCCTGGTGACATCTCTTTCCAGGAGATACCAGGATATTCCAAGATATTCCCAGGTGCTGACACTGTGACTCCAGTGAGGGCAGTGGTGCCTCTTCAGCCTCAGGAGGTCCCAGGGGGTTCACATCCCAACTGGATCTGTTTTCCCTCCACATGGGCCTGTCTTGCCTGTTCCAGGTGCTCCCAGTCCTGGATGTGGCGCTTCCAGCCAGCACTGGATTGCTCTGTCCCATTCCCAGCTGTTTTCCAGGTGCTGGTCCAGACTGGGGAGGACCAGTGGCCACACTGGTGGGCTCAGAGCTCAGCAGACAGGGGCTCTCAGGGGCCCACAAGTCTCCTCCGTGGAGGAAATCACTCCCAGGATGCAGGAACATCACCTGAGTTGGGAATCATTGTGGAAGTGCAGGATGGAAATGTAGGATGGAATTTTAGGATGGAAATGCAGAATGGAAGTTCAGGGTGGAAATGCAGAGTGGAAATGGAGGATGGAAATGGAGAGTGGACATGCAGGATGGAATTTCAGGATGGAAATTCAGGATGGAAGTGCAGGATGGAAATTCAGGATGGAATTTCAGGGTGGAAATGCAGGATGGAAATGTGAAGTGCAAATTCAGGATGACAATGCAGGATGGAAATTCAGGATGGAATTTCAGGATTGAAATTCCAGATGGAAATGCAGCACGGAAATGTAGGATGGAAATGCAGGATGGAAATTCAGGACGGAAATGCAGGATGGGAATGCAGGATGGAAATTCAGCACAGAAATGCAGGCTGGAAATGCAGGCTGGAAGTTCAGGCACTCAGGCCCTGCCACCAAGGCTTCCAGAAGGCTTTAATTTCCCCGAGCAGAGCCAGGAGGGAGAGTTATCCCAGCTCAGCAGTCCCTGTTCCAGCTGGCAGGGCTGGCAGGGCTCACCTGGTGCCCACCCTGCGAGGGGCACGCCAGGGGAATGAGCCATGGGATGTGTCCATGGAGGGGGGCAGGGCCCTTGCCAGGGCTGCCTGAGAGCCAAAGGAGGAGGAGGAGGAGGAGGAGGAATTTCTGGGATGTGTGACCCACTGTGGGCTGGACTCTCCCAAGCCTGCCCTCCCTGTGATCCCAGGCTCAGCCTGGCAGGGACCAACAGCTCCCCAAGAGCTCCTTGTTGTGCTGCTGGAATGGCCAGGAAAAGTTCCCAAGGACCACGAGGCTGGGGATGAGCTCCCTGGATTTGGCTCTCCTGGCCAGCAGTTCTGGCTGTCTCCTTTCACCATTTTTCCTGTTGATTCCTCTCTGATATCCAAGCTAAATCCCCACAGTCCTTGGGATCCTCTGGCTTCCCTGGAAGGGGCTTTCCAGCAGAGAAGGTTTGCAGGAAGTGCTGACTCACAAAGAGCCCCAGAGGAGAAGATCTTTAACTCCCAAGTCCCCAGTTTGGTGGCTCCCCTGTAGCTCCCCAGACCTTCAGCCATTTCATTCCCTTCATATCTTTCCCCATTTGGAAGAAATTCTTCCCTGAGAAGGTGGCAAGGCCTTGGCACTGGTTATTCCATGGCTGCTCCATCCCTAAAAGTGTCCAAGGCCACGTTTGGAGCAACCTGGGCTGGTGGGAGGTGTCCCTGCCCATGGCAGGGGGTGCCACTGGATGAGCTTTGGGGTCCCTCCCATCCCAACCCATCCCATGAGTTCCTGATTCTGTTATTCATTCCCAACCTGCTCACTTTAATGTCTCTTTTCCAGGGGCAGGACTTCACCTCCTCACTGGGCTTTAACTCCTCCCTGTCCCAGCCCAGTAATCCCAGTTTCCCAGCCTCTCTTCCCAGCCCAATTTGCTGATTCCCAGGCACGTGGAGACCCTTCACAAAGCTCCCATTTTCCCTCCTGCCCCCGCGCCGTTCCCTAAAGAGCCTCGCTCTGTTCATCCCAGAGCTTTTCAGCCTCTGAGAGGGGCTCATCCATCAGCCGGAGCTTTGGCAGCATTCCTGGGACTGTCAGTTCCCGGGAACAAACAGCTGCAAAGGCACCAGCCCCTTCCCGGAATTGGGGAGGAGCACGCGTGGGGAGGGACGGCCAGGAGCCAGAGCCAGCAGAGCCCAGCTTAGGGGGAGACTGGGCTGAGCTCCGGCAGCAGCTCCACCATCCCAGCCTGGAGCTTTGGGATGCCACCAGGACACTGGGCACCATCCCAGGGAATGCCATACCACTCCTTTATGAATCCCTGTGCCATCTCCTGGGGCTCTGGGATGCCACCAGGGCACTGGGCACCATCCCTGTGCCATCTCCTGGGGCTCTGGGATGCCACCAGGACAATGGACACCATCCCAGGGAATGCCACACCACCTCTTTGTGAATCCCTGTGCTGTCTCCTGGGGCTCTGGGATGCCACCAGGACACTGGGCACCATCCCTGTGCCATCTCCTGGGGCTCTGGGATGCCACCAGGACACTGGGCACCATCCCTGTGCCAGCTCCTGGAGCTCTGGGATGCCACCAGGACATTGGGCACCATCCCAGGGAATGCCACACCACCCCTCTGTGCATCCCTGTGCCAGCTCCTGACTCCCTGTGGAGCATCCCATGGCCATGGAGCCTGTGCTGGCCACATCTGTCCTGTGGGCAGACCTTGACTGTGCCATGGGCACCATTCCTGCCCCAGCCCAGCTCCACAGCCTGTCCAGCTAGGAAGTCTCCATGCTGGAAATTAAATGTTCTCCAGCCTGATGGCACCTGGTGGAACCCAATCCTTGTCCAGGAATGTTCTGCAGTGACACCCAATCCATGTCCAGGAATATTCTCCACCATCACCCAATCCTTGTCCAGGAATGTTCTCAAGTGTCACCCAATCCATGTCCAGGGATGTTCTCCAGTGTCACCCAATCCATGTCCAGGGATGTTCACCATCACCCAATCCATGTCCGGGAATGTTCTCCATCATCACCCAATCCATGTCCAGGAATGTTCTCCAGCCTTCCAGGCACAGCCTCTGCCCTGTGCCCACCCAGGGTGCCAGGGACAGTACCCCCAGGGACAGGGGACACAGGATCTTACCCCTAGGGACAGGGGGTGACCCAGGGAGTTGGGGACCCTCATTTGCCTCCTGCCCCACCTGACCCCCAGGAAGCAGGACAGGGCCATCCCTGATGTCCCCGTGGGTGTCACAGTCGGTGTCACCCTAAACCCAGTAGGGTGTGGCCACACCAGGGGCCTGGCACAGCCTTTGGGGACAGGGCAGCCCAGCTTCTCACAGAGCCATCCCTGCTGCTGGTGGGGCTGGAGTGACCAGAGAGTGGGACCACGATTTCCTGGGAGCTGCACCCACCATGGAATCATGGAATGGGTTGGGTAGGAAAGCACCTAAAAGACCATCCCTTCCCACCCCCCTGTCATGGGCAGGGACACCTTCCACTAGCCCAGGTTGCTCCAAGCCCCGTCCAACCTGGCCTTGGACACTTCCAGGGATGGGACAGCCATGGGTGGGTCACTTAAAGAATCAGCACAAACCCTGGGGAGATGCTCCTACAGGAAGAGGGAAAGGTCCACAGAGGAGATGAAGGGCTGGAGGAGCTGGGATGGCCTAGGGTGGGATGTCCAGTGTCCTCAGTGAAGAGCCACCAGCAGGTCTGGGAATACCCTTGGGAATGAGGTACCCGAGGCAGGGCTGGGCTCCTGAAGGATTTTCGTGGGTCCTGGAAAGAGGGAATTCCAGCATCAGCAGGTGGCTGAGTCACCCTGCCAGGACCTGTGGGTCCCAGAAGGAGCAGTGTTGGTTCATATTCTGGTGAGACAACTTCCCACCCATCCCACCACACATCCAGCCTGTCCTCACACCCCCATCTGACTCTGAGGATGCTCCATGGGGTCTGAAATGTTCCTAAAAATCAATATAAAAGGCAGCTGCTGCTCCCCTTTCCCCATCCAGCCCCACATCCCACCACAGCAGGTCCCTGGCTTGGTAATTCCCTGTTCCCAGGAGTTTCCTGGCCTTTCTGTGCCTGGGAACACCGTCCAGGAGTGAAGCTTCCCAGCCTGGAGCTCCCCAGACCCTCCTTGTTCTCCTTGAATGGTGGATGAACCCCTTTGTGAAGGTTCTGCTCAAGGGATTTGGAGCTGTGGAGGTTCAGCAGACAAAGGTGGAGATCCTGGGACCTCCAGAACACACAGGGAACTGTTGGACACTGTTGGGAGAGGGAGGAATATCCCTGGACACAAAGGAGACCATGGAAGGGTTTTCTGCAGACAACTAAACACAACCCTGGGGGAGCCACCCTGCAAGAGGGCAGGGGAGAGTCAAACAAACCCACTGGAGTCCTTTTGGATCTGATCCCTCTCTTTGAGATCCCATTCCCAGTGTATTCACCCTGTTCCCACTCAGTTCACCCCATTCCCACTGTGTTCACCCCATTCCCAGTCTGTCAATCCCATTCCCAGCCCGTGCCTGGCACAGGATCCAGCAGTGTCCTTGTCACTCCAAACCCAGCACGATCCCAGCTCCTGGAATTCCTGCTGATGGCAAACCAATTCCCGGTAGGAAAAGGCAATGGATCAGCTCAAAGAGTCCCTCCCCCAGGGCTCAATATCTCATACGGAGTGATTCCTGCAGGAATTATCCTGGAATTTGCTGCCCTGGAGCCAGAACATCCTCACCACTGAGACACCCCAGGAGCTGCCTGACCCAGAGGGTTGGAGGATCCTTCCAAAGCAATTTAGCAGGATTTAGGTGCTGATCCCAAGGATCTCTGCCCTGGATGAGAGTCCAGCAGGACTGACAGGATTCAGCAAAGGCTGAGCAGAGGAGAAACACCATAAATCCAAGAGGAAAACAAACACCACGGAGGGAGAAGCCCTTTTTAATCCAGAGCACAAACTGGCACGAGAATAAATAAATATAAATTTGCCATGAAAATTAATAGGATTTGAACCACCAGAGAAGTGGTGTTCTGAAAACCTCTGGACAGGCAGGAAACCATCCCAATTCCAGGATGGATTTGCACCGTTTGTGGTTCAGAAGAGGACAAGGACAGCAATGGGCAAGGCTTGAAATGTCCAGAAATCCCTGTGTACAAACGGTAGAAACAGAACAAACAGGAGGAGCTGGAATTCTTCGTACGAAGCAAAATTCTGATTTAATTGGCATAACAGGCTTGTTGGGCCAACTTCTGTCTGGAATATTAATATTCCAACCGGACAGCTTGTGCAGGAAGGGCGAGCAAGGAGAAAAAGGAGGATCTCAAGAGCATGGGAACAGTCACTGAGCACGGGAATGCAGGAGGAAGGACTCACTGGGGAAGGATGGAGGAATAAAAAATGGTGTTGCCACAGCAGAAGCACCAGGAATTGGGCTGGGAGGAGCAAACACGCCAGTCATTTTAACAATTCCATCCAAACCCCCAGTATTTGGGGGGAGAAAGGGATTTTATGCACTCAGGATGGCTTGTCAGGGCTGCTGTGAATCACTGGGGGCTTGGCAGGGTTGTGAGTGCCTTGGCAGAACAGCTCTTACCAAAAGGTAAAACAGGGCAAAAGGCTGAGATTGAACAGATTTGAAAAGCAAAGTTCCTTGGCATGGAGAGCTGGGAACAGCACAGGGATTTAGGGATGGAGTCAGAGGGTCCAACCAGACCAACCCCAAGCACTTGAGGGTGAGGGGAACCACGACTGTTAATGATTTATCCCCTGGGCTCGAGGATTTCATGCCAAGGGCTCCCAACCCTGCAGCTTCCTGCAGGAATCCTCCTGCCACCCCCCAGGAGATGCCACGCACTGGGATTCCCACCCAGCTCCTGTGACATCCCAGGCATGAGGTGGAGACAACCAGCTAAGTTAAGCTGCTCTAAAACAAGTGCAGCCCCGTCTGCTGCTAAAAAAACCCCACTGGGAGATGGTTTTGGCTCCACGTGGGGAAATACATCAACGTGGCTCAGCTCAGAGCTTCTCTGGGCTCCAACCCCTCTCCTGAAGGGGAATTTCCCCCTAATTCCAGTCCTTACCCCTTGTGTCCGTCCCTTCTCCCCTTCCCAATTTCCCTGGGGATCCATTCCCAGGGTTTTTTCTACCCATGAGAGTTCACTGACTGATTTTGGATGGTGTTCTGATGGTCTGAGCAAGGCAGCACCCTGGAATTCTGCCGGGTTTCAGTGTGGGGAGCAAGGTGGATTCCTGGATTCCCACCAGGATGACAAAGTGTGTTTGTTCCTCTATAATTACCCACGGGAGCACAAACACCTCCACACTTCACACTCCAGCTCTGCTGCCTATTTATTGCAGGTTTGGCAACTTCATCTGTCACCAAACAGGACCCTCTGGTTTAGTTTCTTGGCTATTTTTTCCCCATTTCATCAGAAATTTGTCTGTTTTGCTGGTTTTTTTAAAGCTTTCCTGAATTTTGTGTCCCTCCTCCTTGGTCAAGGATACCCAAACTCATCCCTCCTCCTCCTCCTCACTAAACCTTCAACCCAGCCCAGAGAATTCCTTGTGCCTTTTACAACATCCCAAAATAAGAGGAATCTTTAGGATCCTGGAATGACTTCCCTGAAACCCAGAGGGAAAGGTGCAGGGTGGGGGGACTGGGATACACTCCAAGTGTTATCCATGGAATCCTGCTTGGTGGAGAGGCCACTGCAGGATGAAGGTGCTGACAAACCTGTTGGCCTTTAAGGTGTGTTAAATATGGAATAAAATAGGAAAAAAAAGGGATTCTGTGCCCTGGAGGGAGAAAACTGGGAGCGTTTGTGGTGATGGCACCAAGGCAGGAGGTTCATCCAAGACTTCAGGGCCAGCTCAGCTCACAGAGGTGATGAATTCCCCCCTCAGCTCCCATTTCAGGAGCCTTAGAGATGATTTTTATTTAAATGGAGCTCAGTGTGTCTGCAGCCAATCCTGCAGCTGGTGCTGAAGGCTGGTCCTGGTGGGCAGGGCTCGCTTCCCTCCACATCCCTGTCTGCTGGCACTTCTCCTTGCACGGTTGTTTTGTCCTCTGATGATAAATTTGGGGCAGTGGATGCCAAGAACAACAAACATTTGGATCTCTTTCTGAGCTCTGGATGCAGCCTGAGGGGGTGGGAGCAGGTACAGGGCAGCAGGGACAGCTTTTCCTGGGAGTGTCCCAAACAAAGCTGCTCCAGGGGAGAACGGGGAGACTCGTAATTATCACAGAGCCCTGAATGGTTTGGGTTGGAGGGACCTCAGAGCTCGTCTCGTTCCCCTGGGACATCTCCCACCATCCCAAGTGTTCAACCTGGCCTTGGACACTTCCAGGGATGGGATATCCATGGAAAAACCCATTCCAGGGCCTCACATCCCTGCCAGCCCCAGCACAGAGCTTCCCACTTCATTCCCTCTTTCCCATTGAAAGCCAAATCCCCATTCCAGTCTTGGCCCATCCTTTCAGACCCCACCAGTCCCTGCAGGGACTTTCCCTCCGATTTCCTTCAGAGCTGTCACAGGAAGGCTTTTCCAACCCTTTTTATAAATCCAAACATCCCCTCTTTCCCAGAAAACAGCAGCTGGAACCTTCCAGAATTCTGCAGGAGCTCCCCAGTGACATCTTTGCCCCACCTCATTCCTGGGAAGGAGTTCTTTGTGGTTCCCAAATTTCCCTGCTCTGCCTGATGTGTTCAAACCCAGTAACCCTTCAGTCGGGTTCTGAAGCCAATTATTTAATTCAATAATTGGTTCAATGTGCCATTTTCACTGCTTTGATTCCTTGGGTTCGTGTCCAGCAGTGGCAGGAGTGGAAAGGGGCTCCATCCAGGAGCTCCATCCAGCAGCAGATCCCTAAAAAGTCCCTGGGAAAGGCAGGAGAGAGGATTCCTCATGTGATAAGGGAAAAGAGTCAGCAGCCAAACCCACACCTGAGCCAGGACTTGGGATTGCTTGATCCCAACAAAGCTGATACGATCCCAGGTTGCCAGCTGGGTTCCCAAGATCCCAACTCCAGGCTTCCTGCTTCCCAAAATTAAAGGTGAAAACCTGAGGTCACCAGAACAAAACAGGAGCAGCGGCCACGTGTGATGAAGGAGGGAAACTGAAACTCTTCTCCTCCCCAAAAGGAGGAGATGGAATTGCCATGGGATTCTTGCAAGTTCCCTTCGTGCTGATCCAGTGACTCAGATTTCCTGGGAAATCCAGCATCCAGATTTCCTGCTCTCACTGAGGAGATCACAGGAAAGGGAGAGCAAACCCAGGGGGGGCTTCACTTGGAGGGAGAAATCTTGGAGAGATTCCTTTCCTGACCAAAAATCCCTCCAGACTGTCTGGGTCTGGCATAAGAGGTGGCCAAGGCAGATCCATGGGTGGGATGAGGGAGTGGGAATGGAGCCAGGAAATCCAGGAGATGGGAAAGGAGCTCATTCTGTGCCAATATTCAGAAAAGGAGGAGAAAATGTGGGTAATTCCAGGCCTGTCATTCCAACAACTGGGAATTCCCAGCAAATAAACTCTATCAGCATAACGTGTTATCTGAGGGAATGATAAATCTGGTAAACTAATTACATGCCAATGAAATGTGAGGAGCATTTCATTTGGTCCTGTATGACCCTGAAACTCAAAGGGCAAAACCAGTGTCACCCCCAGGGCATGGACTGGAAGGATCAGAGCCCTGCCCTGGAAACATGGACCACCAGGAGGACTCCAAAGATCCCACACAACACGGCTCTTGGAGTGCCAGGAACATGGAGAACTGACCCAATCCCAAATCCCAGCTGCCCATGGAGACCCCCAGACATCCCATGGAGACCCCCAGACATCCCTGTCCCAGCTGCCACCTCAGAGTCCACCAAGGGACAGAGACCACACTGAGCCAGGAAGGTTCAGCCCAAATTTAGGGAACAAAGTGCACAATTTCCTGCCCAGTGGGAACTGGGATTCAGCTCTGGATTTCTGGACACAGAGGGGTATCCCAGAGATCCACAGGGATCAAACTCGGGGTCTGTGGCACACTCAGCCCCGGGGGGGCACCTGGAGAACCCCAAGCAGCACTTTGCGTGGTCAGGTAACCAAACCAAGCCCTGGAGCTCTGCTTGGAAAGGTCTGGAGAAGGATCCTGGAGAATCCAGAGGGTGGATCTGGTGCCACCTGGGATGTCCTGGAGCCCCAAACTTTGCCTCCAGCTGCCATTCCAACAAGCCATGGGACTCCAGCAGGTCCTGTGTCACCACTTCCATCCCTGGGATGGCCCCTTCTGTACTCCAGGCCCTCCCACATCCTTGGATTCCTCTGGCTGGGCAGGCAGATCCCACCTCACCCTGGGCAGACCCCTCAGCAGGTTACTGGGAGGGCAGGGAGGGGCAGGAGGGAGCTCATGGAAGCTCCTCCAGGTATGCTCAGGAATTAATGCACTGCTTGGAAGTTCATCCTTCTCAAAGTCCTTCAGATCCTTCTGTCCTTCAGCCCTGGAAGTGTCCAAGGCCACGTTGGACGGGGCTTGGAGCAACCTGGTCTAGTGGGAAGTGCCCCTGCCCATGGCATGGGGTGGTCTTTAAGGTCCAGTCCAACCCAAACCAGTTTGGGATTCCCTGTTCTTAAGTCAAGGTGCCAGGAATGACATCCAGGTGGACCCACAGAGTCCTGAGTGGGCAATTCCCACAGAGACACCAACCAAAGGGCACCCCCACCCCAAAAACACCCCCAGGTACCCAAGGGGCTCCTGCTCAGCCAGGTGAGCTCCTCAGCAAACACGAGGCCACCTCTGCTGGCAGGGGCAGGTCCCAGGTGCCCACACCCTGCCCAGGTCCCCCAAAAAGCCATTTAGGGTTTAGGGTTCCCTCACCCTAAATGGACAACCAAAGCTCCTGGGTGATGGCAGAACGTCAAATCCAGCAGCCACCAACTCTAAAGCTCCAGGGTGCTCCTCATGTCCTTCCCATGGGACACAATTCCATGCCAGATGCAACTTGGATCCCTAAGAACCTGGAATGTTATCCTGGTGATCCCTAAGAACCTGGAATGTCATCCAGGGGCCACCAGGATCCCTAAGGACCTGGAACGTTACCCAGGGGCCACCAGGATCCCTAAGAACCTGGAATGTTGATCCAGCAGGGAGGCTTTTCACATCTCTGCAAGCACAATGAGGTGCATTTAAAAATGGAAAGGGAAAGGAAAGGAGAAAAAGAAAGGAGAGAGGAAAAGAAAGGAGAAAAGGGGAGAGGAGAAAGAAAAAGGACAAAGGAAAGGAAAAGAGAAAAGAAAGGACAGAGGAGAAGAAAGGAGAAAGGAGAGGAGAAAGAAAAAAGGAAAAAGGGGGAAAAAGAAAGGAAAAAGGAAAGGGAAAAGGAGAAAGGAAAGTGTTTTGCACCTCCAGAGCAGCATTTCTGGCACCTGGAACTGCATTTTTCACCTCCAGAACTACAATTTGCTCACCTGGAACTGCAGTTTTGGCACCTCGAAAGCATTTTTTTACCTCTAGGACTGAAAATTTTGCACTTGGAACTGCATTTTTTTGCCCCTAAAACTACATTTTTTATCTCTAGAACTGCCTTTTTGGCACCGATAACTGCATATTTTTTTTACCTCTGGAACTCCATTTTTTGGTACCTGTAACTGCATTTTTTTACCTCTAGAACTGAATTTTTTTACCCCATAACTGCGTTTTTGTCACCTATAACTGCATTTTTTACCTCTAGAATGGCATTTTGGTAGCCTTTAGAACTGCACTTTTTGCCCCTAAAACTTCTTTTTGTTTGTTTGTTTGTTTTTTTGTTTCCTCTAGAATTGCATTTTTGGAACCAATAACTGCATTTTTTTTTACCTCTATGACTGCATTTTTTGCCCCTAAAACTGCATTTTTTTCACCAATAACTGCATTTTTTGCCCCTAAAACTGCATTTTTTTCACCAATAACTGCATTTTTTTTCAAATAACTGCATTTTTTTCACCAATAACTGCATGTTTTACCTCTAAAGCTGCATTTCCCCCCCTGTAACTCCCCTTTCCCCCAGGAAAAGGCAGAACCCCCTCCAGAAGCAAAAAGTGCTGGGAGAAACTCCCCTTTGCCGAGCCCGCCAAGCTCCCGGTGGATTCCAGGCTTTGAAGGGATAAACAGGCTCATTAATCCACCAGCTCTTCCCTCCTCGGGATTCTCCTGGAAGGATCCAGGCAAAGCTCCACTTCCAGCAGCAAATCCAGAGGGAGCTCCCTGTGCAAAGCTGGGCTTTGCTCTGGATCAACTCACCTCCTGAATGCAATTCCAGAGCAGCAGGAGCAGACCCGGCTCTCCCGGGAATTCGGGGACAGGAATGATAAGCTGGGCCTGGATAAACCTCTGGCATCCCTTGGAGCATCCCAGAGCTCTGGGATGGCTGGAACAGGGAAGGATCAGCAGCTAATTAGTGTTAATCATTAAGGACGGGTGTGCTCAGAGTGAGGCTGGGCTGGGTCTAAATTCCCTGAGCTCCCTCCTGTTCCGGGGGGGAAAAGGATGGAAAGGGCAGAGCAGACGGAGCAGCTCCCACCATGGCCTGGGATAAACTTGGAGCACCTTCATCCAACCTGACAGGACCCAGGAGGGTAAAAAGAGGGAGGTTGGCACTTTCTGAGGAGAATCCACGAGCTCCATCCAGCTCCGTCCTCAGGATGACCCATCCATGCATCCATCCATCCATCCATGCATCCATGCATCCATCCATCCATGCATCCATCTATCCATGCATCCATCTATCCATGCATCCATCCTTCCATCCATCCATCCATCCATCTATGCATCCATCCATGCATCCCTCCATCCCTCCATCCATGCATCCATCCCTCCATCCATGCATCCCTCCATCCCTCCATCCATGCATCCATCCCTCCATCCATGCATCCATCCAT
>JAWMRD010000328.1:0-14545 GCA_035584875.1 Syndactyla subalaris | reverse complement strand
CCCCCAGTATCCCCCCAGTCCAGCAAGGGGATCCCCCCCAGTCCAGCACAGGGATCCCCTGGAGCAGCACAGGGATCCCCCCAGTACCCCCCCAGTACAGCACTGGGATCCTTCCCTCCCCCGGGATGCGTGTCCCGTGCTCCCTGTTCCCAGGGCCCTCGGGCACAGCCGGTGTCCGGATCCTCGTCATCCTCGCCCGCCGCTGCTCCGGCATTAATTGTGCCCGTGAGTCACTCCGGTCACGGCCGCTGCCCCCGCAGAACACGCCGGGTGGCGGCAGGACCGATCCAGCCGGAGGTGCTGGGAGCTCGAATCCTCTGGGATGCCGGGAATCCAGAGGGATGCCCTAAATGCCCTAAATGTCGAGGGGCTGCATCCCCTGCCAGCCTCCCCCAGCCCTGCTGCACATCCAGGCCCTCCGGCAGCACCGGGATGTGACCCCTGGCAAGTTTGGAGCTGCCAAGAACTGCGGAGTTTCTTGGGTTCGGGGCAAGGATGGGGTTGGCCGGTGTTTGGAGGGGTAAATCCCACTTCGGGCTGATCCCAGAGAGGGAAATACCTCCATAGGGGCTGGATCCGAGCGCTTCCAGCGGTGTTTCCCAAACCAGCGTGGTACCGGCACCCCATCCATCCCTGGGCATCCCCCAGCCGGGCTGGAAATGGGACCCCCCATCTCCGCACCCCTCTTTCCCCTCGCCCAGGGGATGCTTTGAGGGAAGGGAAGGGAATTTTCTCGGAGCCGCTTTGCTCCTGTTTGGGCGGCCTAGATTTGTCCTCCCCCGTGCTCCCGGCAATTCCCGGCTGCTCCCGGCTCCGCTCCTGCCTGACGTCAGCCCAAAAAAGCTCGTGGCCGTGGGATGGAGGGCCCTCCCGGGGCTGGATAGCGTGGGGCAGGGGTCCCTTCCAGTGTCCCCGCATCCCCCGACGTGTCGCATCACCCACCGAGGACCGCGGCTCCTGCGGGGGCATCGCCCCGGTCCTGCCTCAGTTTCCCCTGCTTGGGACGGGCGGGATCGGCGCAGCTCGGGATTAATGATTTGAAGATGGGGAATACAGATGGCTTTTTGAGGAATTCCAGCTTCCTGGAACAAAGGGAAGGCCGGGAGACGGATGGACGCTGCATCCCAGATGTCGGGGTGACGGGACTGCGATCACCCAAGGTTTTATCCCGCCCTGGGATCTGGGCTCCCACTTGTGATGTTTGGGGTTTGGGTTTTTTTTTTCCCCTTCTTTTTGTGCTGGGAAGTGATTTGGAGCAATAGAGAAACTGTTGGTTTTCCAAGTGGGGAGTGAAGTGTCGGAGGGGCAGGGAACAAAGCTCCCCCGGCAGCCCCGGCATCCGCTTTGTTCGGGAGTCAAAAGCGGCATCGAGCCCCGATGGCGCTAATTTGAATATTAAAAGTGAGTTGGATTCAGTTTAGTTCTCGCACTAAATAATTACCCGCTCTAATTACATAATTAGCACAGTTGACGCCTTTTGTAGCCTCGAAGTTTCCCAGGTCGCCGCTGCCTTTTCCGTTGGAAAACTCGTTAAGGGGCGGCTGGAGGGAGCTGAGATGATTTTTTGGGAGGTTTTCCCTGTGCCTCGAGCCCGTGGTGAGGAGCAACCAGGTGGGTTTGTCTGCTGGGAGGGAGCCAAGATGATTTTTGGGGGGCTTTTCCCAGTGTCTCGCCGTCTGGAGTCACGTGGGGAGTGAGGAGATTCCTTTCAGGATTCCACCCAGGTGGGTTCAGCCATTGGAAAGGAGCTGGGATGGTTTTTGGGGGGGGTTTCCTGGTGCCCTGAGGGTCATCCAGGAAGGTTTGTCCATTGGAAAGGAGATGGGTTGATTTTGGGAGGGTCTTCTTGGTGGCCTGAGGCCGTGGTGAGGGTCAGCCAGGTGAGTTTATTGATTTCAAGGGAATCGAAGTGTTTTTGGGGGCTTTTCCCAATGCCCCAAGGCCATGGTGATGGTCATCCAGTTGAGTTTATTGATTTCAAGGGAACTGAGATGATTTTGGGGGGCTTTCCTGATTCCCTGAGACTGCAGTGAGGGTTATCCAGGCAGGTTTATCCTCTGGAAAGGATCTGGGCTGATTTTTGGGGGTGTTTTCCCAGTGCCCCAAGGCCATGATGAGGATAATTCAGGCAAGTTTATTGATTTGAAGGAATTGAGATGATTTTTGGGGGACTTTCCTGGTTCCCCAAGACTGCAATGGGGGTCATCCAAGCAGGTTTGTCCACTGGAAAGAATCTGGGATAATCTGGGGGGGCGACTTTCCTGCTTCCCTGAGAGCAATGAGGATCATCCAGACAGGTTGGTCCACTGGAAAGGATCTGGGATGATTTTTGGGGGGCTTTGCTGGTTCCCCAAGACTGCAATGAGGGTCACCCAGACAGGTTGGTCCACTGGAAAGGATCTGGGCTGATTTTTGGGTGTTTTTCCCAATGCCTTGGGTCTGTGGTAATGGTCATCCAGGCGGGTTTGTCTGCTGGAAAGGATCTGGGCTGATTTTTGGGGGTGTTTCCCAATGCCCCAAGACTGCAATGAAGGTCACCCAGTCAGGTTTGTCCCCTGGAAATGACCTGGGATGATTTTTGGGGGTGTTTCCCCATTCCCCAAGGCCGTGGTGGTGGTCATCCAGTTGAGTTTATTGATTTCAAGGGAACTGAGATGATTTTGGGGGAGGGGGGCTTTCCCAGTGTCCCAAAACTGCAGTGAGGGTCACCCAGGCGGGTTTGTCCACTGGAAAGGATCTGAGATGATTTTTGGGGGGTCTTTCCTGATTCCCCAAGACTGCAATGAGGGTCATCCAGGAAGGTTTGTCCACTGGAAAGGATCTGGCCTGATTTTTGGGGGGGTTTTCCCTGTTCCCCAAGGTCGTGGTGATGGTCATCCAGTTGAGTTTATTGATTTCAAGGGAACTGAGATGATTTTGGGGGGCTTTCCTGGTTCCCCAAGACTGCAATGAGGGTCACCCAGACAGGTTTGTCCACTGGAAAGGATCTGGGATGATTTTTGGGGGTTTTTCCCAATGCCTTGGGTCTGTGGTAATGGTCATCCAGGCGGGTTTGTCTACTGGAAAGGATCTGGGATGATTTTTGGGGGTGTTTCCCCGTGCCCCAAGGCCATGATGAGGGTCACCCAGTCGGGTTTATCCACTGGAAAGAACCTGGGCTGATTTTTGGGGATTTTCCCCGTGCCCTGAGGCCACAGAGAGCGCCATCCATACAGATTCCTCCGGAGCAGCCGGAGATGAAGTTGTCACCCGCCGCTTTGATTAGTTATCGCTCCTCCGCTGCCACAAGTTCCTATCAGGAGCTCGTTCCGGAGCGCAGCGGTGATGTTCGGGATGAATTAATTCCGCTCCGAGCGCCGTGGGAATCCCTGCCTGCCTCGCCTCTGGAGCCGTGTAGGGATTGAGGAGATTCGTGTCAGCATTCCCAGGCAGAGCCGAGCTGCTGCCGGACACCGGCTTTATCCGCTTGGATTTATCCCGGATTTATCCCAAATTCCCTTTCCCCCCGCCTCTGTTTGCTGCTGGGGTGGGATGTGAGCGTCGGTGTGATCCTTGTCCTTCTGCATCCCTCAGTGATCCCTGGGAATAGGGGCTGGAGGGGGGGTTGGATGCTGGGAATTCCATTTGGGAATGTCGCTCCCTGCGGGAGAGGAGCTCAGCAGATGGTTTTGGGGATGGCTGGTTGTCTGGAAGTCTGGGAATTCAACCCAGGGATGAATCCATGTGCTGGGGGTGGACATGACCCCCTCCTTCCATGCTCCAAGGGGTTTTGGGAAGGGGGAACATCCCTCTATCCCAGCTGGGGGATGTGCCCTTCTCCTCTGGGAACTGCCTGAAGGGTCTTGGACTCAGCACCGCCCCAGCCCCGTAGGAAATAGTTGAAATTCCTTGAAATTCCTGGCATGTCTGGTGGGCAGGCCGGGAGCTGCTGACATGGGACATCGCTCCTTGGCCCTACATGTCCCCAAGGACTGGAACCCAGGGGTCTTCCCAGCTTCCCACCAGCCCTGGGCAGCGTTGGCAGCAGGATCTGGAGGAAAATGTAGGAAATGGCTGTTTCCATGGAATCCGAGCACGGCCGGAGGGGAAGGGCTGTGACCGAGGGCAGTGGGAAGGGGGTGTTGGAGGATCTCGGGGTTAGGGGGGGCTCAGGGACCCCTGGTGTGTTTATGGGGGGGGGTCACTCCTTCCTGGCCCCTCACCTGCTCCCGATTTTTCCCGCAGATCCAACCGGGACTGCCAGATCGACCAGCACCACCGCAACCAATGCCAGTACTGCCGCCTCAAGAAGTGCTTCCGTGTGGGAATGAGGAAGGAAGGTAACAGGGGCAGGGATGGGGCTGGGTGAATCCCTGGGATCCCTCTTTCCAGCAGAAACCCCCTGTTTTACCCCCTTTTTTTTGGCTGGTTTTGGTTTCCCTTCCCCTCCTCGCCCTCCGTGCCTGCAGTTTGTTTGGAAAAGCCTTGGGCTGATAAGGTGGCACCCCTAGAGCCCTCAAATGCTGCTGCATCCAGGGTGAGCCCCAAAATCTCATGTTTATCCCTGAAATCTCAGCTTTATCCCCCAAAATCTCACATCCCCGTGGATGGGGCTGTGCCAAGATGGAGGTGCCGTGGCTGCTCAGTGGCAGGTGGCATTGACACGAGGAGGAAGAAGAGATGGATGCTGGAAACAGGACAGTAATTCCCTCTTTTCCACAGGAGTCGGGATGGCATTATTGCCACTTAGCATGATTTAGAGCTCTCATTTAAGTGCCTCGTGAACAGCCCATAAATTAATTACCAGGGATTGAGCAAATACTGGGCACTAATGGGGTGGGGGAGCCGAAAAATGGCTCTTCCTGCCTGCAATTAGGAGTGGGAGCGCTCCGGGTTAACGACGCTTCCAAGGGGGACGTTTTAGGTGGAAATAAATGATTCCTGCCATGCCATGACCTTGGGCAGCAATTGCAGCTGGCATGGGGGGGCTGTGGTGCCAGCTGGGCACCCAGCCTGGCATGGCTGGGGTCGTGGGTGCTGCTGGATCAGCGGGATATTAAATGGATGAGTGTGGATTGTACCACCTCCCGACCCCCAGGCGCCTCAAAGCTGCTCGTTATCCCTTGGGATGGCAGGATGTGGCTCTGCTGGGGATGTTGGGATGGTGGGAGCATCCCCATGGCAGAATATGGCTCTGCTGGGAATGTTGGGATGGTGGGAGCATCTCTGTGGCAGGATATGGCTCTGCTGGGGATGTTGGAGTGCTGGATGTGTGATGGGAGCATCCCCATGGCAGGATATGACTTCTCTGGAGATGCTGGGATGGTGGGAACATCCCCATGGCAGGATATGACTTTTCTGGAGATACTGGGATGGTGGGAGCATGCTCATGATAAGATATGACTTTTCTGGAGATGCTGGGATGGTGGGAGCATCCCCATGGCAGGATATGTCTCAGCTGGGAATGTTGGGATGGTGGGAGCATCTCTGTGGCGGGATATGGCTCTGCTGGGGATGTTGGGAACATCCCCATGGCAGGATATGACTTTTCTGGGTATGTTTGGAGCATCCCCGTGGCATGATATGACTTCTCTGGAGATGCTGGGGTGGTGGGAACATCCTCATGGCAGAATATGACTTTTCTGGGTATGCTGGGAGCATCCCCATGGCAGGATATGACTTTTCTGGGTATGTTTGGATGGTGGAAACATCCCCATGGCATGATATGACTTTTCTGGGTCTGTTGGGAGCATCCCCATGGCAGGATATGTCTCTGCTGGGCGGGTGGTGGGATCACCCCCATCCTTCCTCCCCCTTCCTGGGCACGCTGGGATGACCCAGCACGACCCAACCACCTCCTCTTCCTCCCTTAGCCGTGCAGCGGGGCCGGATCCCCCCCACCCACTCCAGCACCAGCCCCAACACCATCCCCAGCGGGGAATACTTCAACGGGCAGCCCGTGTCGGAGCTCATCTCACAGCTCCTGCGGGCTGAGCCTTACCCCGCCGCCCGCTACGGCTCCCAGTACGCCCAGCAGGGCAGCGTCATGGGCATCGACAACATCTGCGAGCTGGCCGCCCGCCTGCTCTTCAGCACCGTGGAGTGGGCCCGCAACATCCCCTTCTTCCCCGAGCTCCCCGTGTCCGACCAAGTGGCGCTGCTGCGGCTCAGCTGGAGCGAGCTCTTCGTGCTCAACGCGGCGCAGTCGGCGCTGCCGCTGCACATGGCGCCGCTGCTGGCGGCCGCCGGCTTCCACGCCTCGCCCATGTCGGCCGACCGAGTCGTGTCCTTCATGGACCAGATCCGCATCTTCCAGGACCAGGTGGAGAAGCTCAACCGGCTCCAGGTGGACTCGGCCGAGTACAGCTGCCTCAAAGCCATCGCGCTCTTCACGCCCGGTAGGGTGGTGGTGGGGTCTTCTCCGGAGGTGGGAGTGGGTGTTTGAGGTTTTCCTGGGGGTTTGGGGTCTAGGGAGTGTCTGGAGATGGTAGGGAGTCCCTTGTTCCCTGCCACTTTTCCCCCGTGGGAGAAGCGTCCTGGTTTCTCTGTCTGGATGAAGGGTTGAGCTTCTCCAGGGTGATGGGAATGGGATCTGCAGGGTTGCAAATACCTCCTAGAAAACAGGGAGGTGGGAGCTTGGACCAAGCCTCATGCCTTGGTCCATCCATGCTCCACAGAGGTGGTTTTGGGGTCCAGGGAGCATCTTGACATTGCAGAGAGTTCTTATTCCCTGGCACTTCACCATGGATTGCAGCATCCTGGTTTCTCTTTCTGGATGAAGGGTTGAGCTTCTCCAGGGTGATGGGAATGGGATCTGCAGGGTTGCAAATACCTCCTGGAAAACAGGGAAGTGGGAGCTTCGTGCCTTGGTCCATCCCTGCTCCACAGAGGTGGGTTTAGGGTCCAGGGAGCATCCAGAGATGGTAGGGGGTCCCTTTTTCCCTGCCACTTTTCCCCCGTGGGAGAAGCGTCCTGGTTTCTCTGTCTGGATGAAGGGTTGAGCTTCTCCAGGGTGATGGGAATGGGATCTGCAGGGTTGCAAATACCTCCTAGAAAACAGGGAGGTGGGAGCTTGGACCAAGCCTCATGCCTTGGTCCATCCATGCTCCACAGAGGTGGTTTTGGGGTCCAGGGAGCATCTTGACATTGCAGAGAGTTCTTATTCCCTGGCACTTCACCATGGATTGCAGCATCCTGGTTTCTCTTTCTGGATGAAGGGTTGAGCTTCTCCAGGGTGATGGGAATGGGATCTGCAGGGTTGCAAATACCTCCTGGAAAACAGGGAAGTGGGAGCTTCATGCCTTGGTCCATCCCTGCTCCACAGAGGTGGTTTTAGGGTCCAGGGAGCATCCAGAGATGGTAGGGGGTCCCTTGTTCCCTGCCACTTTTTCCTCCATGGGAGAAGCGTCCTGGTTTCTCTTTCTGGATGAAGGGTTGAGCTTCTCCAGGGTGATGGGAATGGGATCTGCAGGAATACAAATACCCCCTGGAAAACAGGTGGGAGGTGGGAGCTTCATGCCTTGGTCCATCCCTGTTCCAGGGATGCATCCAGAGATCCAGGGAGCATCCAGGGATGGCAGATGATCCTTGTTCCCTGCCACTTTTCCCCCATGGGAGAAGCATCCTGGTTTCTCTTTCTGGATGAAGGGTTGAGCTTCCCCATTGTGATGGGAATGGGATCTGAAGGAATGCAAATACCCCCTGGAAAACAGGTGGGAGGTGGGAGCCTCATCCATTGCTCCATCCATGCTCATCCCATGCCATGGAGGTGTGATTGGGGTCCAAAGAGCACCTGGAAATGGCAGAATCCTCATTCCCTGGGACACCACTGTGGTTTGGAGCATCTTGGCTTATCCTGCTGAGCACAGGGATGAGGATTTCCTGGGAATGAGACCCCCAGGAATGCAAACACCCCCTGGGAAATGAGGGAGGGTCTTGGAGAGCTCCATCCATTCTCATCCCATGGAGTTGCCTGGTCCTTCCCAACCTGAACACATCAGAGCACGTCCACGTCTGCCAGTTGAGATGAGTGTTTTGGGGTTCCCTGTGGATCTCAGGGCACTCCCACTGGTGCTCCTGTTCCAACCCAGCCTGACTTTACTGGGTGTTACACTTTAATCTTGGGCTTTAGGAGATTTCACCCACACAAACCCTCATAAAGCCATTCCTTTTTGGAATTCACACCCAGACAAAAACTAAGCCTTTTTTTTCCCCCCAAGATTTCTTTTAATTTGGTGAGAAAATAGGCATTTTGGCAAAAAGAAATAACATGGAAGTTCACATTGTAAAGCATTAGAACAGATGCCTGAGAGCAGCAAGCAGTGCTAGAGGAAGGAACTTTAGTTACACTCAGCAAACATCAACTCTGCTCACACTTTACACGAGAGAAGTGTTTAAATTACCCACCAGAGGAAGAAAAGAGTGAGGCAAAAGAGGTTAAGAGAAGAAAGAATAAAGAGGAGAGGGAAAATACAGTTCCCACTTAGAAGGTCACACATTGGCAGGTCAGGAGAGCAGGTCAGGGCCCAAATGAGGACTTTGTGAGGGCCTCTTTATCTGCTCTGGTGTCTGTGGCCAAACCCCCCAGGGCACTCTGACCCACTGGCCACTCTCGGGTTCCAGGCCAGGGTAGAGGGCAGTGTCCCCAGTGTCCCTGCCCTTCTGAGCTGGGTTAGAGCTCCAGGAGCTGTGGGGTGTCCCAGTGTGGGCAGTATTCCCACTGTCCCCTCCAACCCTATATGGATCAGGGGCTCCAGGAGCCATGGGGTGTCCCAGTGTGGGCAGTGTCCCCACTGTCCCTGCCCTTCTGAGCTGGGTCAGGGGCTGCAGGAGCTGTGGGATCACTCTGAGTTTCCAGGGCAGGGTGAAGGGCAGTGTCCCCACTGTCCCTGCCAACCCTATATGGGTCAGGGGCTCCAGGAGCTGTGGGTTGTCCCAGTGTGGGCAGTGTCCTCAGTGTCCCTGCCCTTCTGAGCTGGCTCAGGGGCTCCAGGAGCTGTGGGGTGTCCCAGTGTGGTCAGTATTCCCACTGTCCCCTCCAACCCTATCTGGGTCAGGGGCTCCAGGAGCTGTGGGATGTCCCAATGTGGGCAGTATTCCCACTGTCCCTGCCAACCCTATATGGGTCAGGGGCTCCAGGAGCTGTGGGGTATCCCAATATGGGCACCCTGCCCTTCTGAGCTGGGTTAGAGCTCCAGGAACTGTGGGGTGCCCCAGTATGGGCTGTGTCCCCACTGTCCCTGCCCTTCTGAGCTGGCTCAGGGGCTGCAGGAGCTGCGGATATTCCAGTTTCCCAGACTCTTTGTGACTGCCAGCTCTTCCAGACCTTCCCAAATCTCTTCCACCCCTTCCCAAAGCTCTTCCACCCCTTCCCAAATCTCTTCCACCCCTTCCCAAAGCCCTCTCCACGAGGGATACGGGGCCACCCCACCTCCTTGAGGTTCACCCCATGCCTTCCCCCTGCTGACCCAACCACCACCGCCGTGTGTGACGACCCCACCCCGTTGTTTTCCAGACGCCTGCGGGCTGTCGGACCCTGCCCACGTGGAGAGCCTGCAGGAGAAGGCACAGGTAGCCCTCACCGAGTACGTTCGCTCCCAGTACCCATCGCAGCCCCAGCGGTTCGGGCGGCTCCTCCTGCGGCTCCCGGCGCTCCGGGCGGTGCCCGCTGCCCTCATCTCCCAGCTCTTCTTCATGAGGCTCGTGGGGAAGACGCCCATCGAGACACTAATCAGGGACATGCTGCTGTCCGGGAGCACCTTCAACTGGCCCTATGGGACGGGGCAATAGGGACAGAGCCCCGTGGGGGGACGTTTTGGGACTGGTCCCTCACCCCCTCCAACAGCTGGATGTGGATTCCTGGGGTGCTGTGCTGGCCCCCCGGCCTCGGAGCTGTGTCTGCCGTGGGAGGGAGGGGGGATGCTCCCCACAGGAGATGTGGGGTCACGGTGGTGTCCCCCAAAAGCAGCGGGGTCGTGGCATTGCCCCCCGAAATCCGAAGGTACTCTCCGTGTCGCCGCCGTCGGACACCGAACTGTTCCGTACCCTGTGGAGCTTCCCGGCTCCCACTGGTCCCCCCCAGAGGGAATTTTGGAGGATCTCTTCCCCCTGGGGACCTCAGAGCATCCCTGGAGCTGGTCCCTCACTGCCCAGGGAAGGGGCATCCCATCCTCTTTGCTCCTTCCAGATGTGGATTTCAGGACAGGGCGTGATGGGAGATGGGACCAGCCAGACTGGAGTGTGGGGCACCCCTGAGCCCCACCCTGAGTCCTGGGAATCGTGGAAAAAGGGTCATTTTAAAGCCCCTTTGTGCCCACCAGGATTGATCCAGCCTTGAGGACTGTGCTGAGCTTGGAGCAGCCCCGATTTGGGGATCAGACCTGTCCGATCCCAAAACCCCTTCCCACCCACCACACCGAAGCATCTCCACTATAGAGGGACAGGGTGGGGGACACAGGACAGAGGAGGGTCACAGGAGGGGCTTGGGGTACAGGGGAGGGGCTGGGGGGGGTCCTTCCTGGTTCTTTGTCCCTCCCAGAGCCAAATCCAGCATCCACCACCCTCCCCACAGTGGGGGGCTTGGGTGCCACAGCCCCCTCCCCATGATCCTGTGCCTCATTGGGGTTTTTTTAAGCCACGTTTGGGGGAGAAAGGAGATTTTGGGGGACCAAAATCAGGCTGGAAAGGGGTGATGCTGCTGGTGGGGGGTGGGGTTTCCCAGCATTGCAGGGGGCACATGGAGAAGGGGAAGAGCCACCTGGAAGGGATCAGGGGTGTCCCTTGTGCACCATGAGGGTCCCCAGGGATGGAGGGGACACATGGAAAAGGGGAAGAGCCACCCAGGAGGGATCAGGGAGGGTTCCCCCACCGGGCTCTGCTTCCCTGGGATATCCCCTCTGTGTCCTGGGGGGTTCCACAGGGATGGAAGGGGCACATGGAGAAGGGGAAGAGCCACCTGGAGGGGATCAGGGGTGTCCCCAGGGGTGTCCCCCCCCCGTCTTCATGTGACAGACGGCAGCAGGATTAGCCGGGATTTGGCATTTAGGTTGATTCACTGAAAATATAATCCTTGTTCAATGATACTAAACAAATGAATTAAGTCAATAAAAGATGTTTCTTACAGTGGTGGGGGTCTGGTGTGAGCAGGGATTTGAGGGGGGGGGCTTCATCACCCACCCCGGGGTGATGGAGCCAAGTGGGGGATATAATCCCCCCCCCAAAAAAGGAAACCCCTATAAAATACCTAAAACTGGATGTTTTATGGGTAAACTGAGGATTTGAAGGGCTCTTGGATGCTGTTTTTTAACACAGGGAGGGCGTCCCTCAGGAATAAATCCTGCTGGGGAAGAGCTGCATCAGCAGGATGGAGAGGAGTGTGGAGGTTTGGATTGGGGTTTTGGGATGGGGGGGGATTTGGGGTCCTCATGCCAAGGTGGAGGGGTTTAGGATTTTGGTTTGGGATTCCCCCTTTCAAGGTGGGGAGGTTTGGGGGACTCCCCCCACCCCCCCACCAAGCCCTGTTTACACCAACCCCAATTTAAAATCAATAGATACACTTCATTTATTAAAAAAAAAATTGAAATATTACACGGTTTCAACCAGTTCCTTATAAAATATCACTGGGGGGGTGTCCCCAAAGGGGTTCTGCCCTCCCCCCAACCCCCAGAGGGTCCAACCATGGATTCTCTGCCCCCCTGGCCATGGTTTGATACCCCAACCCCTGTGAAGGCACCCAGGGGGGTGCAGACCCCCCAAAAAAAACATATTTACAGGAGCAGGAGGGGACCCACAGGATGGGAAGGCACTGGGGGGGCACTCACAAGGTGGGGGGGACACAGAGGGGGGGTCACACTGGCAGCTGCCTCCAGCCCCCTGCCCTTGGCACTGGGGGGTGGTTTGAGAGGATTTTAATACAACAAAAGGCACAAAATGCCCCAAAGTCTTTGGAGAGGGTGGGGAGGGGGAGCAGAGGGCACTCCCCCTGCCCCTCTTTCCAGGGAGGGGGGCTCAGGTCACCCCCGGACCTTGTCGTAGTCGCTCACCATCCTCTTGATGTGGAAGAGTTTGTTGCGGAGGGTTTTGGTCTCCAGCTTCTTGGTCTGGTAGTCGGGGCTCTGAAAGGCAGCAGGAGACTGGCATCAGGGCTGGGGGGCATTGGGGGGCACTGGGGGGCACGTAAAGACCCCCCAAAAAGCTGTGTCACCCCTCCCTCAGCTCCCCTTCAACTCACCCTCTTCAGGTCCTTGAGCCTGTTGTACTCCTCGGCCAGGTCCTGTGGAGGGAAGGGCAGGAAGGGGGTCATGGGGGGCACAGAGGGTGGTCTCGACCTGGAGGGCACCCCAGGAGGGCAAGTGCTGTCCTGTGGTGTCCCTGATACCCCACAGCATCCATCCCAAATCCTCAATATTCGCCCCCGTGCCCCACAGCATGCTAAGGTTCTGCAGCATCCACCCAAATCCCCCCCAACATCCTGTGGCATCCCAGATCCTCCCCAACACTCATCTCCAGGGCCTGGAGGCATCCCAAGGCTCCATAACACCCATCTCTGAGGCCCTGCAGCATCCCAAGGCCCCAAACCATCCATCCCCATCACCCTGAAGCATCCCAGATCCTCCACAACTCCCATTCCCAATGCCCTGCAGCATCCCAATGTTCCATAACACCCATCCCTGCTGGCCCTGCATCATCCTAGAACCTCCAGTGGCCCTCCCCAAAGCTCTTCAGCATCCCACACCATCCACACCAGATCCTCAACATCCATCCCCAACACTCTCCAGCATCCCAGACCCTCCACATCCACCTCCAAACACTCTCCAGCATCCCAGATCCTCCATATCCATCCCAAACACTCTCCAGAATCCCAGATCCTCCACATCCACCCCCAAATACTCCCCAGCATCCCAGATCCTCCACATCCATCCCCCAACACTCTCCAGAAACCCAGATCCTCTCTATTTATCCCAGATCCTCCACATCCATCCCCCAACACTCTCCAGAATCCCAGATCCTCCACATCCATCCCAAACACTCTCCATAATTCCATATCCTCTATATCTATCCCAGATCCTCCACATCCATCCCCCAACACTCTCCATAATTCCAGATCCTCTGCATCTATCCCAGATCCTCCACATCCATCCCCCAACACTCTCCAGAATCCCAGATCCTCTCTATTTATCCCAGATCCTCCACATCCATCCCCAAACACTCTCCATAATTCCAGATCCTCTGCATCTATCCCAGATCCTCCACATCCATCCCCCAACACTCTCCAGCATCCCAGATCCTCTGCATCTATCCCAGACACTCTCCATAATTCCATATCCTCTGCATCTATCCCAGATCCTCCACCTCCATCCCCCAACCCTCTCCAGCATCCCAGATCCTCTATATTTATCCCAGATCCTCCACATCCATCCCCCAACACTCTCCAGCATCCCAGATCCTGCACCTCCATCCCCCAACACTCTCCAGCATCCCAGATCCTCTGGTTCTATCCCAGATCCTCCACATCCATCCCCAAACACCCTCCAGAATCCCAGATCCTCTGCATCCATCCCAGATCCTCCACATGCTCCCCAACACCCTCCAGAATCCCAGATCCTCTGCATCTATCCCAGATCCTCCACATCCACCCCCAAACACCCTCCAGCATCCCAGACCCTCCACAACACCCATCCCTGCTGCCCTGCAGCATCCCAAGGCTCCCCACCACCCATCCCTCACCCCACCACCGTGTCCCAGTGTTCCCACCTGGTACTGGGGACTGTCCTCAGGGACATTGTCCAGCTGCTTTCCGAGCTGCCCCAGGCGGTCATTGATGGCATCCATGTCAGCACAGAGCTCCTTGTAACGCCTCAGGTCCGAGTCAAACTCCTGCTTGTACCTCTGCCGTGTCCCATCCGAGGAGATCGGGGGGTACAGGCTGGGAGAGGGGGGGACACGCACACAGTGAGTCCCCAAAGGGTGGCTCCAGCTCTGGGGGTGCTCCATGGGGGTCCCCAACTCACCTGGCCCACTGGTCCTGGTCCCTCTCGTCCCCAGATTCCATGGCCGTGGTGTAATCGGTCTCATACTGGGATTCATCCAGCTCCGGGTTGCGGCGGCGCCGGCGGCCACGGCGAGTGGGGGGTTTGGGGGGCTGCTCCTTCCCCTTCCCCTCGGCGGGGCTGGGGTCCCTCTCTGGGGGCTCACTGAGAGGGGACACGGGGGTCAAAGAGGGGACAAACACCGGGGCCCCCCGCTCTGGGGGCTCGAGGGACACGGGGGTGTCAAAGAGGGGACAAACACCAGGATCCCCTGCTCTGGGGGCTCGAGGGACACGGGGATGTCAGAGAGGGGACAAACACCAGGACCCCCCACTCTGGGGGCTCGAGGGACACAGGGGTGTCAAAGAGGGGACAAACACCAGGAACCCCCGCTCTGGGGGCTCACTGAGAGGGGACACAGGGGTCAAAGAGGGGACAAACACCAGGAGCCCCCACTCTGGGGGTCACTGAGAGGGGACACAGGGGTCAAAGAGGGGACAAACACCGGGAGCCCCCACTCTGGGGGTCACTGAGAGGGA
>JAWMRD010000327.1:0-14581 GCA_035584875.1 Syndactyla subalaris | reverse complement strand
GGAGCAGATCCACATGGAGGGATGGGATGGGATGGAGCAGATCCACATGGAGGGAGGGATGGGATGGGATGGAGCAAATCCACATGGAGGGATGGATGGGATGGGATGGAGCAGATCCCCATGGAGGGATGGGATGGGATGGAGCACATCCACATGGAGGGATGGATGGGATGGAGCACATCCACAAGGAGGGATGGGAAGGTGTTTTTAGGATTGATTTTCCTCCTCACTCTCCTGCCCTGAATTTGTCAGGAATAAATTTAATTCACATCCCCATTTGAGGCCTGTTTTCCCCCGAGGTGATCCCTGAGGGATCTCTCCTGGCCCTTATCCCAACCATGAACCCTCTTGGATTTCCTCTCCCGTGCCCAGTCGCAGAGGCTCTGGGGGGTTCCTGGTGTCCCCCCCCCAGATCCTTTGCTTTTCCCATGGTTTCAGAAAAGAAGGAAAGCAGCCTGGCTGCTCCCACGGGCTGGCTCAGGGGTATCCCTGCCCAGGGAAAGCTCCAGAAGAACCTTCCAAGAGGATTATCCCTCCCCTCCAGCAGAGCTGCCCCTGAAGTGCAGGGAAAACAGCCTTAGAAGCTTGGAATTAATTAGATTAGCTGTGATTAGGGCTCTCAGATCAGTGACCCTCCCTAAGCTGGGGCCTGCAGTTTATGGGGTCACTCAATCCCACCCCAGCCCTGGCTGTTCATGCCCTTCTCCCACATCTGGCAGCATTCCATCCCATCCCAAAAGAGCCAGGCATCTTCCATGAGCATTCCCAGTGCTCCCTGTGGGGAGGGTCGGGCAGTGGGGTGGGGAATGGGGAGGGACACGAGGCCTGGCAGCCCCTCAAAGGCACCCAGGGCAATAAAGGGCTTTTGGCCCCCAAACCCATGGAAGTGGCTGCCTTTGGGGATGAGAGGATGTGGTAGCTGGGCACCTCATGGCCAAGGGGCCTCAGTGCCTGAATCCTCCTGGGCACCAAAGTTTGTCCCTGCAAACCCCAATTGCCTCTCCATGGAGCTTCTTCCAATTCCATGGAGCATCTCCCTCTCCATGGAGCTTCTCCCAATTCCATGGAGCATCTCCCATCCATGGAGCTTCTCCCTCTCCATGGAGCTTCTCCCAGTTCCATGGAGCTTCTCCCTCTCTATGGACCTTCTCCTCCTCCATGGAGCACTTCTTTCCATGGACCATTTCTCTTTCCATGGAGCTTCTCCCTCCCTATGGAGCATCTCCCCACCTGTGGAACACCTCCCCCTCCATGGAGCACCTATTCCTCATGGAGCAGAGACTAGAATCCTGGAATGGTTTGGCTTGGAAGGGACCTTAAAGATCATCCCATTCCATGGGCAGGGACACCTCCCACCATCCCAGGTGGCTCCAAGTTGGCCTTGGGCACTTCCAGGGATCCAGGGGCAGCCACAGCTTCTCTGCCCAACCTGTCCACCCTCCCAGCCAGGAATTCCATCCCAATATCCTACCTATCCCTGCCCTTTTTATTTTAAAGCCATTGTCCCTCGAGGTGGGACAGGGGACCAGCCTGGGATGGGACTGAGGCAGAAATGGTGATTAAGAGCATTTTTATGGCTTTACCTAATCCTTAAAATCCACCTTTATACCATTTTTTCACAGCAAGACCCTGCCCTGTCCCCTCCACCCAGGAATGTCCCCACCAGCTCCTCACCCCAAACCCCTGCAGTTAAAACCTTATTCCTGTGTTTCTTCTACTTCCCCTTCCCTGAAAGGTTTTGCTTCCTCCAAAATCCAATCCCTGCCACATCAGGAGTCTCTTCCCTCCTCTCCAAACCAAATCCCTGGAAGCAGAACTTTCCCACGTGGCAAATTTACTGTTTGGAAGGGCAGGTGACAGATTTCTTCTCCCTTGTTTGGATTTAAAGCCTGGGCCAGGCAGGCACCACGACATCCATGTGGAATGTGCATTAATCCTGGAGCAAAATCATCTAAATTGTGCTTTCCTACTTCTTTTTATGGTGTTGTTTAAAGGTGCTGAAGATGAGCAAGGCAGAGCAGTTGGAGGGGACAAAAACTAGGGATAAAAAGGCAAAAAGCACCAGGAAAACTCCAACTTATTCCAGGCTGTTGGAATTTCATGGTGAGGTTCTTGGGACTGTTCTGTGCTGGACTTGGATGAACCTTTGTGTGTCCCTTCCAGCTTGGGATATTCCAGGATGTATTTATGTATAGTTTAGACCAGGTGTAGAATAAACTGGTGCCCAAACAGAGTTATTTTGGACACATTCCTGATCCCAGGTGATTCCTGAGCCCTCTCTGTGCTGCCTAAGGAAGTGTCAGACCTGGAGTACCCAAAATCCAAAGGGAAAACCAACTGGGAAGCAAAAAAAAAGGAATGCAAAGCACATTCCCTTCACCATAACCAAAGGATAGTGACTTTTCCGACTGGGAGAACATCAAAGCAATGAACCCCTCCCAGTTCAAAGGTTGTGTTCCCATGGGAGAGAGGGGCTGTAAATCCATCCCCACCCCTGGGGGGGACAGCAGTGCAGAGGGCTTGGAAAGGCTGGATCTCCACACCTTCCAGGGGGGAACATCCCACTTGGGATGGTTTGGGTGGGAAGGGACCTTAAAGCTCAATAAAGTGTGGGCAGGGGCAGCTTCCACTGGCCCAGGGGCACCCTCCACTGGCCCAGGGACACCCCCCACTGGCCCAGGGACACCTCCCACTGGCCCAGGGGCACCCTCCACTGGCTCAGGGACACCCTCCACTGGCTCAGGTTGCTCCAGCCTGGCCTTGGACACTCCCAGGGATCCAGGGGCAGCCACAGGTTCTCTGCCCAACCTGTGCCAGGCCCTGCCACCCTCCCAGCCAGGAATTCCTTCCCAATATCCCATGTAAATTCCCCCTTTTTTAGTTTCAAACCATCCCCCTTGTCCTGTCATTCCATCCCTTGTCCCAAGTCCCTCTCCTGGAGCCCCTTTAGGCTTCTTTCCTGAAGTCTTTTCTTTTCCAGGCTGAACACCCTGAGCTGTCTCCTCCTATCTCCACATCCATCCATCTCCTTATTCCCTAAAACTCCATGCCCCTGCTCCTTGCACAGCCCAAAAGCAGGGATCTGTGGGATCTGTGGGGCCAGGCTGGGTGCTGGGAGGAGCTGCAGCTCTGCTGGCAAAGCAGCCCATCCTGTAAAACAAACATTCCAGCTCTCCCCACTCCCTCCCGGTCTGGGAACCCACAGATTGCTTTGCTGACTCACATGGCAACCAAAACAAGAAATCAGCGTTTAAAATTAGTCACTCCCCCCCATCAGAGGATCGATATTCCTGGCACAGCATTCCTGGGCTGCATTCCTGAGCCTGGGCAGGGATTCCAGCCCCTGAGTCACTGCCCTGCTATGACCTGGCAGGTTCAGCCCCGGGGGCTCTGAAACAATTCAGGGATTACTGCAAACCTGAACCCGGTGTTTAAAAAACCCCAATTACAGAGTGTTTCTGTCCCTAAACCTGTGCATTTCCATGTAAAAATCTGCATTATTGGGGTTTTCTGGGCTGCAGTTTCAGTCCAAGCCTTTGGAAAAGTGGCAGCTCGTCCATAGTTATCAGCTGTGTGATCCCTGTTCCCTCCCCACCTTCCCTTCCTTATTCCTTATCAGACACTTTTCCTGGATCCCTTCAGGACTGGGAGCAGACACAGTGACCTCCTGCTGCTTCAGATTCCCTCCCCTGTCCCTTGGTGCTCCCAGGACAGCTCTAATAACCCTTGGAAGAGACACAGAGCCCCAGACACTGCTCTGACTTCCAAAGGCTCTCATGCCTGGGCCATGACGTCTTCCCAAAAAAACCTGGCACATCACTCATCCCTAAAAAAGGCCTTTGTGAGCCATCCCTTCCTCAGCTTCCCTTTCCTTCCCCACCCTTTGGCCATTGCAGGGGAGAGGTGAAGAGATTCGCTCTGAATTCCTGGAATGAACCCTCTGCACCTTGGATTTGAGCTTGGAATGTGCCTCCAGACATGGAATGCTGCTGCAGGGAAGGCACAGGGGGCAGCTCTGGGGAGCTCTCCCAAGCTCAGCCCTTTAAGTCAGCAAAGAAGTGAATGCAGCTGAGCTCTGAGCACACAGAGTGCATCAATAATAATAGTAATAATAATAATAATGAAGGGATTACACACTCCCAGGGCACTGGATTTAGGGACACAACTCCTTTGGGATGCAGTGGAACAGCACCTTGCTCTGAGGAAACCCAGGATGGGCAGCAGGAGGAAATCAAAGAGCAATTCCAAGCCTTTCCCAGGGAATTTCTGCCTGGCCTGAGCTCTCCCCACACTGCTAAAACTGAGGGGAAACACTGGAAATCTGAAGTCATTGGTAAGAGCTTCACTGACACAGATGCTTGGAAAGGAGAAGTGAACTATGGGGCCTCTTTTATCCTTTGGGAAGACAAGGAATTCTTGGAAGAGCACAAAGGGCCTCATGCAGTGTCTCCCAGACTGCTCTTGGTGGGAGGCTGAGCATCCCTTGCTCCATGAATTATTCCTTGGGAAGATGAAAATCTGATTGCTCTTGGAATTGCAGGGCTTGCACCACGTTTGTTTTCCCTCAGAAGAGGGGAATTTGCTCCATGGGAAGAGCTGCCTCCTGGAGGGCTCAGGCCCAGCACTGGAGCCAGGGGTGGAATTTGTGTCCTAGTTTTTGGCAGCTCCATGGCACTGCAAAGGAGGGAAGGGAGCTGGGAAGGGGCTGGAGCAGCAGGAGGGGCTGAGGGAGCTGGGGGGGCTCAGCCTGGAGAAAAGGAGGCTCAGGGGGCACCTTGTGGCTCTGCAGCTCCCTGAGGGATCCAGGGCAGGGTCGGGCTTTGCTCCCAGGGAACAGGGACAGGAGGAGAGGGAACAGCCTCAGGCTGGGCCAGGACAGGGGCAGGGGGGACAGCAGGAGGGATTTCTCCATGGAAGGGACTGTGAAATACTGGAATTCCTGCCCAGGGCTGTGGTGGAATCCCCATCCTGGGGGTGTTCAAAAAACCTGTGGATGTGGCATTTGGGGTGACCAGGCTAACACTTGACTCTGTGACCTTGGAGGGCTTTTCCAACCCTAATCCTCAGAAAAGGAGCTGCAGGAACATCCCTGCACATCAAACACACCCAGCCAGAAAGCCCCAAACCCAGCCCAGCTCCAGCAACACTCCCTGGGATCAAGGATCCCTGGGATCAACAGGCCCAGAACCACCACCAGCAGCTCCCAAATCCCTGTTCCTGTGCAGGGCTGGCTGGAATTCCAACAGCTACATGCAGTGGGAAGCCCTTGGATGCATCCCTTGCCAGGAGAAGTCAGGGAAAGGCTGCAGGCAGCAGGTACTCACTGTGTGAGAAGCGCTGGGTGATGGGGGTGCCGGGGTAGGGGTAAGTGCGGCTCTCCCACTGGATATTCCCCTCTTGCACTGCTTTGATGAAGCCGTGGTAACACTGGTGGGCCACACCTGGGGGGAAACAACACTGTCAGCAGAGTGTGGGGGGTGCCAGGGACAGGCTGTGCCAAGGAACATGGCACTGGGAGCAGGGACACGCTGGGAATGCCAGGGGTTGGTGGGAACAAAGGAAAGGGGCTCTGCAAGTGTGGGGATCAGCAACGCTCACTGAGCCCGGGCATGGCATCCCTGGGAAGGGAAGAGAAGGTTTGGGAAGGTTTGGGAAGGTAATTTTTGGGAAGGGAAGGTTTGGGAAGGTTTGGGAAGGGAAGGGAAGGAAGGTTTGGGGAGAAGGTTTGGGGAGAGAAGGGAAAGCTTGGGAAGGGGAGGTTTGGGAAGGGAAGGGAAAGCTTGGGAAGACATGGGACGCTTTGCAGAGCTCTCAGCCCTCCCTGCTGCCCCACAATCCCATTGTTGCCTCATCCCACCCCAGGGAGCAGCTCCCCTTCCCTTAAGGAGCCTCAGGGGACAAACAAACATCAATTTTTAAGGGTGTGAAAGCACATCAGGCCCAGGGAATGCTCCTTTACACAGGCCACTGGGAGTCCTGTCTCCAAACACCTTCAGAGGAGCTGGGGAAAAACATTCCAGGTGTGTGAAAGGCCCAGGCCTGGCTGGGCTGGAAGGACAAAGGGCTTGAATTGCACTTGGCAATCAGGAGCTCCAGGGAATTTGGGCAGAACTGTCTCCAACCTGCTCCAGACTCTTCCTCATCCTTGGGAATTGCTGATTCTATGTGCCAACAGCCCCCTGGGGACAGCAGGGGGGACACTGAGACTTTGGGGATTATTCCCTTCCCCACTTTGAATAAAAAGCCTATTCCAGCATCATAAGGCTGTTCTTGAAAAAAACAGGAAAGGAGACATCAGTGATCAAAACCAGCATGAAAATATTCCTCCTTAGCTGTGTGAGGGAGCTGATTTATGTGGGAGCAGCTCCTCATGGAGCAGGGAGCTGGCAGGAATTCTCCTGGGGAACAGGGCTCAGAGGCTGCTCCCTGTGGAGACAAAAGCCCTGGAGCAGGTTCATGGCAGCAGCAGCAGCTCAGCAGGCCCTGCCCTGAGGATGCCACAACCTGCCAAGAGCTCTTCCCCAAGGATTTGCTTCCTGCAAGGCCAGGAACACCCCCAGCAAGAAATCCTGCTCCGGGATATAAAGCAGGAAGGGGGGTTTTAATAAAGAATTAAAGGCCAGGAGTCCTCAAGGAGCTGATTCCCAGGAATCCCATGGGAATGGGAGCTGGAGGATTGTCCAGCACCTGTGTCCTGGCAAACAGGAAACACCAAGCAGGGCAAAACAAGGCCATTGTTCCCCTCCAGGGACTGGCTGGGCACAGCTCACAGGTGGCAATTCCACCCCCTTTCCTGGCTGGAATTGCCCCAGAATGGCCCAGCCCCACCTGGGCCTGGAGTCTCTGGGATGCTCATCCCTTCCCTCCTCTGCAGGGATGTTTCCCACAGTTAGGGGTGAATTCCAGCTCTCTGTCCATCCCAGCTGCATCCTCTGCAGCTCCAGGAGCCAGCAGAGCCAAGGAAGGAGCAGCAATGGGAAAAGGCCTTTCCACAGGGCTGGGAGCTGCTGCTGCTGCCCTGAAATGATGCCAAAAAGAGGAATCTGGGGCAATGCTGCTGGAGTAGATGTTTCTTTACTGTGCAACCTGTTAAACTCTGGGCACAGTGGGAAAAGCCTGGGATGTGAGGCAGGTGCAGAGCCCCCAGAGGAGCCAGCACCCCCCAGAACTGCCAAGGGCATCCTCACTCTGTTTGCCAGGAGGAACAAATTCCCCTCGTGCAGGTAAAGCCCTGTGGATTCAGCTGTGGTCAACTCTTCAAATCCCTGGGTTTTCCATGCAGTTTGTGATTAAAATGGCTCCTGACAGGATCAGAGCAGGGATCACCCCATATGTTCACAGACCATGTTTGGATCCTCGTCCAGCTTTCCCTCCTGATGTGCTGTATCACCCACAGCCAGCATTCCAGCCTCCCCAGGAGGCTCTGGAATGAGCAGGATCTGTGTCCCAGGGCTGCTCCTTCGGGCAGTCTGGATGAATGGATGTGGATTTCATACCCCACTTGTCTCCTGCAGGGACCAGGCACGGGGCTGTTTCCAGCTGGAAGCAGCAGCTCTGGCAATGTCAATTATGGAGGGGGGAGAAAACAAAGCCCAATTCAAGGCATGTGGGACACTGGGAATGGGGGCTGGAATGCCAAGTGCTGCCCTGGGAATTGCTGCTCCCTCCTTTGGGGGTTTGCTGCTTCCACAGTTTGGGTTGGAAGTCCCACGGGTGGAACTTCCCACTCTCCCAGGTTGCTCCAGGCTGGCCTTGGACACTCCCAGGGATGGGGGTCCCCCAACCCTCTCTGGTGTGGCTGAGGGATCAATCCTGCCCCCAGCAAAGCCTGGAGGGGTTTTCCTGGAATTTTTCTGGAATTTTCCTGGAGGCAGATGGCACAGCTGGGGCTCTGACAGAGGCAGCACCCCAATCCCTGGTCCCACAGCCAGAACCAGGCCGGCCTTGGGACATTCCCAGGGATGGGGGTCCCAAGCCCTCTCTGGTGTGGCTGAGGGATCGATCCTGCCCCCAGCAAAGCCTGGAGGGGTTTTCCTGGAATTCTCCTGGAATTTTCCCGGAGGCAGATGGCACAGCTGGGGCTCTGACAGAGGCAGCACCCCAATCCCTGGCCCCACAGCCAGCCCCAGGCCCTGCAGCACTCCTACCTTTGATCAGTCGGTACCACTGCTTGCACACCAGGGCAGCCGTTTTGTGCTCCTGGTAGGGAGACAGGAAGGACAGGATGTATTCCAAGACTTCTTCTGGAAGCTCCAGCATGGACCTGTCGTGCCTGGTCTCCTCCAGCTCCAGCTCAGCCTGGGGCTCCTCCTCTTGCTCCATGGTGTCCTCGGCATCCACGGCCATGAAAGCATCGTCGTCGCTGTCCGAGGAGCTGGCCATGGCATCCCCCGTCACTGCGGGGCAGGGGGACACGGGGGTCACCGAGGGTTTGGGAACAGCAGCAGGTCACAGCCAAGGGGTGTGGAGCTGCAGCAAGAGCTACCACAGCCACAGCACGGGGAGGAGAGGGTGGGCACAGCTCTGGAGGAGGTTGGGGGTGGTTTGGGAACCCCTGGGTTTGCAAGGGTTTGGAGAAGGTTGGAGATGGTTTGGGAACTCCTGGGTTGGCAAAGATCTGGAGAAGGTTGGGGATGGTTTGGGAACCCCTGGGTTTGCAAGGATTTGGAGCAAGACAAAGATGGTTTAGGAACTCCTGGGTTTAGCAAGGATTTGGAGAAGGTTGGGGATGGTTTGGGATAAACTGGGTTTGGAAACCTCTGGAACAGGATGGGGATGGTTTGGGAACTCCTCAGTTTGCAAGGATTTGGAGATGGGTGAAGGTGGTTGAGGAACTGCTGGATTTTTCCAAAGCTTTGGAGCAGGATGGAGATGGTTTAGGAATATGTTGGTTTTGCAAAGCTTTGGAAAAGGTTGAAGGTGGTTTAGGAACTCCTGGGTTTGCAAAGCTCTGGAGCAAGGAAAAGATTTGGGAACTCCTGGGTTTGGGAACCTTTGGGGCAGGATGAAGGTGGTTTGGGAACCTTTGGGACAGGGTGAAGGTGGTTTGGGAATTCCTGGGTTTGGGAACCTTTGGAGCAGGATGGAGATGGTTTAGGAACACGTGTTGTCCCAGGTCACTTCATCCCTTCCCACCCCCAGATGGAACCAGAAGCCCCAAGGCAAACCCCCTGGGTTTGGGATAGGGAAAGGGATCCCTATGGATCCCATGGGGGGATTTGGGATCACAGTGACACTCCCAGCCCCTCCACCCCTGAAAGCAGCTTGGCCCTGAGCCTGTTGAATCCCCAGCTCCTCCAGGGGGAAATTCCCAGTGCCCCTTTCCCTGGTTTATTTGCACCCCCTCCGTGCTGGCAGCAGGGCAGGACAGCAAATCCCAGGGATTTACTGCTCTGGGATATGCCAGGCTTGGATCTCCAGCTCCTGGGACAGCTCAAGGACCGATGACAGAAATAAACCATCAATTAATCCACCCTAACAAGGGGCTGGCCCAGGCTGGGAGCAGAGAAAGCCATGGCTGGAAACAAATCCCTGCCCCTGATTGCCCAGGGAGCAGCCAGGCTGTATGGGAGAGTGGCAGCAAATAAAGGAATATCCTGGGAAAGAAATATCCTGGGAAAGAAACCCCTTAAAGCCCCTCAATGTGGTTTATAAACCTGGTCTGTACATGTGGTTTATTTATCAGGGTATTTTTCCATCAGGATATTCATCCTGATAAATAAACCACCTCAAACCATATAAATGTGGTTTATAAACCTGATTTATCAGGATGAATGTCCTGATAGATAAATATCCTGATAAATAAACCCTTAAACCCCCTAAATGTGGCTTATAAACCTGATCTACAAATGTGGTTTATTTATCAGGATTAATATCCTGATAAATATCCTGATAAATAAACCACATTAAACCCCATAATGTGGTTTATAAACCTGATCTGTACAGGTGGTTTATTTATCAGGATTAATATCCTGATAAATATCCTAATACATAAACCACATTAAACCCCCTAAATGTGGTTTATAAACCTGATCTACAAATGTAGTTTATTTATCAGGATGAATATCCTGATAAATAGTCTGATAAATAAACCACATTAAACCCCATAATGTGGTTTATAAATCTGATCTGTACAGGTGGTTTATTTATCAGGATAAATATCCTGATCCTAAAACCACATCCCGAGCTTTCCCATCCCACATTTTCCCATCGCAGCAGCTGCTCCAAAGGTTTTCCATGTGGGAAGTGCCTCCTGGATCCCTGTTGTGACAGGGAAGGGCTGGAGCCCAAACGCTGCTGCCAGGAAAGTGACACCGCAAATTCCCCACCATTGAGGAATGGAAAAGGACAGGGAAAAAAAAGGGTGCTGTGCTGAAAAACCGGGACAAAGCAGCGGGATGGGTCTTTCCCAAGGCAAAGCATCCCTGGGGTGGTGCTTTCCATGCGGGAATGGCAGGGCAGGGGGTCGTTCCCTCCCTCCTTTCCCGGGCAAACAGAGCCCCCCGACGGTGCCGCCCAGCCTAAGGCGGGGCCGGGATCCCAAGCGGGAGGAGATTCCCTCGGGCTCAGGAACAGCGGGATCGTGAGGATCGGACTCCGGGAGGCTCAGGGTGGTTAAAGCCTCGTGTGATTCCCGAGATAACCCCCAGTGCCGCTGGAAAAGGCAGGAATGAACAGCCAGCACCCCGGGAAAAGCCTCTTCCAGGCTGATGGGGGAGAGCAGGAGGAGCAGGGAAAGCCCTCGCTCCCTGAGCCCGGCATGGAAAAGCCCCAGGAGTTTTGTCTGCTCTTACCAACCTTATAAATATTCCAAAGCTTCCCCTTTGCTAAATCCTTGTTTTGTAACCGGAGCAGAAGGAATGACCATCCTCGGGGCTGTCACAGCCCCACGGTTGTTTTCCTTCAGGAAAACACAGGAGTAGGATAAACTCAGCTCCCAAAAGGCTCCCACTGCCCAAACAACCCTGGCACGGATTTTGTTTGGGACAACAGGCTGGGAATAACCAGCCAGGTCTGCTCCAGGGAGGGAAAAGAAGGAATTCCAGGCAGGTGGGAAGAAAGAGCCAAAGCAGCCCTGGGGGAAATCCCACCCCTGGTTATTCCATAAGAAAGGTGTATCCTGAGGTTTGGGGGATGGTTTTTCCCTGCTCCTGGATCTCACTTCGTGTCCCATCCTGCAATCCCATTCACTGTGGGATCCATCCCAGAGCCCTGTCCTGGGATGGAACACCAACACAACCCCCCCAGAGCAGCCTATCCTGCACTTCCAGGTCCTGGAGAAATGCCTGACTATTCCAGCATTCCAGGAGCATTTCAGGAATCAGCCCAAAGCTGGAGCAAAGAGGAATTGCTCCAAATATCCCAGAAGGAAAAGCTGGAAGGGCACTGGGAATGGAGGTCCTAAAAGCTGCCTCTCTGCCAGCTGGCAAAACATTCCAGAATCCTTTCCCTCCTTCCAGAGCTCTTCAATTTTCCCTCTTTTCCCTCCTGGAATTAGTTGAAGAACCTGCTATTTATTCCACGAAATAATTCCCTGGAACAAACAGCTGAGGAATGTTAAAACACAGGCCAAAATCACCTGGCTGGGTTGAGGCAAAACCTGCTCCTGCAAATCCCCTCCTGATCCAAGGAGGTTTTCCCACCTCCAGGCAGCATTCCCAGTGCCCTGGACCCCAAATCTCAGCCAAGGGTGGTGATTCCCATCCTGAGCCACCTCCTCTTCTCCCCAAATTCCAGCTTTTCTCGTGGGTTTATCCTGCAGAACTCTGGGAAATTTTAGGGAGAGAAGAGGAAACCCCAGCAGTTTCCCAGGAGAAACCCAGTATTTCACAGGGAGTGAAAAGTCCCTGGAAAACACAGGATTTAGGATCTCACCATTAAATATTTCCAGTCCCCAAACCTGCACCAGCTGGAGAAGATCCTTTGGCAAATCAACTGCTGGGCAAGTTCAACAACGGGGGGAAAAAGCAGATTTTAGTCAAAACCAAAGCAAACCAAGGCTGTGGAAAACTCTGGGATGAGCAATATCCTGTCTGTGCTGCTGGAGCATCACCGGGGGAACCAGGATTTGGGAATACCAGCCATGGAATCTGCTCATCCCTGCAAACCAGGCAATCCCAAGCTCTTTGAAGAGCAGCTTTTCCTTCTCTTTTTAACCCTTTTCCACAGGGAATTGCTTTTTTCCCTTTCCTGTAAGTCCTTCCTTCAGCCAGGAAAGAAAAGGATTCAGGAATTCCACGGCCAAGGGTGGAAATTCCAGTGTTTCTCTCCCAGCACCGACTCCCTGTGTTAAAAGAGTGGTTTTAGAGGCTCCAGAGCCAAATTCCCCTGCATTCTGCAGTGCCCTGTGCTGGAGCAGCAGCACTGCAGCTGGATTTTCATGGATATTCCTGTGAAAAAAGGGATAACACCACCAGGAATTCCTTCCTTCCTTCCTTCCTAATGAGGAGCCAACACTCAGCTATTCCAAATTCCTGCTTGGTTTTTTCCCAAGCTTTCAATGATAAAATAAGTAATAATAGACCATTTCACAGCAGGACTCACTGCACAGACAGCAACAGAAATCCTGCTGGATCTGTTTTCCTGCAAAATTGAAGGAGAAAGAATAATTGATGGGATAATTGATTGGAATACAAAGCAGGGGACTTGGTGGAAGGGGGAGCAGCAGTTTAATGATCCCTCCTTTGAGGTGTCCATAGGAAATGGTTATTATTATTATTAACAACAACAATAATAAGCAACAACAATAATAAGCAGCAATAATAATAATAGTAATAATAAGCAATAATAATAATAATCATCAACTAGAGCAACCTCAGAATTGGCCCAAAAGCTCAATAAAAGAGGAATAAATCAAACCCACCCCCAAAAGCAAAGGCTCCAAGACAATGTCCCTCCAAAATGCTGCTACAAAAGCCAAAATCTCCAAACTCCAAGAGCCCCTGCCCTTGCCATGGAGACCTTTGGGATCTGGAGCCTTCCCAGTCTCTTTGGACAATATTCTCACCCTTAAAACAGGTTATTTGGTTCAAAACTTGCCCAAATCTGCCCTGGCAGCACAAAAAAAACCCGCTCGGGGTCTCGGTTTGCCCGGGGGATTTTGGGATTCCTCCCCTCTGCCGAAATCCCCCAAATTTTGGAGGGAATAAGGGATATTCGGGGCTCACACGCTCCCCCTGCCGGCTCCCTTAATTCCAGTTATCCTCGACTTTTCCCACCATAATCCCGGGTCATTTGGAGGCAAAACAGGGAATAATCCCTTAATAAGGGAATCAAAAAGCTTGGAGGCTGGAAAAAGAGGGTTTTCCAAGGAAAAGGGGAGCTGCTCCTCCTGCACCATCTGCTGTTAGAGGAGAAACCTGGCACAGACACTCCTTGGATGGAAAGATCCCATGGGATTTATCCAGAGCTGCCTGAGATGATTCCCTGGCAAGAATTCCCTGGGAATAATTGTCACCTCCTTTGTTAAGAGATCCTGGGAATAATTGTCACCTCCTCTGTTAAGAGATCCTGGGAATAATTGTCACCTTCTCTGTTAAGGACAGGTCTGGAGCTCTTGGAAAAGCACTTGGAAAGCTGCAGATTTTAAGGAGAGCCTGGAAAAATGTCCCAGCATTCCTCCTGTTCCACTTCTCCAACCTCCCAAAGTTGGTTCATCCATCCAAACGGAGGGAATTGCCAACGGAACCACGAGGAAAACACACGGCCCTGACCCAAAATCCCCCGTGGAAAAGAAGCCTGAAAACACAAGCCCTGCAATTCCTGCATTTTCCTTCCCATCCCCTTCCTAAATTCCAACTGCCCCAGCGGGATAAGTAAAGGAAAAGCCTGGCAATACCTTAGGAAAGGGTTTGGAACATCCCAGCTATGGGGAGATTTAACTCCCGATTTTCTGACAGGCTGCAGGAGATGCCTGGGGGGTTATTTGGTGAAAATTCCAAGCTTTCCTTGGCATGGGAACATCTGAAGGATGCAAAGAGCTGCTCCCAGCACAATTCCGAGCCGGAGGGAGTGGCATTCCCGAGGTGTCCAGCAAAGTGTGGCACAGGAAAGCCCCACTTCCCTGGCTGGGAAAGCCCTGGATCACATCCAGCAGCTCCAGCTGCACAGGCAGCTGGGAGAGCAGGAAAAGGGCTCTTCCTACCCCGGCACACTCGGGCTGGGAAGTGGGTTTGCATCCTCTGCCTCCAGGATCTTCAGCTTCCCTCCCTTCCCTGGGTTAGGAAACCTGGGAAACGGAGGGGTATGGAATCAGGGAATGGTTTGGGCTGGAAAGGACCTTAAAGTCATCTTGTTCCATCCCATTCCATGGGCAGGGACACCTCCCACTGGAATCCCAGAATGGTTTGATTGGAAGGGACCTCATGGATCATCCCATTCCATGGGCAGGGACACCTCCCACTGGAATCCCAGAATGGTTTGGCGGGAAGGGACCTTATGGATTATCCCATTCCATGGGCAGGGACACCTCCCACTATCCCAGGTTGCTCCAACCTGGCCTTGGACACTCCCAGGGATCCAGGGGCATCCACAGCTTCTCTGCCCAACCTGTGCCAGGGCCTGCCCACCCTCCCAGCCAGGA
>JAWMRD010000326.1:0-14583 GCA_035584875.1 Syndactyla subalaris | reverse complement strand
TGGGGTATTGTTGATCCGTTGATGGCCCATTAGCAGCCACACCTCCTCAGGCTGGGTGTGAAGGTGCTAACGACTCCCTACTAATCTGCTGCAAATGGCCCATTTTTCTTGGGAAATAAAAGGAGAAGGGTAGAATACATAGCTTTGATCAGCCCCACACAGTGATAACTGGTCCCACCTGCTGAACTAGGACACATTGCTTTTCATTAGTCTTTCCTTTTTAATTGACAATGAACATAACATGTCTTTTTGAAGAAATATAACGCAAAGGAAAAAGAATTAAGTATCACAAGTGACTTCCACATAATTAAAAATGAAAAATTTTCTTTTTGGCCTATATTTCTTGTGCAGTTTTTAAGTTAAGTTTTATTTTACTTTTTTTTTTTTTTTTTTTTAATCTTCATGAAACTGTTAATTCACAATAATGGGATATTAGTTTTGTTCTTATGCTCTTAATATTCACAACAGTTGATTTACCCCCAAAAATTTTGTCTTTTTTTTCAAGTTTTCTTGTATTTTTCCCTTCTTTATGCAGCTTACTTTGTTTACCTAAAATTTTTTTATTTCTTCTTTTAAAAAAAAAAAAAAAAAAAAAAAAAAAAGTAAGCGATTTAGAGGAACAAATTTGAGGAACAGTCCTTCCTGGTTGAGTAGGACATTTATCAATAAATAAAATAATTCTTCTTGAGGGCTTCCCTTATATTAACGTTGTGTGGTTAGAACTGTTTTAGCAAACAGTAGAGGGCAAAATAGAGAAGCTCCATTGCATTTACTTGAGTAAAGACTATACAATTCTGTCTACCTGGAATGGAGCTAAAGAGGTAAAATCTAACCAGCAACGATGAGTGAAAGTGCACATCCAATCAAAGTGTGCACACCCAATGAAAGTGTGCAAAGCTTCATCAAAGAAATATTGTTAAGGCATCAGATTTCCCTGAAATGGTCCTTTAAAGAATGTCACAAAAGACATTGTGAGGGTGCTTGGCAGTACTGTGCTTCAGCAGAGTTCAGGAGCTTCCAGCTTTCAGCAGTGAGGTATTGGGAGAGGTCAGTGAAACACCTTTGAAAAAAATCTGGAGAGTTAGTCTGTTTTTATACTCTTAGCAGGACCATTCCCCACTGCATACACTGCAGACACAGAGAAGATGCCCACACTGGTACATTCTTTTGCCGATCTTGTTCAACATGTATGCATGTATGTATGTGTACTTATGCACATATGGAGAGAGAGATGGTAGACATGTATTGTATTATATTCTCACTTATGAACTTGGTAGAAAAAACATGTAGGTATCATTCTGTAACACAAGCATATAGCAAGAAGCATTATTTGTTACACTTCTAACAGGAACTAACACAACCCTGAAAGGGCCAAAGAAATGAGAGGAGCTATTGCAGAGGTATCATATATGTCCCTTCTGTGGTCTACAGAGACTCTCAGGTAAAAAAATATAAAAGGTAAAGCAATGTGGATTACTACCAGTGTGGTTGACAGATGAAAACATTTTGCAATCTACATGGAACAGAAGTAATTGCAAAAATATTTTCAACAGAAGTAAAATAAATTAAATCAAATATGTTATGGGAAGTAGATTCCCTCTTTCATAAAGACTCTGGAACCTCGTCTTATTTCATTTATTCAGCAATTGATGAGCTGTCCTTTTCACCTACAAATATGCTGAGTACGCTGTAGTTGGCACACTTACAGCCAATAATATTGATAGCTCCTTTTTGCCTGAATTGGAATCTCAGTAGCTGTGGACTACTCTTGCCATTCCTGAACTATAAAATTAATAAAGGTAATAACCAAATGTGTTCTGTTTAATCCAACCAGAAGACATATGGGAAATCAAAGAATGGAACTGTAACAAAGAGCTGAACTGATCTAAATATATCAAAATACAGTGTTATTGCACATGATCAAGAAATTCACTCACCTATAAGCATGCAGCTAATATATTACTATAATGATTTATGTTCCTGAGATTACTCCTGTAAACACAAAAAAATTTTCAACACAAAATAAAGCCTAGAATTTGGCAATTCAGTTCTGGAACAAAATCAGAATACCAAGGGAATGAGGTATTCAAGTGCTTTGCAGCTTTGAAAAACTTTCATTTAATCTCACTAAGTAAAAACAAAATACTTCCTAACTGGAAAAAGATTTACCAGCACTGAACTTTGAGAAGAAAAAAGGACACTTCTACAAATTTGTGGTGGTTTCCAATTTCTACACAAATATTAAATTTACCATTTAGTAAATATTTCTGAATGCTTAAAGACTAGAGATAAATTTAATAATTTAATTAGCCCATTCTTCAAACTTAAATATTTTAGAAACCCTATGACTATTATCAGGACAAATCGTTGGCAAATCCTCAGTCACAGTTAATTATTTTATCCACTTATAGTTGACTTTTACTTTAGCTTTGCATGATCTATCTTCCTGCCAAGTTTCAGTAACTATAAATGTGCACATTTCCTACTGGATTTATCACTGATTTTTTTTCAATTTTTAAAAATTATTATAAAAAATATATACTTGTAATATTGAGGGGAAAATTCATAGTCAGTGTATATATGAAGTCAAATATTTTTAGGTTTTTTAAGACTTCTTATATAATTTTCCAAGTCATACATGACACCTAAATTTTGACAGGAGGTAAAAAAAAAATTGAAAAAAAAAAAGCAACTGCAATGAAGATATCCAAGCCAATTTATTTTTCTTTCTCTGCTCCCCTCCCCCCGCCTTTCTGTAGTAAATAGAATTCTGAATTTAAATAGCAGCTGGCACAATTTTCCAGTAATTCAACAGCAGTTTATTGATAATAAACTCTATAAAATAATAGTACTGTGCTACTCAGCACTATTTTGAAATTACAGTAGAACTGTATTTGGGGCAGAGTGTCACTGGTAGAAACATAGGCTTTAAAAGTCCTTTCAATAATAACAATACTTATCAAAGTTGTGTAAAACATCATGTTATCATAGGGCAAACTGACAGAATAGCACAATATCTTAAAAAGAGAAGATGCTTTAAACTATGCTTATGTTCAAATAGCTGCTATGAATTTTTACTTTGGTTAGAATATTAAATGTTACAAGAAAAATGCACTAGACAATTTTCTTTTTTTTTCTTTTTTTGGTTCTGTATAGGTAGATTTTTTATTGTTTGAGCAATGACTACAGGATATCAGTGGACCTGTAAACTGACAATTTATTGACAAGAATACCTGAGGTTTATGACATCTACCTCAAAGAAAGCTCTGCTATAGCAAAAGAAAAGAAAATTACTTGTGTTTTGTGATGTGACTGGTTATTTTCTAGTTTACATTTCAAAACAGGAAAAGAAGTACCAGAACAGTCAGATGAGGAAGAGAGCATAAGATAGGTTTTAGTTTATAGGTTGACCTAATTTTCTAACATATATCCTACATCAGCAGTGCTTAAATACGCTTCTATACTCCCTTATGCATCTCAGAAAACACATATCTGACTGAAATCTAGGAGTGCTTGATCACGCTATGGACCAGCAGCACCACAGAAAGTAAAAGGTATCTGTGCTTGGCATACCTGCAAAATTCCAGTTTAACAAAAACTGTTCTTCCCCAAAACACATATAACGGGAAATCAGCATTGAATGACCACTCGCTTTCCTTGCTCCCTTTCATCAGATTTTTGGATTGTCTTGCCCCAGGTACAAGTTCATCTTCCTCATTAAAATGAAAGTTTAGAAGGTGTTCACAAAGATAACAGATCTGCTTGACCCTTGCTTTTTGTGGAATAAAGACGGAAATTTCCCCATTACACCAACTACAAGAGACTAGTATGTAGAGACTATTTTCCCACTTTCATGTATCCTGAGGTTGTAGTGTTTTTAAAGAACAGAAATGTAAATTTAACTTCTAGTGGTTTTGGCACACATTAGCCCATCATGGTGTGTGGCTGAGTCCATAATGGTTTTTTACTCAGAGGCCTGAGTCCAAAGAAGAAAATGAACCTGCACTTCCACCTGTAGTCTCTGCTTCAGTAGCTATTAGAGAGAAAGAAAAATTTTAGTGTGCGAACACTAGGCCCACTGAAATTACTAGATACATTAAGCTAATAAAGTCACAGCCTGTTTAAATCCTTGCCCGTTTTTGCTTTTAGATGACCTGTGTACAAACCAAAGATGAAGTGATTATTTAGAGTCTACCACAAATCTCTGGTGATGGTTAGCTACACAGTAGCTCACACATGACAGACTATTAGCATATAGATACATATTTTTTAAGCAGCACACTTTTGTAGAGATAGCAGATTCACTATGCAGTTTGCATAAAAGAAAGCATTTTCTAGAAAATCATTCAAAGGTACTTGTGTGAAAAATGCAATTCAGTGTATTCTGCAAAACAGTGTAGATTATTTCTCCCCCATTGCCAAGTAAAGGAAATAGATTATCAAGATGAATAGTTGGCTAATTTCTTTATGTTGTAATAGTAATCAGGAAACCAATTTGTTTTGTCTTCAAAATCAATACCATTGTGTTCTGTTTTCCCTAAAATCAAAAGACAACCACTGTAATATATTTAATAAAACTTTTTTTGTGTGTCTGTTTCAGGGTTTTCTTTAGAGTTCATCATTGCAACAGTTGGGCAAAATGCCCATTAAATTAAATGGGAAAAAAAAAAATAAGTAAAATACATGTCTGAAAATTTCAAATTCAAAACTAAATTTAGTTGATCATAATATGATTATCTCACAAACATTAACAAACTCTGCGATAAAATTATTGGGAATGCATCAGCAAGTACTGAGAAGTCAAGAATTGTTGAACTAAGGTGTTGAGGCAACCTTTAATTGAGATAATCCATCTTGTGTGTGCATCATAACAGAGTTTTAAATTGCTTAATTGTACACTATTTTCTCCCTGAGGATAACTGTCTCACTGTGCACAAAATGGACTATGCTTACTTAAAGACCAGGTATTCAGAATCTTTTTCTTTATAACATTTAGTGGTGTATTTACAGCACAATAAGTGCAACTCTGCTAAGGAAATACTTACCTCTCTCATCATCTTTCCTGGAATAAAGGTTAATATAGTATTTGAAATGAGAGAAATGCCTTTTGGAAAATAAACATTGGATCTTGCTGATATCTGTATTGCTAATTTTGACATCTGGTAAATGAGTGAGATAGTTTCTAGCTAGTTTATGTATCATTTAATTTCTCTGATTTCAGCACAGATACATTTTAAAGTTGTAATTACTATTTGATTCTCAGCTATGGATTTATCTTACAATATTTCCTAGAGTTTTGTTATATATAAAACACCTTTTAAGTTAAAAATATGGATTTCAAATTTCCAGTTCATAATTTGTGCAGATCTTAGTAGGTAATTTCATTTGGTAGACAAACTGTAAGTGCTGAGCAGCTACTGTTACACAGGATTTGAATGGGGCAGACATATAAGCAAGTTTCCCAATAACAATAACGAAGAAATCATCACTCCTCATCACAGAATCTTGGAGGAGGAGGGAATAGGGAAAATATTAGTTGCTTTTTATAAAATAATTTGCAACAGATTTATTCTGAAAGTCTGTGAATTTAAACATTAGAAGAAACCCAAAACTATCTGACGTCATTTTTCAATGTGTGAAGAGAGACATACTATGCATTAAGCTAGAATTGTCTTATATTTTTATTTTATGACAGGTTCATGTACAGATTAAAAAATAGACAAACTGCATAACTCATAAATCTCAGAAGAGAGACTTGGGTCCCCAAATAATCCCTATTTTTATCTCTTCTCTTGTGAAATACATTCTGGTTAACAAAAACACATTCAGATTGGAGGCAAAGGTTGCTTTTTTTCCATGTAGAAAATTGATCAAGCTGCTTAGATTCATTAAGAATTGTTCTGTTACAAATACAGAATGATAATTACTCTATAGGTAGCTATTTTATCTTTTTTCTCTAAAGTATAAACAATACATCAAAAGCCTATGACTAAGGCAGAACATATAGTGATGAATTCACAATATACATTTCAGAATCTCAACCAATTAACAATATCATACATGAAATTAGTATATCTTTTTCTTTCTTTTTTTTTTTTTTAATATAATCAGCTGCATTGTTTTCTTTTCTGTCAGACATAGTTTTCCCTGTAGAAGTAACAAGAAGATGTGCATCACCACCACCACCCATTTAAAAATACAAAACCTATCATAGTAAAGAAAACAAAAAGTATTTCCCAGTTTCATGAAAAAAAAAAACCAGAACAGTTGTATAATGCCTTTTCAAAAGGCCTGGTTCTGTATTTCTTGTGATTGTGAGTTAAAAGATTTGTTTGTCCCAGAATAATGTCATGTCAATCAAAAGTGTCTTTGAGCGAAAGCACTTTCTCGGTATTACAGGTTAGCTGGGTCTTTGTGAGCTATAGATTGTTCTCAACTCACTCCTGACTAAAGACCAAATTTCTTTTATGTGATAATCGAAGCCCACTTGATTCCCTGGTAATGCTTGGTAAATAAATCCTGTCAGTTCTTTGGGCTGATTAGACCAAGGAGGCCTTCAGAAAACCCAAGATCTCAGTCAGTTATGAATTGCCATACATGTAATGATTCCTTTTACAAAATTGTCCTTTTGTGTCTCTCAAGGACTCAATCAGAAAGTTAAAATAACCGTAGCAAACAATTCTTTCAAGGTTTATTGTTATATCAGACAATTTTCAGTTTCATTATAAGAGCAGACAAACTTCTACTGAACATCCAGGATATTCACTTTTTGCTAATCTTCATTATAACGGGTCTGATGAAAGAATATGCAGAACTCAAGTGATTTGAAGAAGGGGATCAATTGGTTACTATATTTTCATATAGGGGACAAACCCCCCCAACATTTTATTTAAAGCGAGATAAATTTCTCTTGATGAAATTTTTAAATGGAAATGAAGATCCTTCTAAATACAAATCTGAATTCAGCCAATTTGTGTGGTGTTATCCTAAAGGATACTTCCTTAAAGCAGTGTAAAAATTGCAAAGGAGAGAAAATTATTCTAGTCCTATGATCATTCCTAAATTTTGCTATTTGATAAAAGGAGTCACTCAATTGGTAGATAGTGGCTTTCTTTGCTGCTTTATGGTTTTCTGGTACCATATGAAAAAGTACCAAATAAGTTCATAAGAACTCAGTGAGAATGCGGAAGTTAACAGTTCCTATGAATCACCAGAAAATGGGAAAATATTAAAGACATTTAAACAACTGATTCAAAACTTTGAAGTTTCAACAGTATTTTTTCCCCTGTAATCATATAAGCTTAAAAAAAGAATAAAGAAATTCAACTATTTCTTTAAAAAATAATGTGATTTGAAGTGAAATTCTGTGTTTATTTAAATTTGGTCAAATTGGATGAACTGTTTATTTGTCTACTATTAATATACAGAGCATATCTCTTTTTTGTCCTCTTTCCATAACTGCAAACAACATGAGTCACAGCATAAAAATGAGTGGAGTCATGGGCAAAATTAAGTCTTCCATTGTCTTGTATCATAAAGTAATCACTGTGCAATTCTTGTGCATAATAAGGCAAGATTAAGAAATTATGTCTTCTACTTCAAATGGCAAATGCATTGAAACCTTTGTATAAAATGGGATTTGCAAAATATTGTTCCTTTCTTTCTGCCAGTCACAAACAGCCTGGGAAAGCTACAACACCCCTCAGCTCCTGAAGCCCCTGACCAGGGCTTGGATTGACAGGGACAGGGTGAACACCGCCCCTCACTCTGGCCTGGAACCCCAAACTGGCCAGTGGGTCAGTGGCCCCACCTCAGGGGTTGGCTGTAGAGAGCAGAGCAGATAAAGAGGCAGCACAAGGTCTCCATCTTGCCCTGGCCTGTTCCCTTGGAAGCCTTCAACATGCAATCTTCTGAGCAGCAACTGCGTTTTTTCACTCCTGTTTTTCTTTCTTTAGTCTTTCTTCTCTTAATCTCTCTTCCTTTGTTCTTTTTTTCCTCTTGTGGGTAACCTAGACATTTATTTTCTGTATCTCATTTAAATTGCATGGAGTTTGTGTCTGCTGGGTGTAAAAAAGGTTCCTTACTATACCAATGTTTGTTAGTTCCGGTAATCTATTTTAATGCTTTTGTGAAGTTGCATGTTATCTCTGTAAAATCCTTTTTTTCTGAAGTGCCTATATTCTCACCAAATTAAAAGAAATCTCTTAGAGAAAAATGTGTAGTTATTCTCCAGATGTGAATTCAAGGTATCAAAGAATCAAAAGGCTTTGTAAGAGTTCATACCTTGAAGCCTAAAATTAAAATCTATACCTGGTAAAGCTGGACTAGGTTGTAAATATTTTGTTTTACATTTGTTATTCAATCTCCCTATGAATTTCAAGAAACTATTTCTGTCTATTCCATTGATTAAAATTATTCTATAAATTGAGAAGAAATATTTTAATCAAAATATATGAATTTGTATGAAAGCAATTAACTGCCAAAACCTCTATCATATATATGCATTTAATGATAATAGTGCATGCATACATACACACATGCACTTAGACATTAGCTTTCGCATATGTATACATAATGGATAATAATTTCATTAGAGATTTCTTCTCCTCTGTCCACTTCAAGGCCAATTCTAGTAACAGAGGGAGATCTCACATATTCAGTGTGAGATTTCTTTTACTCAACAGTCGCTGACTATGACTTAGGTACCCAGTACGAAAAAGAAATTGACATACAGTGACAAGTTCAATGTGGGACCACAAAGGTAATTACAAGGCTCAAGCGTATGGTGTTTGAGAAAAGCCTGAGAAAAACTGGTTTATTCAACCTTAAGAAGAGGTGGTTAAGAAAGGATCTTATCGCTGCATCTATGTACTAAATGGAAGGGTGGACAGAAAACAGACCCAAATAGTTCTGAAGGGTATAGTAAAAGGGGAGGAGACAACAGACATGAATTACAGGGGGAGAGATTTGTTAGAAAACAAATTTTCACCGTGAGGATAATTAGTAGTGGAGTGCATGTCCAAAGGGCTGCCATCCTGGGTGATACTCAAACCTGACAGAAAACAACCCTGCATAACTTCTACTGCATTTGGCCCATATTTCAGAAAGGGATTTTACTTTAATAAGTCACTCACAACATAAATTATTCAGTTACTCTCTAACTAAATTAATAAGAGGAAACACCATTATTAATATTTCCAAGAATAAAATGTACTTCACCTTATTAACCTATTATTAGTGTGATATTTTGATTCAGTTTTTAAGAAACCTAATTTGAATTAAGAATCTAACATCCTTTCTGTTTCTGAAATTATTTATGAATTGTTTTAAAATGTCTTTTAGCTTGTAAAGACTCCACAATTTTGTGAATAACAAATAAAAGAAATATCTTTAAAGTAGTAAACAGGGAGTTTTCTGTCTGACAGTATTATTAACAGCATTGATGAGTGTATTTCCCCATACACTGCTACGATAATTTAGCTTATAAAGTTTACATTCTGACAGTTACACTTTAAATGAGTCATGTAAGAGTGAAAATTCAGAAAAATCAAAATTGATGTCAGCATCTTGGAAACAGTATAGAAGATACTTTTGGTGGTGGTTTAGTTACCCAACTTGAAACACTACCTGAACTACATTTAATGCTCACTGGCACGTCTTACAATGCTGTCTGGCCTCAAGCAGATGACTGAGAAAGTAAAGACTTTCCTGCAAGTTCTGCTTCTTTTATCAGTTCCATAGCTTCTACTGAAAACTTACATGTTGGCCAACAGACACTACACTTTGGCTGAAAGAACTGAGCTATTCCTCAAATGACTGTAATAAAGTCAGATTTTGTTGCAAGCAATGAATTTCACTATTAGATCAGACATGACTAAAATGCAGATACGGAGTACTTCACATTTACTTCTAACAGATTAGATTTCTGTTATCATCCTCATCAGTGACTCTCATGAGCTGTAATGCTCCTGTTACTGAAATTTCAGCCCCGCAAGGAGGTAAAGACTACCTTTGTTGGCTATATTAAATGATTTATTTATTTATTTTTAATCACAGATCAATTGTTATTTTAACTTCTCTCTCAGTGGTTCCATATGCCATTTTAACAGTGCTTTTATCTCTGTAAAAGTTCCAGACTTCTAGAAGCCAAAACCAATGACTATGTGTACATTAAGATTCCACTTGAAAGAATGCACTTTGTTGTAATACTTTTGTCAGTGGTTAAAAGAATCAGTGTCATGTTAGTACATATGAAAACAAATCAAAGTACTGTTTTGCTCATACTAATAAAGACAAGTCATATTCCCTTAGTATCAAACTTTTTCCCTTCATATTAATTAACATAGTCCTGGTTCAAAGACTGTTGTCATCTGTAGCAGTCATTTAACATCAATTAGTGAACATTAATTAATAATCTTTAATTAATTCTACAGATATACAGATAAATATTTTCAATCAAAAATTTATGTCTGACTGAGTTATAACAATTCATGAATCCTTTGTAACTTTAAGTTGATATGTTCAAAACTCCTTTTAAAATTATTTTCTTTGACATTCTAAAACTGTTGGTTTATTTTGAAATAACGGTCCTTATGTGAGAGTTTAAAAAGGGATAAAATTGGGTTTGACACAAAAAGACTTTTTAATTAAGAAAAAGGATAAAAAAAAGCTAAAGTGGGGGGGTTCTTCTTTTTTTGTTGGTTTTTTTTTTGGGGGGGGTGGGTTTTGGGTTTTTTTTTGGAGGGGGGTGTGTGTTTTGTTAGAGTTTTTTTAAAGGGTTTGGTTGGTTTTTTTTTTTTTTTTTTTGTTTTGTTTGTTTTGAAGGGGTTGTTTTTTTACCTAGGGCAATTATATTTCTAGCTGTTCAATTAGACCAGAAAACCAAAAAAGGTCAGTATCTGCATTACACTAACGATCTGCATAGCAAAATATGTGCATAGCAGAACCATATTACGATTTTCTCCTTGCTGCAGAAATCTGCATAATTGCACAGTTTTGTCAGATCTTTTAAGTGCATACCCCATACATTTATGAGACACAATATTCATTATCCTATATTGAGTATTTGCAAAAATAAGGTACACATGCTCACAAGATTTGCTTTTACAGAAGTTTGCCAATTATTTCCCAAAAAGAAAAGAAAAAAACCCAATGTCTACTAAAGAGGAGATTTCATCTGTTTCTATATATATTTCCTGTGAGTGGGCTGATTTCAACCTGTTAGGACTCTTACAAAAAATGATCTTAAATGACAGAAATATGCAACATCTTTGTAATGAATTTCCCCACTGTAATACTTAAATAATGTAGAAATATTATTTCACAATTTCTCTCATTAGTCACTGTAACAACTGCCTTCCAGGCAAATAATACTACTTATTTATATTTAAAAACATCGAGAATACTGGAGAATATCAATGTTCATAAGAAGGAATGAATAAAAACTGAGATGTGGGGGGTGAAATTGGTCCAAGGCTTTTGAAATGAAGTTTTTCCTGGTGTAATCAGATTTAATAAATATGAGGATATTAATAGAGACATTTAAATTAATCACAACACTGAAAATCTTCCATCACCCAGTCACCATTCAGGATTTTGGTCCTGATCCAAGTTTCTTTATGTTTAGAGCACCACAAATACCATTTTCATGTTGCTGCAATGGGGCTGTCAAGGTGTTAGCTAATCTCACAACCAATCCCTGTACTTAATCTTGAACCAAGCAGTGAGGAAACTGAGGCTTCAGTCATTACTAAGGAAAATAGAATTTGCTGTTTATATTACAAAGAACATTGAATGATTATTGTCAATAAAATAATGAGATATTTTACTGAAAGATTCATCTGTGGATTTTTTAATCAAGGCAAATAGAGAATGTTTGCCTCCACCAGCACTAGGCAAATATCTTTAAGCAAAACTAAATTGTGAGAATCAACTAATTAATCTTAATATACATCTAAGGCTAGTTCATCTATTATTAATTGCATTACATAATATTCAGAGATCCTATTCTGTTTACAATGTCAGTAGCCATGAACAGTGAAAAGGCTATTATCTGTTCCCCAAAGAGTCTAAGGAAAAACAAAGAATGGCATGATAACAAGTAATGTGGGAAAATGTAAAGCATATATACTCAGCGATTACATGGCAATGGAGTGGAAAAGAATGTAAGCACAATTCTACCATATATTTTAGCCTCAAGAGCTAAAGCCAAATAAGATGTGTTAATAAAACCTTCATAGTCATCTATATATGATAGTGAGAACAGGTGGTTATTAGTCCATTATAGAACTGGCTGCACGCATATTTGTTGACTGTGTGCTATCTCTAACTGTGTGATAATGTGCAGATGTGTCTGATTTTTTTCTTTTCAGGTAAATTCCATTGCTTCTTCACTTTCATGAACATTCATCCAATACCATTTTCAGTATGGTAGAAGTATAAAAAAAATCAAATAATATACCACTACAAGCAGAAAAATGCCACAAAGGAGTAGGATAAATATATTAAAATATCATTCAAAAATTTTAATGAAGGTGTATTTTTTCTATGAAATTCACAACACAAATAGCATACTGGTTTTGTTCTCAGTAGTTTCAGTGATCTATATTAGTTAGTTTAGTCTTTTGGAGTAAAATTTGTATCTAAATTTGTAACTATATCTTAAAGCGGTCAATATTTGTTGTCTCATGTTTACATAAGATGAAAAATTGCATATGGTGTTAAACATTAAGTTTTAATTACATCCTAGTAAAAAATGTCAAGTCTGGCTTTAAAACCACACCAACCAAACAAATAAATTAACAAACAAACAAAATCCCCTAATCTTCTTCAAATATTTGTATTGTTAAAGAGGTACTTACTTTTCCTGAAGACTATGTTAATTGCATCTGATTGCCTAATGTCAGAAAGGAAAGCAGTGAAATTACATTCAGAATAAAATTCAATACAATATTTCTGTCTTTGGTAAAAATATTAATATTTTAATTTGATGGAGCAGTGATCATTTTGTCACTGCAGACAGCGCATCATCTCCAGGGCTTGTTAATTATTTGTTTCAGGTCAATCAAGTGGGTTGATCATTATCCAGTTTTGCTTCTGTTCTATAATCCAAGTGATCTGAAGAGTGATTTTTAAAGTACACAAAATTTCACTTGGAGAAGGTGTGGTGTTCCACCCTTAAGGGGAACACCCAAGATTCACATATGCTCATGGTTGAAAGGAACAACAAAAGTCAAAGGGTTGACAAAAGCTTACAAAGTTTTATTAGTAAATTATACATTTGGCATAGAAATTAGTATGCTAGTGCCTGATCTTCTAATACAAAGACCTGGCCGTTGGTTTTAGATAAAGGGGAAGGGTGAAAGACAAGAAAGAAAGAGAAAGGTGAATTAAAGAGCAGAAGAGTAAGAGAGGGAGGGAGGGAAGGAGGGAATTGTCCTGGCTCCAGTATCAATCCAGCTAATGGAGAGTCCATGGTCCTGGGGTTGCACATGTGCTCAGGTTTCTTGTGGACATCTTTTTACAGATCACTTTTCCCTGCCCCAAACAAAAATCTCTTACCTTCTGTGTAAATTCATTAACATATGCATCCATTCTTCTAGACCTTTCTGGAAATGGGTTGGAGTGCTTCAGAGGTCTTTGATGATCTTGATCCTTGCCTATAATCCAAGCCCACTTGTGGCTTCGTTCCTCCACTTGTGCTGTACTGTGCTAGGCTTATCTTGTCCTGGAAAGGTGCTGTCCTGCCTCTCTATACCCCCCTTCTCCAGCCACGTCCTGTAAATTCTCACAGTGTTTTATTATCAACAATCCTTGGCTGTTATTAGCAACAATCCTTAGTTGTCTCCACAAACTTTCAACCACTGGTGTTTAAGACATGCACATTAGCCCCCTTATCTTCTAGACTTCTACACAAGACAAATCAAACCCTTGGATTTCAGTGAGAATTTGGGGAGGAAGGAGCAGGGATGTGATGACTCTCACCATACTGCTGGAGTTAATCCTTTGCATGTCTTAGAGAGGTTTTCATGGTTAACCAGACAACTGAGGTCATGCAAAAAAGGAAGAGTAAGATCACATGGGATTTATTGGCCACAAATAAGGCAATTTGGATTTGTAAAACATTTTCCTGCTGATTTCTCCTCTCTTGATGTCAGGATTCCAGAGGAATATGATGCATATCAAAGGCCAGAAACCATTAGGTTCCCATAAACAGAACGCAACTGGTGGCATACGTTTTCTACAGGGAAGATCTCATGTTTGATTTTATTAGTGTTAGATGAGTCTAAAACTTCTACACTCAAGGAGGCAACCTAGATTTCCACAGCCCCCACAATTTCTTTGTGAATACTGGAGATGTTGTTAATTATACAGGTGCTACCACAGCTATGTGAGTGTTTCTAAAGGGGAAAAATGTAAGATAAGTAGAAAGCTATTTAATTATAAAAAAAATATATATGTTGGAAAAAAAAAAAAAATACTTGTGGCTGTAATGTCTGTCAAAGGGCCTGTGCTGGTTTAAAGGTAAACCAGCAGGAGAAATGGACCCACCACAAGAGAGATTATAAGTCAGAGTTACAATTT
>JAWMRD010000325.1:0-14583 GCA_035584875.1 Syndactyla subalaris | reverse complement strand
CCAGGGGCAGCCACAGCTTCTCTGGGAAATTCATCCCAGTCCCTGCCCACCCTCCCAGCCACCAATTCCTTCCCAATATCCCACCCATCCCTGCCCTCTGGCACTGGGAAACCATTCCCTGTGTCTTGTCCCTCCAGGCCTTGTCCCCAGTCCCATTCCAGCTCTCCTGGAGACCCTTTAGGCTCTGGTTGCTGAGCATGAATTTGCAGAATCACAGATTGATTTGGGTTGAAGGGACCTTAAGGTTCTTCTCCTTCCAACCCCCTGCCATGGGCAGGGACACCTTCCACTAGCCCAGGTTGCTCCAAGCCCCATCCAATGTGGCCCTCAGGTGTGAAGAATGTCTGAGGTCACCTGGAGAAGAGCAGACACAGGGAATTCATCTCTCAAGCTTTGTTAAATCTGCTCTCATGCCCCGTGGATCAAGACTAACATCTACCAGAGATGTGGCTCGGTCTTTCGACCTGAGGACTATAATTTATTTGCTGCCACCACAGTCAGGCCCATCCATGGATGAAACCTCCCAGGAACTTCTCCTCCTCCTCGGTGGGGAAAGGGCAAACCCTCCGAGGAGGTGACAAAGCGCCGAGGCACGTGTGGCGTGGGCCCAAGGGCTCTGCCAGATGCCTCTTGACTCACTCCCCATGACACCAGCCCTCCTCAATTTGTCAGCTCCGGGAGGGTCAAAAGTTGAAGGGCTTTTTCTCCTTTGTTTGCCCCCGCCGGGGTTGCGGGAAGGCTCCCCGGAGGTGCCGGCACCGGGAAGGAAGGGCGGGCGGCTTTGTCGGGGCTGCTGCCACAAAACCAACAGGGCTGACCCAGCCCTGCACGGTTCAGCAGCTCTGAAAGCAGCGGGACGGGCTGCTCACTTAATCCTTGGGGCGCCCGCCTTCCATGCCCGCCGGGAGCGGGATGATTCTGCCGCTCCTCAGGGCTGTAGGGAAGCGGGGCATGGAGCATCCCAGGCATGGAGCATCCCCACACCTCCAGAACTCATAGCCAAGGGGCATTTCTGCTGGAGGCACAGCTGAGCTGCCCCTTCCCCATGCTGAGCCTGGCCTGGGCATGCTGTGCTGCTGCTGGGCTTGGCGATGCCAGCTGAGCCCCTGCAGAGCTGGGCTCGGAGCTCAAAAGCACCTCAAAACCCTCCTGGGCGGGTCCAGCCAGCACCACTTGGGCTTAGAAATGTGAGGCTTTATTAGGCTGGTCTTTCTGCCTGAGGAAGTCTTGGAGGGCTGGAGCAGAGGGATATTATCTCCAAAACTTGGCCATAGACTTGCCAAGCTCTGGGTTGCTCCTCGGTGCTTTCCCAGACATCTGGAGCTGTGAGGCTTTACTAGGCTGCTCTTTCTGTCTCAGGAAGGAGGAAGAGTCTTGCAGGGCTGGTGCAAAGCTCTACACAAAAGAAGTTGTCTCCAGACCTTGGGCACAGACTTCCAAAGCACTGGACTGCTCCTCAGTGCTTTCCCAGCCATTGGAAGCACTCCGTGTGCTCGAGCAGGACCTGTGACAGGGTTTGCTGGTGTCCTGCTTTGTCAGCAGAGGACAAACATCAGCTGAACTCTCCTGTGGAGAGGGAAACCCACAGGCACAGCCTGGTCTGAGCCTGCCCCTTGAGCCAGGGCTTCCACCCTCCTGTCCAGCTGCTGTCACACCCATGGAGCTGGGACACTGCTCCAGGCAGGGGTGACCTGGACTAACCAGTGTCTCCCCATGTGGATGGAATCTGTTTTATCATGTCCCAGCCCTGGCTGTAACCTGGAGCAGCTCAGCCTTGCTCTGCTAGAAGGAGGGGTGAGTTTATGGCTGGTGTTTTCTCCGGGAACACTTGGAGGTTTTAATGAAGGTGCTGTGAGTCCACTGAAAAGACACTTCACATCCTGTCCTAAGCTTTTCTTCACCCTTTCAGGACTTCCAAAGCTGTCCTGAGAGCATGGGGTGTCAGCAGTGCCCATTTTCCCATCTCTCTTGATGGGGTGTGCAGTGGAAGCTCCTGGGATGTGCTCCCAGGTGAAGGTCCTGCTCTGTCTCCCAAGTGAAGGTCCTCCAGTTTCTCCTACAGAACACAAAAGGCAGGTGTTTTTGAGGTCAATACTTGACCTTGAGTTTTTAATTGATTAAATCAAAGCTTCAGAGCTAGCCCAGCTGAGGGGGATCATTTCAACAGGTCCCTTCCAACCCAGATGTGAACGACACCAAAGTCAGCAGGGATTGGTCAGCAAAATTACCACTTCAGTGACTTCTGTGCTTCTTTTTGCCTTGCTCATCCTTATCTTGGGGAAAATGCTGCCTTTTCCCCTTTCTTTGCTCTTTTCCTTTCATCTTCTGACACCTCCCAAGGGCTCAGGGCTTTGGTGGCTGCACTGAGGGGTTTGGTCATTGCAGTAGTGGCTTTGGTGTCTTCATCCCATTTATCTTCTCCATCCCAGCTGAGGAGCTGCACTTTGCAAGCATCTCCTGGGTTGTTTTGCCCCAAAGCCAGCTGCCTAATTTCCCCTCTCAATGAGACACTTGCTGGGTAGGAGGGGATATTTTTTAAAAGCAGCTTGTGTAAACTCTTTGGAGGCCACGTTAATTGTATTTGCTTCCGTAATTAATGGCCTCGCTGGGTTTTTGAGTGATTCCTACCCTGCTAGTAAATGCTTCACATTCCTTTGCCCCCTCTCTGCTGATGAACAAGAAAGTTAAATGACTTCATGATTGGAAAAACGTCTTTCTGGGGTTTTTTTTCCCTTTTCTTTTTGGAGGGCAGGGAGATCTTTGAGAGGTTTCTGTGAAACCATCCCCGTCACTTGACATTCCTGGCATAGCTCCTTTTCAGGAGCAGGGAGTTATGTCCATGTAACGTCACCTACTTCAGGGGTGCGTTTGAAGTGCCCCATAAAGGGCTGGTTTTCTCATTCTGCAGATGCTTGTGGGATCACCTCACTGCTCTCCCCTGTCAGTGTGCTGTTGTGCTCCCGGGATGCTGCAGAGCAGCTTCTTAATCCTCAGCTGGGGCTGAGCTTCGTTCCAAGCATTTTGTCCACTTCCTCTCCCTCCTCTTTGTCTCCTGGCTGTTCGGATGCCAAATCCACTGGTGCTGCTGGAAAAGTCTTTTCCTGAGCAATGGGATGTTATTTTCCTGAGCAATAAATGGCATCAGTGTGACCTGAGGATTTTATCAGCATCCAGAGTCCTGAATTCATCCACTTTGAAACTGAATGGCTAAAAACTTCCCTGATTTTCGCACTTAGAATCTGCTCTTTTCCATTATTTAGGAATTTCTTGGGAGTTCATGGGTCACTTTTTTTACCTCCAAAGTTATTTTTGTGTCTGGACCCAAAATATGTGGGAGTTGCTCCTCAGCAACTGGTGGACAAGGCCCTGAAATCACTTAGTTTGACTCTGCCAGAAAATAGGAGGGAAAACTTAAAACTCCAGGTGGAATCTCATGGTTCAAAATACTTTGGTTCCATCTGACACAAAATTTTGGGGTTTATTTTAGATTCCTTGAGGAAAGACAAGGCAAAATTTCCACCCCAGCTGCCTCCTGGTCAGGTAACCACTAAAGGGTGGCAGCTTCTACTTCTGTGCTGTGGCTCAAAAACTCAAGGAACCTTTCTGTGTTTGTGGGGAAAAAATCATTTTCCCCACATCCCAAGAAATCAGGCAGTCTAATTTTGGTATTTTTGTCCCAAAAAATGCAGCTGTCCTGATGGTTTTGAATGGACTTTCCAATCAAGGGATTGCTTGTGGAAAAATGCACCGTGTGGGAAGGCAGATCCCAGTGTTTTGGGACTAGAACAGGAACAGGAGGAGGTCATGGCCATACCAGTGGTCATATCACATCCATCTTTTCCTAGGGATATGGGGAATTGGACCTGGAAACACCTATCCCAGTATTCCATTATCTTAAGGGAGCTTATAGAAATTGGGGGAGAGGGACTTTTTGTTGGGGCAGATTGTGACAGAACGAGGGGGAATGGATTTAAATGGGCAAAGGACAGGGTTAGATGGGATATTGGGAAGGAATTGGTGGCTGGGAGGGTGGGCAGGGACTGGCCCAGGTTGGGCAGAGAAGCTGTGGCTGCCCCTGGATCCCTGGGAGTGTCCAAGGCCAGGTTGGACAGGGCTTGGAGCACCCTGGGCTGGTGGAAGGGGAATGGCCATCTGAACTTCCCAGCCCCAGGGCTGCCAGAGCTCAGGGAGTGTTTGGACAGTGGGATGGGGACAGTGTGGGATTGTTGGCATGTCCAGGAGTTGGGGTTGGATGACTTCCAGCTCAGGACACCTGTGATTCCATGGACTTTGTCCTCACCTGCTCACCACCAGAGCCTTTCTTCCTGGATCAGGAGGGGAAATTCATTCCTTGGGGTGGGCAGAGCTGGGAATGTCCCCCCTCACACTCCTCCTCCAGGTGAGTGTGGGGCTGGTGTGGCCAAATCTGACTGGGGCACGTTTGTGGTGGGACCTGTTGGGACCTGCTGGGAGGCATTTTGGGCTGGACCGGAATCCCATCCCGGGCTCCTCGTGCCAAAATTCGGCAACAAGTTGCACAAGCCCGAGATGCTTTGAATAGGCAAGGCAGGACCCGTGGCCTCCTTTGTGTCCCCACGAGCTGGGGGTGCTGAGGGTGAAAGCAGAGCTGGGTCTGTGCTCTGGGGACACACTGGGGATGTTTCCCGGGTTAATGTTCAATACTGGAGGAGAAAAGTTTTGGAAAGGCACCAAAAGGGTCGAAGTTCAAGTGTTGCATCACCCGAGCGACTTCCTCCCAAAGGCAGGCGGTGCAGGAGGAGCCAGGCTGGAGGGCTTGGATCTGGTTCCTCAGGAAAGGTGGGGAACAGGGGGAGGAGGCTGAGGGAGGAAGGATGGCAGGATGAGCCCTGCTGGCATGAGCTGCCAGCTGCCTGACTCATTCTCCCCGTGGGATTCGGGGGGTTTGGGTGGCACTGGGCAAACTGTCCCCTTGCCACCCACTTCAACCCTGCCCACCATCCATAAACTCCCCCTCTCACTCCAGGATTTTCCCTTCCCTGGTCCCTGAGCCCCTCAGGAGCTGCTCCAGCAGCAGTGGGTGCCCAGGGCACCGCTCAGGGCAGGAATTCCCTCCAGCCCTCTCTCAGCTGCTGCTTTTCCCAGCCTGGTGTGTTTAAGGCAAACACCAAATTCGGGGTGAGCTCAGTTCATGCACCAGGTTCTAGTCCATGGGCAGCTCTGGGGACCCTGACAGGGGGAGATGACACCCTGTGGGTGCAGCAGAGAGTTGGTTGGGGTGATCCCTTATACTGCTCCAGTCACATATGGGGATTGGGAATAGTCATCATTCCAAACTGCTTTGCCTGCACCTGTGGAGAGGTCACATCTCTGAGCTGGCTGGATGTGAGCAGAGATCCCTTGAGACACCCAGCCCAGGCAGAGGGTGGTATGTGTTCTGGTGGCTCCAGTTTGCCCAGTTGTCACTTGCCTTGTGTTTCACCCACAGGACCAATGCCAAGCCTGTTTCTCCAGGGCTTAATTAATTCTTCAAAACCAATCACTCTAACTCGTGGCACAGCAATTTGGTGCTGTGGCATCTCTCAGGTTGGATAAAGCACCTTCCTCCCCCCTCAAAAGCACCTTCTTCCACCTCAAGTGCTTGCAAAGCACAGGAGAACTGCCCTGGTCACTGGACAGCATCTCTGCCATTCTGGAGGTGCCAGGACTCGCAGTGCTCTGTCACAGCAGGGCTTTGGTGACAGTGCAAACACACTGAGCCCCATCTCCACCTTGGCAAGGTCCTTTTCCTCCTTCACTGCTGTTGGTTTAGCAGGAGAGACCCTGGGAAGGGGTGGAGTGAGGACTGAGCAGCCTCTGATAGCAGCAGCTGGTGCTGCCTCTGTAGGAGAACCAGCAGAGAGGAGGTGTTGGATTCCAGGGGGAGATGTTGGATTCCAGGCTGGGATGGAGCTTTGGAACCTCCCTTTGCTCCCCAAACCTTCTGTGATGCCTCCCAAGGCAGCTGAGAGACAGCCCTGCACATACGAGCTCCCACACAGGGAGATCTTTCCCTCCTTCCCACCTCTTGCTGAGAGTGAAATATTTGTGCTGAATTCCAGCAGCATAAATCTCAGCTCAAGCTCTCCAAAAGCTCTGGCTGCAGTTGCTTGCCAGTTGCCCAAGCTCCAGCCCTGGAACAGGTCTCAGCTGTGAATTTCCTGCCTGGAGCTGCAGGATTCTCGGAGAATTCTTCGTGGCACAGGGACAAATACACCATGACCTGATTTATGGCCCAAGGGTCTGCTCCTGCCCTCCATGGCTGGGCAGAAAATGAATAGGAGGTTGTGTGAACTGCTGGGTGTTTGCACGTGGCCAGAAAGTCTCTGTGGCCAGGGCCAAAATTCCTGAGCATCCAAAATGGGATCGGGTTGCCTTCAACAAGGTCCCGTTGGTGCAAAGGTGGAGGAACATCATCCCCTGAGGAAACGATTCTTGGCTTCTCTCTGGGGTTTTTAATGGCTGGGCTTTCTCTCCCCTTCCCTCCAACATGGAAAAACGTAGGCAAAGGCAACAGAACTCCACCAAGGGCTGCAAAATATAGGGATGGCACCTCTGACTTGGGAAGCCTCCGAGCTGGAGGTAACTGGAAAAGTTTTGGGATGGGATCTTATCATGTCAGTGTGGGTCTTATTTAGCCTGGAGAAGGGAAGGCTCCAGGGACACCTGAGAGCTCCTTGCAGTGCCTAAAGGGGCTCCAGGAGAGCTGGAGAGGGACTGGGGACAAGGGCTGGAGGGACAGGACACAGGGAATGGCTTCCCAGTGCCAGAGGGCAGGGCTGGCTGGGCTATTGGGAAGGAATTTCAGTGGTCTTCAAGAAGCCTGGAGGAATCAGGAGCTGATTGCTATTGCTGCACTCCCTCCAGAATCAGCTCAGCTGGTCTCTTTGCTGCAGTGGATTTTTATTTCCAGGGTTATCTTCTTCCCAGAGCTCTGCTCTTGGGGTGCCTTCCCAAGTCCCCAGACTCCGGGTTTTCTTGTTGATGCCAGGCTTCCCAGCATGGCTCCCGAGTTGCCCCTATCAAGCATCTCCTCAGGCCAGAAATTCCTTCTCTTCCTTGCTCCAGGTCACGGAGAGGCTTTTCCTGAGCTGGGTCTGCTGGCACTGGACCCAGCCTTTCCCTGGGAGTCCTGAGCCAGTGGGATTGTTCCAGCAGTTCCTACTCGAGCTCTGCAAATCTCTGCTTTCTTTGGGTTGGCCCACAAAGTGGAGGCTGACAATGTTCAGTGTGAAATGGGAGCATCTCCATTCGAGCTTAGTCTGCTTAAAGTCAAGCAATCTGGCCTCCAAATCTGCTCTCAGGCAGAGGCATTTCTGGAGTGAAAAAAAAAATAAAAAGAAAAAAAAAAAGAGAGAGAAGTTAAAAAGAAAAGTCTAAACAAAACGCTGCTTCCTTGAAATGTTTTCAGGCTTTTGGTGGAAACTATTCCCTGAGTTTGCAAATAGTTTTGGTGGGCCCAAACCCCAGATTTTTCTCAGGGAATAAATTATTCCTCCAAGAATGTCCCGTGCCGTGTCCGAGCTCGCAGGATCCAGCCCGGTGGGTCGAAGCCGAGTGAGGGGCTGTCCCAGGAAAAGGCAGAGGGGAAAAGCTCGGTTTAATCCTCCCCTTTGGCTCCTGGTATTTGCTCAGGGAGCAGCTGCAGTGGCCAGGGCAGGCAACCTTTAAATGCAGAGCTTCTCTTGTGGTTTTCTTCTGTGGCAGCACCAATTTCCTTCCCTCCTGCCTGAGCTGCCTGTAGGAAGCCCACAATGCTGGTGTCATTCTCTCTTAGTAAGTGCTGAGGAATGTTGATGTAGGAAAGACCTGCGCTTTCGAGGCAGGTTAGACACAGCAGAAACCTTGAGTGCCTTTTGCTGAATTTTCCTCTCTGGCCTCGTCCTAATTCATCTGCTCTTCCTTTGGCCTCTGGATGACTCTGGGTTTCTTACTTATGCTTTTTTTTTTGATGAAGTCACATTTCTAAGCCATTCTGGGCTTTTCTCTTTAGGAATCGTTCTCAAAACTCAAGGCCTGTCCCTTGCCATGGCATGTGAGTGGGTGGGTCTGGTCTTTAAATCGCATTTATTTTGGATTGTGGGTTTTTTTATCAATGAGGTGTCTTTAATTTTTGAGAACTTTCTCTCCCACGTGGTAACATTTGTGTGTTTACCTTGGCAAACATCTCCTGCTCGCTTTGGGAAGGGGTGATGGTTTGGAGACTGGAGCAGAAAGTCCTTGGGATGGGTCACGGTCCCCTGTGCTGGGAGCTGGAGCTTCCTTTGGGAAACCACTTTCTCCAATATAGGATGGTTTGGGTTGGAAAGGACCTTAAAGCTCCTCCTGTTCCACCCCCTGCCACGGGCAGGGACACCTCCCACTAGCCCAGGTTGCTCCATCCTGGCCTTGGACACTTCCAGGGATGCAAACCACATTCTTTCCAGGAATTACCAGCCCCATCCCAGCAAAAATCCCTTCATTTTGTGATCATCCCTTCCCTTTGAGCAGCACCTTCCAAAGGTCCCTGCAGTTGGAGCTTGTGACCCTCAGTGGGGCTGTGGGTTGGGTAAAAATGCAATTATTGCTGCTGGATCTGGTGCTGCAAATCCCAGCTCAGCCAGACTTGTGGCTGGAAGTGGCCTGGGAGGAGCAGCTGGAGAGGGAACCCCCTGACTGCCCATCCCCATGGTGTGTCCCGGCTGTTTAAAGCCAGGGCTGGAGTGGGAGCATTTTGTAGGTGCCAAATCTAAGCTCAGGAACGTTTGGGAGCCACCTGAACACTCCTGCTGTCTCAACTACAGGATCCAGAGTCATCCTGGAGGGACTGCAGGAAAGAAAATGTCAAGTGGGACAGGGGAGGGGACTGAGGTGACTTTCCTGCTCCTCCTTTGCATCCAAGAGCCTTCTGACTGCAGGGCAGGCAAACCTGGAGCTCTCCTCCTTGTGTGTGGAATCCCATAGAGAGGAAACTCCAAGGAAGGCGTGGAGCACTTTTCTTTGTGTGTCATTAATCAGTTTGAAACCTCTTCGAGGTGCATTTCCAGCCCTTCACCTAGAAAGATGAGGAGTTTTGTAAAGAAGAGTCGCCAGGCTTTGTTAGGGAGCTCAGGATGGATCCAGATGGATCCAGAGCCTGCCTGGAGCGTGGATACACAAGGTATGTGACTCCAAGGAGTGTGGATACACGAGGTATGTGACTCCAAGACTGGAGCTGCCTTGTCTGGCCAGCTTGGAAAGGGGCCAGGGGCTCTCAATTTACAGCCACTGATTCAAACTTGGCCCTGGCTCATCCCTCCCTCACTTTCTGGAGGTGCAACTCATTCTGTGAAGCTTCAGAGTAATTATTCCATGGGCTTCAGATGGAATTGGCCCTTCATTAAGTGGGGATTCATGGAAAGCTTGGAGAAATCAGCTTTTTAATTTTGAAACACATTGGGATTCCCTTATTGCCCTTTGTACCTTTTGGGTTTATTCCTGTTTCCCTCTCTCTTTTGTTCCCAAAATGAGGAAAGGGTTGTTTGTCCTGATTTCCCTTTTTGCCTCCCTAAGGGAAAAAAAGGGGCAAATAAACACATACTTTTGGGATGAAATTCTTGTTCAGTGGGAATGTGTGGATTTGGGGAGTGAAGGTTTTCCAAAAGCATCAGCTCTCACTGTTCTTTGGGAAAGTGGGAAATCTGGAGGATTCAGACTCAGCAGGAGTTGCTGAATGTCTCCAGCACCTGTAGGGATATCCCAGGGTCATTCCATGACCCAGCTGTGGCTGCAGCACCTCTTTTTGGTCTGTTTTGGCCCAGGATTAATAACATTCCAGCCAAGCAGTGGCAAGGGAGTCTCTTTCCCTTTCCCTCAGTGTGTTGGAAGCAGGACTCCCTTCCAAATGGAAGCAATTCCTGAGCAAGGATCTGCTCCCCAGGGTGCTGCTGAAGGGCAGGGGAATCCTGGCTTTGGGCTTTGGAGGGGGGATGTTCCCTCTTCCACCTCACAATTGGCATCTATTTCGGCAAAGCAGCAAAGTGAGTCAGCCAAATGAGGTGCACTTTGGGTGTCCTGAGTGTGGATGAACAGCTGGGCTCCAAATCCCCTGGGATTCCCTAGGACTGGAGGCACTGGAGTGTCTTTGGGAAGGTCATTTCCCCTCAGTTCTAATAAGGGATTGGTTTTTAGCTGGGACCTCCACGTTTCCAAACCCACCAGGGGTGGGTGTTTCTTCTTTATCTTGTCCTCTGACGGTCTGGGGGAGAATCACCAGTTTCACAACAGAAAGGATCTGGTTTATTTTCTTCAGAAAAAAACCCTGACAAACAGAGGGAAAATATCTTGCTTTTTGAAATCCTCTGTCTTGACATATCTACGACTTGGTCACCCATTTGCTGCCCTTTATTAGGTCCCTGCCTCTCAAGATAAATGTCCCATGGCTAAATATAGTTTTTAACCCCTTCAATCCTTCAGATTGGTTTGAAACCTTCCAGATGAGCACAAGCCGTTCCAAAACCTTCACATTTTCAAGAAAAGCGAATCATTCTTCAAATCTCCCCCAAAACAGGGAGAAAAAGAAAATTGTGACCTTCCTTTCCAAACTCCCATTTGCTGCTGCCTCCAATATTAGGAACAAAAAAAAAAATCCTCCCAACCACCATCCCAATCCATAAATCAGAAAGGATTTAGTTGGAGAGTAAGCCCTATTTTGGGTGGGAATTTAATTTTCTATGGAAAAGCTTCATGTTAGCCAAAGAAAATCCTCTCTAAAATATGGCCCTGGTTTTCCTCAGGCTCCTGTTTTCTCCTTGGGGCGTTCAGCCAGGTCATCTTCCCTAAAACGCAGGGGCAGAGGGATCTTAAGAATTCCTGGTTGTTGAGCACTGACAGATGTAACCTGGTATGAACTTCCCCTTTGCTGGATGAGGTAGACAGAAGTCTGGTTTCTGGTGGTTTGATTTTTTTTTTTAAAATTTAAAAAAAAAAAAAAGTGGGTTTTTAAAAAGCTTTTATAGTCACAAGGTACATGATTTCACTTATAGAAAGGGAAGGAAACCTGATCGTTCCTGCTCAGGGTAAAGAGTTTTCTCCTCACCACCTAAAAACCTTTCAGCTCTTTTCTCCCCAGCCCCAGCCTGGCTCTTTGGGTGCCCAAGAGCAGCTGGAACATCTCTTCTGGCTCTGCTGCTGGGTGACTTGTGCTGCCTGGAAGGGAAAGGAGAGGCAGTGGGTTGTGGTCCTGCTCTCAACCCCCTCCTGGCAACGTCCCCTAAAGCCCCACAGCCCGAACCCCTGTTTGTAACTTATCCTTCACTGGGCTATTTCGGTCCCTAACGTTATTAGTGTTGGGATAATTAGAGGCATTCCAGCTCTGTAATGGATTCCTTTCTGGGAGACAGGAGTTTGCTTAGCCCTGGGCTTCGGGCAGCTAAAGTTTCCCAAATGGAATGGGAGCTGAAGATCCAAACTTCCTTTGGGGTGAGGAATTTTATCTGCCTTCCAAAGCCTTGTCTATCCCAATTTCTCTTGAGGATTTCTCTGGTTTCTGACACGGGGCAGCCTCTGAGTTTGTTGGACCATCATGGACAAGCTCGTGGCCTTTTCAGGTGACCAGATGCCACGATGATGGTCCTCAGGGGGATCCCAACTAGTTTCTTGTGGGAATGGGAGGAACAGTGGGTTCCTGGAGCAAACAGGGATGTGATGGGGGCATTGTTTTAGCCAGGAGAAGTTTTCCTGTGGTTCATCCTGCCCAGGGCTCTGGGGGTGCTGAGTTACCCTCCCAGTTCTAAGGGTGGCCTTTGCAGGTGACCAGATCCCACAGTGATGGTCCTCAGGGTGATCCCAAGTAGTTTCTTGTGGGAATGGGAGGGACAGTGGGATCCTGGAGCAAAAAGGGATGTCATATGGGCAAATTGGAGTCGTGGTCTGCTCTGTCCTGTGGCAAATCATCATTCAGTGTTGGGATTGGACAGTTGTTCAGTGGGAATGGGAGGAGATGGATTTATTCAGCACTGTCTCACCCAGGGCAGGTTTCCCTCTGGTTCATCCTACCTGGGCTCTGGGGGTGCTGAGTTACCCCCCTGCTTGTGAGAGTGGCCTCTGCAGGTGACCAGATCCCACAGGGATGGTCCTCAGGGGGATCCCAACCAGTTCCTTGCAGGGCTGGGAGGGACAGTGGGATCCTGGAGCAAACAGGGATGGGATGGGGGCATTGTTTTAGCCAGGAGAAGTTTTCCTGTGGTTCATCCTGCCCAGGGCTCGGGGGGTGCTGAGTTACCCCTCCAGTTCTGAGTGGCCTTCACAGGTGACCAGATGCCAGGATGAAGGTCCTCAGGGGGATCCCAGCCAGTTCCTTGCAGGACTGGGAGGGACAGTGGGATCCTGGAGCAAACAGGGTTGTGACGGGGGCAAACTGGAGCTGTGGTGTGCTCCCTCCTCTCTTGGTGCTGGACTGACTGGGCCTGATCCTGGCAAAGCTGCTTCTCCTGGGAAGGGATGGGTTTATTTATCACTGTTTTACCCAGCAGAGGTTTCCCTCTGGTTCATCCTGCAGGGGCTCTGGGGGGTGCTGAGTTACCCTCAGCTTGTGGGGTAGGGCTCAGAATGAGGATCCTTCTGGGGCTCTGTGTGCAGCCCCTGGGAACTGGTGCCATGTCCCAGCTGGAAACACCAGCTTGGAGGGAGATATTTTTCTCTTCCCAGCTCGCAGCTCTGCCAAGCAGAAGGTAAAGTCATGAGAAGGCTTGGAGGGGGTAAGAGCAGGGTGGGAGGGAGCTGTGCCTCTAACCAATTCCACCTGTTCCTGTGCAGCACAGACTTGCTCTCATTTCTGGCCATCTGTATTTTCACTTTCCGCTCTGCCTCAGAGGCTCCTCCAAAAGGGTTTTTAAATTACTTTCCCAGCCTCCTCCTTGCAGAGGGAGCAGCTGATTAGTGGCTCCCCCTATTTAATTTTCCTATCTAGACTAATTATTTCTCTTGATGGTCTATTTATCAGGCTGACTCCCCTTCTGGGCTGTTTTGCTCTGTGATGCTTTTCCAAAGAGGGGAGGGAGGGTAAATAAAAACCAGACAAGCAAAGTAGATGCAACTCCATCTATGTTGTTTCTTATTAGAGTGAATGCTAAGTTCTCAGGCTGCCCCTCTCCACAAAGGAGCCAACTTTCCCCTGAAATCCCATGGGATTTTATCCCTTCTTTGGCCATTCCCTGTGTTTCTACCCAGGTGAGGATTCAGTGTTACCTGCCCTGTATCCCAGTGTTCACAAGGTCTTGGCTGAGCTCAAATGTCTGCTCTCACAGACTTATCACGCTCCTGTTGACTTCACAGAGCCTCAGGCTCAAGAGTTGCCCTCCATGGTCCTTGAGGGTCCTTCCCAACTCAGAAGAGTCTGGGATTCTGTGAAAATGGGGTCCCTGTGGTGGCCCTCCTACCTGGAGAGTGGGATGCTGTCCCATGGATGGATGGGATGTGTCAGTGTGTCCCTTCCCAGGCTGTGTCCAGGCACTGCCCTGCCAGCCCTGCCCTGCCACAGAGGTGGAACCATCACAACCATCACAACTTCTCTGAGTCTGAAGGTCCCACCAGGTCAGTGACCCCTCTCCCTTCTCTCTCGTGCCCTTTCAAGGCAGAGCTGCTGCAGGAAAGTCCCCCCTGCTGAACTCCATGGAAATATTATTTCCTTCATCCCTCTTTGTGCCTGAGGTACCATTTGACTTGGGTCTGGGGGTTGATTTACTGAAGCTGTGATGGGCAAAGGGAGGCAGTGCCTTGTGCTGCCAGTGGTCAGGCTGGGGGAGGTGGATGGTGGAGGTGCTTAAAGTCCACCTGGCTTCATAAGGGAGCTGGAAATATTCACAGCAGAGACATTCCCAAGGGCTTTCTCCATCTTGGAGGTGTTCAAGGCTCAAATGTACAAGTTCTAAGCAGAATGATCCAGTTAGACCAGCTTTAAACAGTGACCTGAAGGCAACCACAGGAGCACCTTGTAGGATGCTGGGAAAGTCTCCTGGAGATTGCTGAGCCAAGACTGATTGGTTTTAAAGTCTCTCTTCTCTGGTTCCTCAGTTCTTGACTCGGTTCAGAAACAGGGTACAGGGTGATGGAGCCCCTTGGTGGTCTCATTTTGGGGTTTCTCCTTTTATTATTCTGGAATTGCACAACAAAATGTTGCTGTTTGCCAAAGGTTGTTCCATTAAATTCATGATCAGGACAATTTATTTGAACCTCTTTTGGCTGGTTTGGGATGAATTCCAACCTGCAGGCTGCTGCATGGTTCCTTTGAGATTCCTTCTGGTTTTATCTCTGTGCTCCTGGGTTTGGACCAATTTGTGCCAATCCCTGTCTTTTTTCCAGAGCTGTTTTAGGCAGCTGAACCCAGATCCCACTGAACTAAAGAAATGGCTACAAAGGCCTTCCAAAGTTCGTCTTCCCGTCTGTTTTCCCAACAGGTCCTCACTTTTCACTTCCTCCCTTGCAAAGGTGGCAGGGAGTGGCTTTTTGCACTGCCTGGGGTGTGAAGAGCCCCCTCAGACAATTAGGCTTAGCTCTAAAGGTGCCAAATTCCCAGCCCTGGCAATCTCCTCCTGGAATAAAGCCCAG
>JAWMRD010000324.1:0-14613 GCA_035584875.1 Syndactyla subalaris | reverse complement strand
GCTTGTGGCAGATCTTGGAATGATTAGGATGTCCCCCCAAGTTCCTCAAAATGGTCATCCTGCTACACGAGGATCAGTATGGCCAAGTCAGATATGGCGATGCACTCTCTGAGCCCTTTCCAATTACCAATGGTGTGAAACAAAGTTGCGTTCTTGCGCCAAGCGTATTCGCAATCTTCTTCAGCATGATGCTCTAAAGGGCCATGAACAACACAGTTTATTACTGGGGTTGTCTTTACTATGTCTGTACAAGAAATGTCAAGAACCCTATTCAAGTGTATACAAACACATCACAATTGTAAAGCTACCTCTGTATGTTGATATGTAGTTTAACACTACCTATATTTAGGAGTGATATCTTAAAATCATGCCATACCCTTACAAAAATAGTACATCAGTGAAGTGATACTGATATAGTGGCGGTGTGATGAATTTAACTGCAATTTAAGTTCAGGGTGCTAATATAAATAAACATGAAACCTGTTCTTTATATCCTAAGAGTAAAATGTGTTTTATTTGACCAATGTCTGTAAATTCCTTTTTCTTCACATAAAGCAATTTCATGTTCACTGACTGTTAATGATTTAGCTGCCCTGCTGGACCGTGTTCTGTATCTTCTTTTTGTTATACAACTAGCAGCCATAAAGTTTTGCAACTAACAGGGTGGTACATTTCCAGACTCAAACTCATTGTAAAATTTCTCTGTGTGCTTTTATTTTATATCTGTTAAATGGCTTGATAATGGTACTATGCAAAACTTTTAAAATCAAAATTTCTTTACAAATTAATAACATCACTGTGTTACCCATTTTAGTAGGTGGATTCAGTAAAAAGTATTGTAACATTTTGGAGAATCAGAAACTTTAGAGGTCTGTGCTAGAGCAAAGTAAATAAGAAGCTGAGATAGTGAGATACATAGAATTCAATAGAAACTAAGACTCTTGCAACACAGGCTTTTTGAAGATATTGCCAGAGATTTCAAACAATCTGTGCTCCAATAACAAAGTTAAATATCTACTACTACTTAACTTGCAGCCATGCAACCTTTGGATCTGCTCTGTGAACACTGCCAAAATTGAGTGACTTTGAATGGATGATTTCAAAGAGTAAAACTGGCTGCTAGATTATGTCTTCTCTACAGGAATGATGCAAATTGGGCTAAAAAGAAATTTTTATGCTTTCTTACACAGTGACTTGATGTAAGTAGAATTGAAGGGCAAGAAATACTTTGTTTCAGTGGTCCATACCAGACCGAGTTGAGGAGTACTTGCAGCATGACTAGACATATTTGAATTAGTTAGAGGATAAGAACACTTTGGAATGCATCCACCATGCCTTAGAGCAGAACTCAGGGAAGATTGGGTGACCCAATGTAATGTGAGTACCCCTTTTACTAAGACGGCTACAAAACTAGGTGGAAATGTTTACATTTGCAGCATTTGTTTCCAGTACAGTACAGTAATATTTAAAGATGCAAAGTAAGGAGTTAAAGAATCACAGTTGACATGGGACTGTTTGAATACACAGGAAGTATGCCATGGCTTTGGAAGCATTAGAGTTGCATTTCTAGTTCAGGGTGTGGAACTTAGTCTGAGGTAAAATTCCTGTTAGAAAGCTCTTGCCACAACACTATGCTGGTCCAATAAGGGCTTCATTTGGCAAAAGAAAGAATGTAAACCAAAATGCTCTTTTAGCAAGATGAAAGAAAAAAGAAAATCCTGCCTGATTGCTGTCTTGCTGCAGTATTGAGATTTGTTCCTGGACAGTATCTCCAAAAACCCATGTAAAAGCAGAGGAAATATATGAAGCTGTTTAAAAATCTGAAAACCCTGGTTCCTGTGACTTGGGTCCGAGACTTCAGACAGAAGGCTTAGTATTTCTGTGTAACTAATGTGTATGGTAGATAATTTGAAGGATTGCCACTACTTCCTCTATTTTTGCCACCATCTATCTATTCCTATTCCATAGTTTATTCTGCTTGAAGACAAAATGGAGTAATTCACATTTTATTTCTGAATAATACAGTCCATAAAAACTCAAACCTCCTCTTCCTAACCACCATGCTATGTCATGACACCCAAATTCATTTATTCCAGAGAAAACTTGGCCCCTGGGATTGATATTATACAGAATGGATTTTGTCCACTCTGTTTAAGATTAACCTTTGAAATGCAGAGGTGCTTAAGACACCCTGTGGTTGGCTCCTCCATGACCTTAAGGTGGCGTTTTCTGTACATGCACTTTCAGTTCAAACTACTTGATTTAATATGATGCTGTTTTCCTTTTCTAGATTATCTGTGGCACTGATACCTGACAAGAAGAAATGAAGCCTACTAGGATTTTCCAGAAAATGTAACTTCACAAGTCTACGAGGTTTTCCCCTGAAGGATGTAATCCCAGCTGAACTTTTTTTTTTTTTTTTGACAGAAGCAGCTCAGAAGAACATTCTGAATTTTGCTTCAGAAGAGAAACAGAAAACAAACTTTAAAAGTACAGCTTCCTGATGTATCTCAGTAAATGAGAGAATTTTTTGGCCATGTAGTTATATCCAAAGAGTTTAACAGAATCACAGAATGGGTCAGGTTGGAAGGGACCACAGTAGGTCATGTGATCCAACCTCCATGCTAAAACAGAGCACAAAGTTTGTCCTTAAGCACATGGCACAGAGTTCCACCTAGACAGTTCCTGAGTATTTCTAGTGTTGGAGATTCCACAACCTCTCTGGACAATCTGGTCCAGTGGGTGGTCACCTGCACAGTAAATGAGCTCTTCCTTATACTCAGGTAGAACTTACTGTGTGTCATTTTCTTCCCTCTGTCTCTTGTCTCATTGCTTGGTATTACCAAGAAGAGCCTAACTTCATCCTTTTGAGACCCTCCCTACAGACACTGATGAGGTCCCCTCTCATACTCTTCAGAATCTCTTTTCAAGGCTGAACAGACCCAACTTTCTCAGCCTTTCCTCAAAAGAGAGATATTCTGGTCTCCCCATTCACCTTTGTTGCCCTCTGCTGGACTACTCCAGTCTCCCTGGTGATGAGGGGCTCAGAGATGGACACAACATTACATATGTACCTTCACCAGAGCTCAATAGAAGGGCAGGATCACCTCCTGTGACCAGCTGGCAGTGTTCTTTCTGATGCATCCTAGGATTCCATTGACTTTCTTGGCCACAAGACCACACTGTTGGCTCATGAGGAGTTTGTTGTCCTTCCTTCTGAACTGCTGATATTCCTGATTTTGCTTTAATATGATTTTTTTTTTTTTTAATGTGACAAAAAGGGACTTATATCTAAGCATTAAACCCATACCTCAGGATGGTTTAATCTTGAGGACTGAACTTTTAATGGTCTGGGTAATCTGCCTAGTTTCTCATTGCCTTTTAAAGAACTGATTGTCACTCCTTAAATTTTAAATGAGAATCAAAAATTTTTTTCGATTTGAACCAGCTGAAAAATAATCACATGTTAAATGCAAGGACTATTCTAGAGCTAAAACCATTCTTATTTCCCAACCCTTTTCACAGAACATGCCTTCACAAACAATGATGGAACCACCAGTAGCTGAAGAGGTATCTCCCCTGGTAATTGAAGCTCCTAGTTCTATGCAGGAAGGGGCGTCTCTGAAATGACATCAAGTGAGCATTACCTCTCAAATAGTTTGTTGTGCAGAATGTTCTGTATGTTTCACTGAAACTGATGGGTTTGCTGTTCACTTTTGGGTGGGGGAACTGCAAGCAAAAAAACTGAAAGCAAGTAGCACAGGTTCTGTTTTGTTGTAGTGATTCAGTGGTTTTGAAGCTGATGTATTGAGTACAAGCACATATTCATCTTCAGTTTCTTGGAAAACATGCTATTTTCATTTTTTCTGGGTAGTAAATTAGGACAGAGAGACCTGGTAAGATGTCCTTTCTTTGCAGGACAAAATTATCACTGTGATGATTACTAGCAGTTTGTTGCTGTTAGGGAGTACTTAAGGTTTGCACTGACTTTTAAAACAGATTAATCTCCACAACCCATCATACAAGTGAAGGTAATAAGGATGGATCCAGCATTGTTACATAGAAACAGAATAAATAAATGATATCCATAAGAAAAGGCTTTGAAGTATCACTTATCATGGAAACACAGGGAGCAAAATGTTACACCAAAGGGCTAAGATTGCAATTCTTGTCCCATCTTTACCAGATAAACGATGGAATTTCTGTTACATCCAGGATAGCAATATACTACTTAAAAATACAAATAAGAATTCATATTTCCTCTAAATAATTTTGCCTTTTGAGGATAAGAAAATAAAAAATGCAACCAGCTCTGCTTAGTTTTTTTATAAACAAACACACAAAATTTGAAAAGAGCAGGATAATATAAATTTTTTCTCATCACAGGGGGACAAATTAGTATATTCTATTAACCTCAGGAAGGTCACTTATAAACAAATTATGACACATGCAAGGAACAGAAGAAAATATAGCTTTATTGTCTAGAAAAGCTGAGTGAAAAGTCACGGACAAATGCAATCATGTCTTTTCACATAGAATAAATAGAAGAAACAATAAAGCTGAGTTGTGAGAACAGATAGCTGAAACAATGAAAACGTCACCCTCCAAACACAGGAAGAGGTGTGAGCAGGAGAGGTGTGGGCAGAAACTGAGTAACATGACCTGAATACTGACAGGAAAAAAAAAATAGCTAAGGCATTGTTTAAGGGAGCTTTGGGGTAAAGATATTACCATCTCAGTCAGGTCAGTCCTGTTAGTGTGTCTTTTAAAGAAAGAAGAGGTTAAAGTGCTGACCAAAAGAAGCAACAGAGAATGTGAGCAGAGGAATGATTACTTAAATTTTAAGGGGAAAAGCAAGCACATCCATGCAACTTTTGTCAGAATGCTCAAGGAATGCTCTTTGTAGCTGTACTGCTTCTGTCTTCAGGTTTCCCACCTACAGAAGAACATGAGCAAAATAGCAAATAATTGCTGAATCAGTAGGACTAGGTAACTGTTCAGAGTGAAAGGAAACAATACTTTTCCAGGGAAAAGAAATAGGAAGTGAGTTTAACAGACAAGATTCCTAGCAGTCAGCAAAAAAAGAAAAAAAAAAAAAAAAGGTGAAGAAATAACAACTGTGCACCAACATGTGTTATAGTTTCAAAACTCAGTTTGAATTCCTTCCAAAAGCTTGGAAGCCAATGCCTTAGTGTCAATAAAGAGGTTTAACAAAGGACACAATGGATATGCACGTCCTGATGTTAACAGCTCTAGCCAGAGCCTTTGTTCTGATCTCTCCCCGGGCCAGAGGGGGAGGAAAAGAATGGCTCAGGGTAGGGGGAAGGGGTCAGTGTTTCTGGGCTTTCTGCACAGGTCAGGAGTTCACCATCTTGGCGCAGAGGACAGAGGACGGGCACACACACACCAGGTCCGGCATCACTGAGGGACCAGGATTGTGTTTTTTGCTCTCTGGCTTCACCGATCACCCGTGGACACCACAGACTTCTGTGGGAAAGGGTTTCTGTTGCCTTTTGTTCTTTGTCACCGATCCCATGGGAGTTCACCCAGGATCTGCTCCTGCCATTCCTCTAAGAGAGAGGCCAGCCAGCAGGGCGCGACATTGCCACCTGCTGTCGATAAATATAACTGCAACCCCTTAGAGAGAGAGTAGCCAGCAGTTGAGGTGCAACATCACCACCTGCTGTCCGTACATATAATTGCATATTTTTCCCTTTTTGGGCACACCCAAAAGACGTTTAACTGTTTGTTGTTTGGTTCTTTCTGGATATCTATATATCTATATATCTATATATATCTGTGTATTGTGGTTAAGAACTGTTATCCTTTCATATATATGTATATTTTCCTAATTAAAATTCTGTTTTCTAAATTTAAAGGAGAGGGACTACTTTTTTTTCTTGGTCAACATAGATATTTTAGTTCTCCCCTTGAACTAAGACAGCATGAAAAGCTGACTGTCAGTAACAGTACATGATCTGACATTAGCACAAAGTCTGTAAAGTGTTGTTATACTTCGACTCTATTGGTGTTGCTATTAGCAGCAAATATTTTGGGACACTATGTTTTGGCCTTGACTTTTCCATGTCTATAGCATTATGCATGTTACACAAAATTCAGGAGACAGATAAATTTATGTTACTCCTACTACACAAGATGAGATATAGAAATACAATTAAATAGAATATGACTGATTTTGTCCAGGAAGTTACAACAAGGTTTTTACATGTAAGTACTTTCAAATGTGCTAAATCATAGTAGTAGTAGATTAGATTGGAATAATGCAGATGATAAACACTATCAAGATCAAATGAAAAGTTTTGGTTTTTTTAAAGTCTTTTTAATTCTCTTTTATCAGAGAGAAAGATGGCTGAAAATTGACCTAAAATATGAATTGCAGATTTTTATCAGTAACTTCAACAGAACTGGCAGCCAGAAATACTCTTCACACTGAACTAGTACTCTCTCCTTATAGCACAGAAATATCTCCTGAGCTTGATACTTTACATCTACTAATCCAGTACAATGGAACTTTCACATCTTCTACAAGTAGAAAAGATCTCAGTATTATGATAGTTTGGAGATTTTGTCATGATCTATTTTCCTTTCTACTTCATCACAAGTAGGGCATGGGATGTGATGTTAGAAAGGAAACAGGAACACTGATGGAAAGATAACATGGTTGTAGTATCCAAAGAACAGGTCACACCTCTTTTAGATAAAAGCAAAAGAAAAGAAATATTGAATTTACACTGTTTTCATCTAAGGAAAAAAAAAAGAAATGCCATAGAAAAACATCAAAGTTCATGGGACATTAATTGCCATTAAAGTGTGTAACTTCAAATTAAAAAAAAAAAAAGTGATGATCATGTGTGACCATGGCTGGTTTTTTCCTAAATTGAGACAATGAAGGTAATCTTATTTTCATATACACTAAAATTACATAAGATAAAAACCTCCAAATTCATTTATTCAGAGATGTATTCTGTGTTTGTGTAGAGGATCCTGAGGCAGATTATTGTGAGGGTGGTTTGGTACTGGCACAGAGTTGTTGATTCCCCATCCCTGAAATTGTTCAAGGCCAGATTGGATGGACCATTGAGCAGCCTCTCTAGTGGAACGTGTCCCTGCCTATGGTTGGAGCATGTGGCGATAAGCCTCAGAAGATGATAAAGCTCACCATAATGTTTTAAAGTCATGATTTTTATTCCTTGTAAAATACAGTTTGCCTGTTTGTCCCTGTCTTTGTCTGCCCCCAAAACAATGGTAATGCCCTCATTAGTATGCAAGAAACTAGTCAAACAGGTTTGGTGAGAAAGCCTCCCCTGCCCCCTTTCCCCTGCCTGTCTGTTGTTAACCCTCTCCCTACTTGCTGTGAAACCCCCAAGGTCCAGGATGTGACCTCACTTCCCCCTGAGACCCCTATAAATATCCAGGACCCTGGGAATAAAATCCTCTTTGCTTCCTGCCTACCCAGTGTGTGGGTGGTCTTTCCTGCAACATCTCGGGGACCCTGGTGGGCCATGTGGAGATGGGACAAGGGGCAGAGAGCATCCCCCATCAGCTGCCGCAGGAGCAGGGGCAGGGGTTGGAACAAAGGGATTTTTAAGGTCCATTCCAACACAAACCATACTATGATTCTATGATTACTGCAAAAATGGCATTAAATAGGGATCTATCATTTTTTTTTGCTATTTACATAGGAATTGGCCTACAGGAGCAGTATAAATATATCAAAATCTGTGATCAAATATTGTCACTGTTACATAAAACTATGATCCAAGAGCTGGCCACACCTCTACCCTGTCTACATTTGATCAGTCTCAAGGGCACCACATCATGTTCTATGTTTTTTCCTTTCTTGTTCCTGCTTGAGAGTATCTTGCATTAGACCTTCTTCTTGACATTGCTCAACTATGCTGACAGCCACAGGTGGCTGTAGAGCACTCAGTTACTTTTGGGCTGCTTATGCATCCCCAAGATCATCAAGGATCAACTATACTCATTTTACCTTACTCTATCTTACAGACTGTATTCACTACAGTCATAGGTTTGATACTGTTTCACCTTCCAAGCTGTGAACAAAACAAATATGTAACAAGATGTCTCCAGACAACTTGCTTCACTTCAGTGGTGTGCAGAACCTGAGCATTATTCAACAAACAATTTCCCTGGCGCTGCATGGGACAATGTATTACTTCAAAGTCATTTTATGAAGATAAATACTAAAGATATCTAAATTTATCAGTAAAAAGACCCAAACTCAAAAAAAACCCAACCAAACAAAAACACCCAAAGCCACAAAAAAGCCAAAACAACAATAAAACCTCCAAACAAATGAAACAACCAACCAAAAACCAGCATGAAAGGGCAGGTGTCTAACCAGATATTGCAATAACAACCAGGTAATGAGATCTCTGAAGGTTAACTTTTATGTGTCCTCATGTTGGGAACAGCTAGGAAGACCTTGGCAATTTTCTATTCTCTGCTTGCTTATTCCACTCAAGACCAATTGCTTTGGTCTCAGACTCTTTAAGAAGATTATCTTCACTTGACTTGATTATCTTCACACATCATGTGTATACACACATACAGAGTTATTTTAAAATCTGTAATATATTCTTGGTTTGAGTAATCTCCCTATTGTTTCTCATTTTCAGTGGTACTATTATAACGTGGAATCTATATGTCTAATGTAATTAATTAAGGTTTTCTGAAATATTTTCCTGTATTTATAGAAAACCTTTGTTGCATGAAAGTGAGTTCCACAGACTGAGAAACAAATAAGGAGTTCATAAAGACATTGTTCTTTCACTACCGTTAAATATTGTTACCAGGAAAAGTAACTCAAAAATTCTAAAATACACTCTGTATTTCAGAATATCCTTTCTGCTTTTCTGAATCATATTCTTATTTACAAAATATTTCAAAATACATTTTTCCAGTGTGATAAAAGCTCTAAGAAAAACAGGGGGTGTGTCCTTCTTTCTTAGACCCGGTGCACCTTTGTACCAGGAGATGTTAAGTGTTCTCGACTTTTGAAAATAAATTCTCCTAAATCGTTCCACTGCCTAATATATTGGAGGTATGTGTGTGTGTTTGACCCTTAAGTAGCTTTCACCCAGACAGTCAGGGAAGGTCTCAGTAGAAACACTGCGAGATTTAGAAATGCCTTAATTAAGTGTGGACTTTTTATTTTGCCAAATTAAGGCCTTGAGTTTGCATTGACAGATGCAGCAATGCATTCTTTGTAGCATTTATTTCCATTTTTGCATATGCAGGCCTTGTGGAACTAGTATGTGTGAGAATAATTTCTGTTTACATTCAGAAAATATTCCTATATGAAAGAATGAAACATGAAACACTTAAATGTGTAAAAAACTCTGCATTGAGAGTTCATCACACAAAATTTTTGGAGGCAAGTGTCATATTTTGAATATGTAATCTTCAATCCACCGATGACAAACCACTAAGACAAAGAGAATAAATTTGTGCATTTCATGAAAATCTTCACAGCTAAAAAATAAATTTCTAAAGTCAAGATTTTTGTGCTTTTTATAGAATACCAAGTCATAAGACTAATTAATTTGAGTATTTCTGTTCTACAGAAGGAGGCGGATCCCAGTGTAAAAAAAAAATCTAATAAACCTCAGAAATTAAAAAAAAAAAAAGTAAATTTGAATAAAAGAAACTACACTGAATAAAGCACATTACACATAGAAGAACCCTACAGCACAATGTCATCACAGAGGAGAAGCCAATGACTTTACCTTGAAGATTTAAGGGACCTTCTGCCATTGGGAAGACAAACTGCACTTCATAAAGCAAAGGAAACAAGGATACCTAGGAGACACATTTAGATAAATGCATCTGTGATTGTGAACCCTAAAAATTTATTCCAGTTATTCCTAGGGAGCCTTTATAACCAGTATTCCCATTTATATGAGGCTCTCAATTAAAGCATGGTCTACTTCTTTGCAACTTAAAATTTTTCCACTATTAAGATATTAGACATCATACTAACTAGGGCTTGGGATTTGCTCAGTCTGCATTTCACAGGACATTTTGGAGACGTCTTTAATGCACATTCTCAATAGTCTCCTCTTCTATTCTCACTCACTGTTGTCAATTTGATTGATTTTTTTGTAACCAGATTTTACACTGAACTTCTTGACTAAATGCTTTTTTTCTGACAGGTACCTATCTATAAAATCATGTTGCCATCAGAGAATATGAAGGTATTTTAACTGCATCAACTAAGGAGAGAAAGATTATGAAGTAAACTTACATTTAGTTGTGTCCAGTGAAATTTCAACTGCAATCAGTCTGAAGGCATTTCTGGAGGCCAAGGTCAAAACCAAGGTCAAGGAGGGCTTGCTGAAGTAGACAGACCCTGGCTGACTGGGTGTTACACACAGATAACATAGAAACGTAATAAATAATATTCCACCGTTATTTCCCTGTCAAAAAACATCCTTTGCCAAAAAAAAAATCTTATTGCAAAAGTTCTGCATCAGCACCTTGATGAAGAAGTTCCCACAAACAAATTTCCAGCTGAAGCAGTCTGCTAGGGACTCTCACAAACTGACAGCTGGCCAGTCCTCAGACTGAACAGCCTGAGCAGCACCTTTTGCCTTCAGTTTAGGAAAAGTCATTCTTGGCAGATTTTTCCCTCAGGCTATGGATCAAGTGGGCTTGTGCTATTTCTGCTTGCTTATAAAAAGAAAGGTTTGTGTGTTACTGCAATATGTAAGTATAGACACTGGGTGAGTATGTTTAGTTTCAGACTCAAGTGGTTAAAATACAAAGTAAATGCTATCCATTCATTCCCTGAGAAGTACAAAAAAGCCCAATATTAGACTGAGCAATGGTCTTTCTGAAAGGCTGCATGTACACATAGTGATACATGAACAGGCTGTGGCTTAATTTCGCATCAAGTACACATTGATATCTTTCTTTCTTACAGTTTGAAAAGTAGTGTTTGGTTTTGGTTGTTTGCTGGGGTTTTTTGTTTGGTTGTGTGGTTTTTGTTTTTTTTTTTTTTTAGACTCTCATTTCTGTAATAAAGGTCAATTAAAAGCACAAATTTCACCTGTGTCCACTTTCAAAATCACCTCAAGTTGAGCTTTGAGAGGCTAAAACATCCCTTCTGGTGGATGGGACTCCACCTGACTGTTTAGACTGAGGGACTGTTCATATGCTGCAATTTAGGCAATTTTTCTGCCTCCAGTGTGTCTTGGTGCACTGTCTTCAATTCATATATACTGTGTATAGCTCTGTTGCTGCAAAGGATCCCTGAGTCTTTGTAGTTCTTTTGGCATGCATATTTTTGCATATGGTCTATGCCTGTAGATTGACTTTTTAAGCATTTAGACTTGGGACATTTGAAAGTCAACATTGTTTTAAATATAGAGGGGAAAAATGAGAAAAGTAAACAAGCAAATAGTATAAATTTTCATTCTTGCTTTGAAGGAAAGTTTAATATGATTTATTTGTTTAGAATTTTTTTTTTACAAAGTGCTATGTTGGTGTGGCTTGTGTACATGCCTGTCTCAAATGAGCACTTTAGGGTCACTCAAAGAATCCTACTGAGCTTTGAGTTTCATAGTGGACCCCTTGTTTCCTAAATAGAGTTTAGGTGCAGCTAGGTCTAGTCTTGGTCTCACAGTTTATTTTTAAAGGAATCAACTACATAGATTTCATTAATATTAATTTGACATGTTATTAGTCACTTACTGAGGTTCGTTCCAAATAAGGAGTTCTCCCCACCTTGGGTAGGAAAGGATATCTCAGTCTCAGGTAAGGAATCTCAAACCTTGAGAGATATGTCAGCTCAAGGGCAGAGTCACTGGAATGTTGTCCAGTCATAATTTCAGAAAGAGTTGAAATTGGATTTGTCCACAAACCTGTTAGAAAGTCTCTCAGCCTTGAGGAGCAATCTTGAGAAATGTTCCAACTCAAGGGGAGATCACTGCCATGCAGTCATGCTGCCTAGCAAGGAGAGCTCAAAGAACACTCACTAGGGTTGTCATCTTTATGTGATTAAGTCAAAATGCCTGCAATGGGAAAGGTATGCATGAGACTTCTTGTAACCACTACTTTCTTTGTTCCTTGACAAATGAAACTTCATGAAATCACAAACAATTCGTGTGTTAATTGTATGATCAGTGTTCCAAGCTCATATGCACTGATACTCACTGGGCCACTCTGCCATTTTGTGGGTTTCCTGGGGAACATCTTGTCCCAGCTATGGCTCAAGTTTTACCTTCTTTGAAGCCCGTGTCAAATTACTGTTAGTCTGGTTAAAAGGGTCAAATGCATCTGTCACACTGCTCTAGCTGCAGTTGAGGTCCTCCAGCTGGTGAAACTTGACTGATCAGAGTTTTCTAATGCTGGCCTCAGTCATGTAGCACCAATTGGCCCCTGTGCAGACTGACCCCATCACATCTGCGTCGTGGCTGCAGAAGGGCAGAAGGTCAGACCCCCACCCCCAGGCAATGACATGACTGTATTGACCACAGATCAGATTCAGCTAGGGGCAGTCCTACCTGAGGGCTACTTAGGTCAGCCCTCCTTTCAGCAGTAGGTCTGTATTTGGGAACCTTCTCCTTGGGTTGGGAGGCTACCCAAGGGGACTCCTCAAGTCTGAGAGCCCTTGCCTTCTTGAGGAAGTGATTGTGCATTCTGGGTTACCCTTCTAAAGCTTAAGAATTCTTCAGTCAGCTGTATAGGAGCAATTTCATTTGACATCCCAGATGTGTAATCAGCTAACTTTGATGGAGATTTAACTGGTTTTATAAAATAAATTTTGTTTGGTTAATTATTTGTCTTTAATCATGACTCTCTATGACAGTTGGCTGTAAACACAGACGTTGGAGGTGAAGTCTGAGCATGACTCTCAGAACTGAGGTGATACTTCAGTTGAATAAATTTACAGAAGCAGAACAGAATCAGGAGTGATACATTTTCACTCTCAAAAAAATCAATAATCATATTTTTCAAAGACAATACAGACTGTCCTTAAAATACTGAATTTCTTCAGGTAATAGACTGGGTAAGATTCACTGTTCATTTAAAGAATTGTATATATATGCATAAGCTATTCGTATTTCTATAATTAATTTTTTTTAAATTTGTTTCTCTCTGGATAATCTTTAGATCATAATTCTTAAATTCTATGTCACTGTATAACTTTACTTTTTGCATGATAGTATATTAATTAAGAAATATTTATATAAAGAATTCAGTAAGAAAAAAGGAGATTTCTGGAAATTTTATGTTTTTAAAACTTAACTCTGCAGTGGCATGCTATTTAAGTTTCATATATTTTTTACTGAAAGGTCATATAATAATACAAAAACTATACACCCAAGATAAACTTCATGTGGTTTTTATAAGCAAGGTATTATGGTGTCACTAAATAACAACTTCAGTTAACTTTTTTTTTTTTTAAAAAAAAAGGAGAAAACTCTAAAATATGCAGTATGTCTTTTGGGGAGCAATTGTCTATAGGAACAAACATGTGCTTCTGAATGTGTATTTCAGAATTACACAAAGGAAAAAGATAAGCACATTGTTCATTAAAAACAAATATTGTGTCTCATCAGCAACATCTTTAGATGTGACAGCAGCTGAACATTCTTACAAATGTGCTACTGACTGAGGATAAATTTTTCTCTTTGAGGTGCCTGTATTTTGCTGTGATTTTTCACCTGATAAAAATAAAAGAAACAGATAATATCCACAAACCCACCTATTACCTTAAATCTGCAAGGCACCTGTACTTAATGGAAGCTTCTGTGCATTTCTTTTTCCAAAAATTTCAAATTTCATATTTTTGTTAAGCCTGTGTACCTGCTGAAGTATCTCCAAACCTGCAAGTTGTTATTTTTTCAAAATATGGAATGATTTTTTTCTCTTTTAAGAGTTCAATAGTCTCCTTAAGCAAATTCAGAACAATGTACAACATAATATATGAAATTTTCTTCTTTGTCTACTAGTTTGTGCACTGTGGATTATGACAGCCACAGTCAAAAAAATAGCATAATTTGCTGCAGACAGAAAGAAGCATATAATTCTGAATATTTAAGTCTTCTTATTGTGCTCAGAAAAAGTTATCTCAGTTTGTAGTATACTGAACTTTCACTTATTAACCCTACTGACAGAAAGCATGGTAACAGTAACATGGGTTCTGTTCCCGGAATCTAGATATTTTCCTGCAAAGTAGTACTTACTACCTCCAAAAGTCTTAACTTTTCCAGAAAACACACTACAAAATACAGGTTATTTGGAACCACATATAGTTTGATGGTCCTGAGCTAGGAAAAATTACACCATAGAAGAGAAGAGCATATATTTAATAAAATAGGAATCTGGACCCTTTAACTACCTCACTTTAGCTTAGTTCTTTGTGATGAGTTGAAAAACTGGCCAAATGCCAAGAGCCAGAGGGCCCAGGACAGAGGCCCCAAAGACCCCTCCAGGCCACAGGGGGAGGGGGGGGTGAGAAAACCCACAGAACCGAACTTCAGTAACGCTAAACCAGTTTATATGTATTTACACATATATACATGTATATAGAGAGGAAAAAGGAGACAGAAAAAACAAGCCCCC
>JAWMRD010000323.1:0-14633 GCA_035584875.1 Syndactyla subalaris | reverse complement strand
TGATACAATTTAATGCTGAACTCGCTGGAGCAAGCTTAGTGCTAGAGCTAGAGCTAGTAATTGTTACCAGTTGTCAACACTAAATAAGCGAAGAGACTTTAAATAAACGACCACTACCCAAACAAACAAACAAACCCCAAACGAACGCCCGCTTGAAATAAACGATTAACATTTAAATAAGAACACTCAGAAACCCATCCCCAGCAGCCACCCCCGTGTCCCCACGCTGCCACCCCTTGTCCCCCGTGTCACCTGGGTCCCCTGGTGTCCCTGGAGCTGTGCAGCAGCAGCAGCAGCGAGCAGCACAGGAGCAGGAGGAGGAGCAGCAGGAGCAGCACGTGGCGCAGGCTGGCGTGGGGCAGCCGGGCACAGCCCACGGGGGCCAGGCTGAAGTGCCACGAGGCTGGCAGCAGGCACGACATGCTGAGCCTGTGGGGCACAGGGACACGAGTGGGAGGGCTGGGATTCACTCATGCACACACCACACTGGAGAGGTTTGGGTTTGCTCCCTGCCAAAGCCACAGAGATTCCCCCACCCCCTTCCTGAGAGAGAAGGAAAAAAGTACTGAAAGAAAATTGTAGGAAAATTATATATATATATTCATAATTAAACACTATGTATATGCAGAACAAGAATCCCAAAAGGGAAAAGGGGGAAAAAGGGACAAAAAATGGGTAAAACCAAACTAAAAAGAGACACATACACACTAAGGGAAAAGCTCAATAAAGGAACTGACACAGTAAATTCTCACCCAACTCCCCTCCAAACCAAAACAGACACACACACACACCTGTAAACTGAGGGAAAAGCTCAGTAAAGGAACTGACACAATAAATTCTCACCCAACTCCCCTCCAGAGAGGCAGTTCCTTCCCCTCCATGCAGCTGGGACAGTAGCTGCTCAGACAGCCCTCAGCTCATAAAGAGCCAAAGCAACACTGAGACCTGCTGTGCTCCAAAGCCCCAAAAGGGAGAGGGAGAGAAACCTCCTCCCCCTTCTCTCACAGCCCTGATCAGGTGAAGGAATGGTGTGGAATCCTCCCTTAGTTATGACCCTGTCACCAGGGAAGGCCTAGACCAAACCCAGGACAACTAAACCACCACACACAGTCTGGGGTCCCTAATCTCTCAGCCTTCACTCTCCTGGGAAATTCCTGCTGTTTGGGCTGTTCTTATTAATCACTTTTCAGGCTTCTAGGAGTTGTGAGAAATTGGGAGATGAATTAAAGCAGTCTGGTATGTGACACATCTCCAAGGGAGAGTGTTGGTGTGCAGAGCTCGAGGGTGGCCTTTCCCAGGCACTGGAACAGCACAATCCATTGAAATTGCATCTATTTCTCTATATAAAGTTTCTAGTATTACAATTATAGATAAAGTTTATGGTATTATGGCTATATATAAAGTTTACAGCATTATAATTATATATAAAGTTTCTACTATTACAATTATAGATAAAGTTTATAATATATAAAGTTTCTAGTATTACAGTTATATATAAAGTTCCAGTATTATAATTATAGATAAAGTTTATAATATATAAAGTTTCTAGTATTACAATTATAGATAAAGTTCTAGTATTACAATTATAGATAAAGTTTAGAGTACTATAATTATATATGAAGTTTCTAGTATTACAATTATACACTAAAATTACAGAAAATACACATTCTATATAATGCTATAATTACATGTATCCCTATCTGTATTCAAAGGGCTTGGTTAACAAAGAGCAGCACGAGGAATTCCTCCCTTGGAATGGGATGGAATTCCCAGAGAAGCTGTGGCTGCCCCTGGATCCCTGGGAGTGTCCAAGGCCAGGTTGGAGCCACCTGGGCTGGTGGAAGGGATGGGGTAATTTTAAATTCCCTCCCAACCCAACCCATGCTGGGATTCCACCACGTTCCTGTGTTGGGTCTGCTGAAGACACTGCTCTGAATTCCTGGTTGCCCCTCACTCCAAAGCCATGCCAGCTGCAGCTGGCAGCTCCCCAGGGCTCCTGCCTTACCTGCCCATTTTGGGCTCAGGGCACACAGGGCAGCAGTGCTGGAGCCTCAGCCGGTGAGCTCGGAGGGACGGGGCACTTCCATGGCTCCCAGAGCCAGCCCTGCTCCCGGCCTGCGGGGAGAGCAAGGCACAGATGGTTCCCTGGGCACGGGATGGGATCCCACCCCGCCCCAGGGCCAGGAATTCAGGGATCTAAGGGAGATGATGGAGGTGCTGAAGGTGGGGAGGATGGAATTCCCAGAGGAGCTGGAGGCCTGGAGGGACAGGACAAGGGGAATGGTTCCCACTGCCAGAGGGCAGGGATAGAGGGGATATGGGGGAGAGATTCTTCCCTGGGAGGGTGGGGAGGGGCTGGGATGGAATTCCCAGAGGAGCTGTGGCTGCCCCCGGATCGCTGGAAGTGTCCAAGACCAGGCTGCAGCAACCTGGGCTGGTGGAAGGACCCTGCCCATGGCAGGGGTGGCACTGGGTGGTGATGGAATGGAGAACTGGAGGGGATGGATGCAGGGACAGGGAGGGGATGGACAGGGAGGGGACGAACCGGTTCCAGGCCTCCCCCTCAACCCCACAGCAGCCGCCCCCCGCAGGCCCCGGCCCGGCTCCTCCAAACCCCTCGGCCCTCCCAGCGCCATTCCCATCCCCATTTCGATCCCCCATTCCCATCCCCAACCCCATTCCCATTCCCGCTGTTTGTCCCGTCACCTCCCGGGCCGCCCCATGGCAACCGGCCCCGCGCCACTTCCGGGTGCCACGCCGGACGTGACGCAAACGCGCTCGCGCGGGGTGGTGACGTCACGCCGGGAGCGGGAATTCCCCCGAGGGGGCGTGACCACGATCTGGAAATGGTGACGTCAGTGGGCATGTCCAGAATGGGGGCGTGGCCGATAAGGGGCGTGACCATGGAAACGGGGCGTGGTCAGGAAGAGGGGCGTGGTCAAGGAGGGGGCGTGGCCAAAGTGCCACGTGGGTTTAACGCGCGTCATTTAAAAAGCCCAAATATCGGTCTAAAAACGGCGAAATAAAAAGCACTTCGCGGCTGTAAACACGTCATTGTTTCAAAATATGTAATATTTATGGCTGTAGGTGCGTCTGTAATTCGAAATATGTAAAATTCCTGGGTATAAACATGGTGGTGGGTTTAAATATGTTGAATTTATAGCGGAGGATTTGAAATATTTTGAAATATATGAAGTTTGTGCAGGTGTAAATATGGCACTATTCTGTCATGGATGAAATTAATAGATATAACGCGCCAGTGTTTTTTGAAGCATATTGCATTTACAGCTGTGTGTCAGTAGTTTAAAATATATTAAATTTATGGCTGTAAATATGTCGATATTTTCTTATATATTAAGATTATACCTATGAATATGTCAATATTCTGTTATATATTAAATTTATAGGTATAAATGTGTCAGTATTTTTAAGTATATAAAAGTTATAGCCATAAAAAAGTCGATATTCTGTCATGTATTAAATTTATAGTTGTAAATGTGTCGATATTTTCAAGTATATTAAAGTTATAGCCATAACTATGTTGCATTTTTAAATGAAATAAATATAGGCATGTCACTTCTGAAATATATTAAATTTATCTCTATGAAAGAGAGCATTTTTAAATAAATTAAATTTGTATGTCACTCTTTGAAATATATTAAAAGTGTAGCCGCAAATACTTTAATATTTTGAAATAAATTATTATAAATATGCAGTGGTGCTGTGGCATCTGTAATAAATATATAAATATTTATGACATGAGCAATAAATAAAATAAACAAGGGAAGAGCCTCTCCTTATGACGTGAGGATGTGCCAGGTCCAAACTGGCACAGAGAAAACCAGCATAAAAATAAAAATATATAAATAGGAAGATTAAAACGTATATAAAATATATGTAAAGAGATGAATGTGGGAGCCCAGAAAAAGCAATTTAGAGCTCTGAACGCGCCGGTATTTTGGAATTTATCCTTATAAATATAAATATATCCTATATAAATACATGATATATACAGGGTGTTGCAGCAACGTAACAAATATAGAATATATATCTATAATAAATACAGAAATATTGATTATCTAGGAATAAATCTATGAAACGGACCAAAAATAAACAAGAAAAGCCTCTCCTTGCCTGCAAATCCCGCGGCCAAAGCGGCCCCTCCTTTGTTTTGCCACCGAGGGGCAGCACCGGGAGCCTTTTGGGGAACGGGAAAGGGGATTATTTGGGGAAGAACCTCCGGGAAAAGCCGGGATTTGCACCCCGGGATGGGCACAAAGAAGGGGAAAGGGAATAAACTTGGGAAGAGGGAATTGGAATAAACTGGGAAGAGGGACTTGGGATAAAGCTGGGTGGAAGGAATCGGGATAAACCTGGGTGGAAGGAATTGGGATAAAGCTGGGTGGAAGGAATTGGGATAAAGCTGGGTGGAAGGAATCGGGATTAACCTGGGTGGAAGGAATTGGGATGAACCTGGGAGGAGGGAGATGGGATGAACCTGGGAGGAGGGATCTGCGATAAATCTGGGAGGAAGGAGCTGGGATAAACCTGGGAAGAGGAAAGAACTGGGATAAACCTGGGAAGAAGAAGGAGGGAACTGGGCTAACCCTGTCCTCCCGAGCCGCGGTTATTGCCATTCCTGCCTCTCCCGGTGTCCACGGGCATTTATCCCACTAAGTTTGGAGCAAAGGAATCGCAGGGAATTCCGTGCCAGGAACCCGCCCCGGGCAGGGCTGGAGGTGGCCCTGGGAAGGAAAGCAGGTGCTTTGGGATGGGAAGTTATTCCAAGGGAAGGAATCAGGAAAGGGGAAAGGGAAAGGAAAAAGGGAGAGTGAAAAGAAAAAAAGGGAAGGGGAGAAGGGAAAGGAGAAAGGGGAAAGAAGGGAAAGGTGAAAGGGGAAAGAAAGAGGGAAAGAAGGGAAAGAAAGAGGGAAAGAAACGAAAGGAAAAAGGGAAAGAAGGGAAAGGAGAAAGGGAAAGAAGAGAAAGAAAGAGGGAAAGAAGGGAAAGGAAAAGGGAAAGAAGGGGAAGAAAGGAAAGGAGAAAGGGAAAGAAGGGAAAGGAAAAAAGGGAAAGAAGGGAAAGAAAGAGGGGAAGAAGGGAAAGGAAAAGGGGAAAGAAGGGAAAGGAGAAAAGGGAAAGAAGGGAAAGGAAAAAGGAAAGAAGGGGAAGAAAGGAAAGGAGAAAGGGAAAGAAGGGAAAGGAAAAAAGGGAAAGAAGGGAAAGGAAAAGGGGAAAGAAGGGAAAGGAAAAGGGGAAAGAAGGGAAAGGAAAGGGCCAACAACCCCTCCCTGCCACCAAAGCAGCCTCTCGGAGCGGGTTTTCTCGGGGCTGAGCCCGGTTTTGGGTGCCCAGGGGCTGCTCTGGGCCGGGACGGGGGGCAGAAATATTGGAAAACAGGGAAAACTCGGGAGCAGCCGCCGAGCCCCTCGGTGTGTGCAGGGGGAGGAATTTATTTGTGCGCTAATTCCTTCCAGCCGCCTGCGCTCCTCGGCCGGGAAAAACCACGGGGGTGGCTCTGGATGGTTTCATTCCAGCGGGTTTCCCGCTGGCTCCTCCTTCTCCTGCCGGGATTCCGCCCGGGATGCTCCCAGAAGCGGGAAAAAAGGGGGTTTTTCCTCCAAGCATCAGCGTGTGCCCTTTGGAGGAGCCCGGGCTGGAGCGGCGCTTGCCAAAATCCCCGGGACGAAGCGGAGAAAGCCCCGGGGCGGGATTTGGGAACGGGGAATTTGGGATTGGGACATCCCCGAGAGCCGGGCAAGGTGTGCGTGGGGTGGTGGCCGCTATCTCGGGGGGCAGAGCCCACCCACCCACCGCACCCTGCCCTCTATCAGCGGGCACGGAGCGCCGGGAGGGGCCGATACGGGACCCGCGGGGCTGATCGGGGGGAACAGCCCCCTTTGGGGTGGGGGGGACGGGGCAAAGCTGGGCTGTGTCTCCCAGCTGTGTCTCCCAGCTGGATTTCTGGGTTTGTTTGCTCAAAAAGCCCCTTTGCCCATTTCAGCTCCACTGGTTCGGGGGGATAAAGCTGTTTTTTCCTCTCCATGCACCGTGGCAGTGCCCTCAGCAGCCCCAAAGCCACAGGCAGAGCCCTCGTGCCTGCCCTTTTTGCTCTTTTAATCCCAAAAATCCTTTCCCAGATGAAGTGGTGAAGCCTATCACGGTCAAACAATTCGCCCAAGGCAGGAGGCAGTGGCAGAGCAGGATCCTGGAATCCTGGAATGGTTTGGGTTGGAAAGGGTCTGGAAGATCCTGGAATCCTGGAATGGTTTGGGTTGGAAAGGGTCTGGAAGATCCTGGAATCCTGGAATGGTTTGGGTTGGAAAGGGTCTGGAAGACCCTCCAGCTCCACCCCAGTCATGGGCAGGGACACCTTCCACTCATCCTGGTGGCTCCAAGCCCTGTCCAGGCTGGTCTTGGGCACTTCCAGGGGTGGGGCAGCCACAGCTTCTCTGGGAATTCCATCCCAGGGAAGAATTCCTTCCCAATATCCCACCTTTCCCTGCCCTTTGTCAGTTTGAAGCCATCCCTGTGTCCTGTCCCTCCAGCCCTGGTCCCAAAGTCCCTCTCCAGCTCTCTTGGAGCCCCTTTAGGCACTGCAAAACTGCTCTGAGGTCTCCACACGACCTTCTCTTCCCCAAATCTACATTCCCTGAGCCACAAGGCAGGGTTTTCCCCTCCTTTCTGCATCTAATTTTGCTGACTGCTGGAAACAAAGCCCTGAAAGGCTGAAATCCATACCCAAACCCAGCAAGCCCCAGTGGGATCCTCCCTCTGCCCAGTGCCACCAGTCCCTCCTGAGGGCACCACCACCATGTGCTGCACCTTCCCATTGTTTCCTCAGGGCTTCAAACCAGAAAGGCGAGTTGGAGAAAGGAAAAAAAAGGTAAAAAAATGTTTGGTCCAGGAAATAATCCCAAAGCAGGTTTAATTACACACTTTGGGCATTGCCTCTCCCTGTTCCACCGACCCAGCGAGCTCGGGAATGGGAAATTAGGTCAGATTATGTGAGCACTGAAATAAAGCCCAGAGGCCAAATTCCTGAAGCCTACACCTTTCCCTCGGAGGCTGCCTAAAAGTGAAGGGGTCTGGAGCATTTTGGGTGGCTTTGGTGCAGCTGAACTGCCCAGTTTTCCCATTTGGGCTGTTTTGGGGTAGGAAACCTCCCCCCCCCGGAGCATCAGCAGGGCTCAGTTGTCTCTAATTTTCCTTGCTGGTGACCCTCCTTGGCATCAGCCCCCAGCCCTGTGGTGGTGTTTGGTATAAACCTGGCTGAGAAACCAATTCCTCGGTGATTCATGGCCAAAAATAAGGCGTGGGAATGTGTTTAAAGCTGGGGATGATCCTGCTCTGCCACCACCTCCTCACGTGGGCAAGCTGGTTCATTCAATGGGCTTCACCACTTCTTCTGGGCCAAAAAAGCACATTAATCCCTCCTCTGAGTTTGGAGCAGGGCAGGGATTAATGTTTCCTTGATGTTCCAGCCCCAACCTCCCCACCAGCACCTTCAGATCAGGGGGTGCCTTGTGCGGGTGTTCCCATAAGTGGGTCAGTCCACCCTGAAGTCAAAACAAGGTTGTTTGCTAAGCTGGAGACAAAAAATAACCTGCACACATCAGGTTTCCAAGCAGATGATGTTTCCCCGTGGCTCTCCCTTCCCAGGAGCATCACAAAACACAGCCAGATGGGCTGGAAAACCCAGGTTGGTGCCAGAGGACCCTTTTCCAGGGCATTTCCAGAGGCTGATGCTGCCTTTGAGCTCAGGATGGTTCTGGGAATGAGGTCCAGCCTTGCTGTTTAGTGCATTTTGAGACACTGAATGTGCCTGGGAAGGGGCTGATCCGGGCCATGTGGGATGGGGAATTGGTGTCCTGGGCACTGGCAATTCCCACATTCAAACCAGCATAAGCTTCATTCAAACCATCCAAGCTTGCAAGAAAAAACCCAAACAGGCTGTGGGGGTATCAAATTCAGGCTGGTTGCTCTGCAAATAAGATTAAAAACATCTTCACCACATGCATGTGCTCTGATCCTCTTCTAGAGCCTTTGTACAAAGCCATAAACTGGTGCCCTCTCCTTGCCATGGTTAAAAACCCTGAAATCCCAGAATGGTTTGAGTTGGAAGGGGCCTCAAAATCACCCCATTCCACCCCCTGCCATGGGCAGGGGCACCTTCCAATGGACCAGGTTGCTCTTCCAGTCACTTCCAGGGATGGGGCAGCCACAGCTCCTCTGGGTAACCTGTGCCAGGACCTTCCCCACCCTCACAGGGAGGAAAAACACAATTATCTGATGCTGAACATGTAAATTAAAATAAATTGTCTCCTAATTAGCTGCTCTGTGGCCCTGGCAGCCCTGGCATGGTGGTGACAGCTCATGGGAAGGACAAACCCCACCCTCACGCAAGGTGGTGTAGATTTGAAAATGAGGAAAAAAAATGAATATATCCCACTGGATGGTGTAGATAAGGGTGAGTTTCTGTGCCCACCTCCCAGCTGGACCCTCCTGCCTTATCTGTGGGGGTGCAGCTGCCAGGTCCTGCAGGTCCTGCCTGCTGATAACCAAGGCAGGTCCTGTAATCAGCTGTGGTGCCAGGCAGAGGGGCCGTGGGCACCTGCTTTGGGCAGGGACTCCTGGAAGAGGGGACACTTCACTGATGTTGTCACTTCTCCTTCTCCTCCTGGCCCTGGGTTGCCTTCCTGCTGCCCCAGGGCTCCGGGAGGGGGGAGGAAGGGAAAGGGAGAAGCAGGCAGGGTTCAGGTCTGGGGGCTGAGTCACCACCCCTTGGGCTGCCCACGGTGATGCAACGTGGGTGCAGATTGCAGAGGGTGTTTGGCACCGACCCGGAGGGGGAGGAATCGTGGGATGGGGGAATTATGGAATGGTTTGGGTGGGCAGGGAGATGAAAGGGCATCTCATCCCACCCCTGCCACGGGCAGGGACACTTCCCACCAGCCCAGGTGGCTCCAGGCTGGCCTTGGACACTCCCAGGGATGCAGGAGCAGCCACAGCTTCTCTGGGAATTCCATCCCAGCCTCTCCCCACCCTCCCAGGGAGGATTTCTTCCCAGTAGCCAACACAAATTTCCCCGCTTTCAGTGTGAACCCATTCCCCTTGTCCTTTCTCTCCAGTTCCTCAGGAACAGCCCCTCTCTGCCCTCCTTGGAGAGTCTTCCTTCCCTTCAGAAGGTGGAAGGTGCTGTGAGGTCTCCACACAACCTTCTCACCTTTCCCACCCCCTGGTTGCTCCCACCAGCCCAGTTGCTCCAAACCTCATCCAGCCTGGCCTTGGAGACTTCCAGGCTGAGCCTGTCGCAGCCCAAACCTGCTTTTAGCACCACAAAGAGGTTTGCCCTTGGCTCTTTCCCTGCTCTGGTGGAGTTTGGGGCTCGTGGAGATCCCAAGGAACCTGCTGAGCCCAGGGATGTCCAGGCTGGGATGCTCCAAGCAGGGGTTGTGCCCTGGGAAGGGGGACAGTGAGGGAATCACTGCACAAGACCATTTCAGAGGAAGGTTTGGGAAACCAAGTTGAGTTCACTCTGTGCACGACTCTCCTTTGCCAGGCAGGGCTGGCAGGAAACCATCCAAGACACACAGACTGTTCCTTTTCCTGCCAGTGGGACATGAGACACGACAAAACCCCAGCCCAGACCGGCCTCTCTGCCTCGTTTTCCTTGCACAAACCACGAATAACTTCATCCCTTCTTCATGAACACGGGGAAAACCCTCAGTGGGTGCTTTTCCTTGGCATCTGTGGCTGCAGGAGCAGAAGGGATTCCTCATGTCACTGCCCCGGGGTTAAAATATAACCCGCTCCTCCCTGGAAGCAGCACCTCATTCCAACCTGATTCATGCCATTATCAGGGAGCAGGAGCTGAGAGTGCAGGGGAAAGGGCTCCTTAGGGCAAGTGACACTGCAATCCCTCCTCCCTGCGCTGCCAAAGGCACGGCCAGGAGATTTAGTGCCACCGATTCGTGGGGATGGAGCAATCCTGGCAATTGTTCCCCTGCGAGTTTTATTGCAGGCACTTCCTTGAATCACAGAAAGGGAAGTTCTTGTGCCCGTGCCTGGCACTTTGGGAGGATCCCTGAGCTGGGATCACCCCTCTGGATGCAGCTCCCAAGTGTCACTTGGGTTGGACAGCCCAGCATCCAACGTGGCAGCAGCACAGATTTGGTCTCCTCAGGAGGAGCCAAAGGTGTGATAATCCCGTGCCTTCTGCCAGGGGGAAAGGAAGGAGACATTTAGCAACTTCTCTGTTAAATAGAGGGTTTATAGGCTCAGCTTTCCCCAGCTTGCTGGTTCCTGGTCTCAGGGGTGGTGGCACGGCCAGGTGTCACCTCCAGCCCTCCCACCTCCCGTGCAAAGCCCACTTTGGGTGCAGAAAGGGCTGCCAGGTCCCCCAAACCACGTGTGTGACAATGTCACTGCTCTTATTGTTATTTTTTCCAGCTTCTCCACGTCCCCACCAGGAACAGAACCCTCCCAGCAGAAATTTGGGAGTGAGGGAGGAGGACAACACGTGGTGGCCCCAGCACCTCTCCAGGTACCTGCCCAGGAGGTGAGGATGGCCCCAAACCTGGACCTTCTCACCTCATTTCACGGGTGGCAAAACCAGACCCTTTATTTTCCTGCTTTTTTTCTGGCCTCTGAGGATGGTTTTCATTCTTCCCAAGGCTCTCTCAGCAATAAATTGCTTTGCATTATCATGGAAATGGTTAACCTTGATTTCAGCACACGCCACAAACACCTCCTCCCCTGCAAGGTCGAATTCCAAATAATCCTTTGAGGAGGAATGAAATAAAGTCGGGGCAGTTCCAGAGCTCTGGCCCACAAAGACTTTGCCTCCTGCTCTCTGAGAGAGTCACATTGAACTGCTTTGGGCCCATTTCCTGGTGGAACAAAGAAATAATAGTAGAGAATATATATAAAAGATACATAATAGAAAATATATGTATAATAGAAAATATATGTATAATAGAAAATATATGAATAACAAAATATAAATATACAATATAAGATAAATAAACCAATAGGATAGTAATGTAGAATATAAAATTCAGGGGAAAAGAAGCATTTTGGGACATGGGGGAGCTGGTTCCTCCCGCAGACAGGGAGGGGGGCGTGCAGGGAGGGATGTGGGTGCTGTGGGTCCCTTCTTCCAAAAAAAAACCTTTGTAGGGAAGCACAGTAAGTTTTTTTAACCATTCCATGAGTTTTTCTCCCCACGGTGAGGCCAAGCCCGGGCAGGGGAGGGGATGTGGCTCCTCATCCCACTGGGGGGTGACAGGAGGGGACACGGGGCTGTGTGTGCTGAGACACCCCCAAAGCCCCCCAGGACACAACCAAAACTTATTTTTACTATTTCGTTTTCTTTTATTTATTATTTATTTTATTTATTTATTTATTTATTTTTATTATATATTTTATTTATTTTTATTGCATTAATATTTTATTTCCCCCCAAGGAGACCAATCCCAGGGCAATCCCAGCCCAATTCCCTGTGCAATTCCCAGTGCAATTCCCGCGCAATTCCAGTGCAATTCCAGCTCATTTCCCTATGTAATTCCCAGCTCAATCCCAGCTCAATTCCCTGTGCAGTCCCTGCGCAATTCCCAGCTCAATCCCCGCGCAATTCCTAGCTCAATCCCAACGCAATTCCCGCGTAATCTCCGCACAATTCCCGCGTAATTAGTGCGCAATTCCCGCGCAATCCCAGCGCAATTCGCGCTCAATCCCTTTGCAATTCCCAGTGCAATTCCCGCGCAATTCAGCGCAATTCCCTTTGCAATTCCCGTTCAATCCCCGCGCAATTCCCGCGCAATCCCCAACTCCCTCCCCGTTCAATCCCCCCTTCCTCCCCGCCCGCAGCCGCCCTTTAGGACCGCGCGTCCCCCTCGTCCCGCCGCTCCCGCCCCCCACTCCCCCTCAGCCAATCGCACCGCCGCGCTCCTCCTATTCTCCTCGCCATTGGTCCGCCCCGCTGCCAATCTCCGCGCGTCTCCTCTCGGCAGCCAATGAGCGCGGCGGGGCGGGGCGGGGCGGCTTTAAAGCGGGGCGGGGGCGCCGCGCGGTCCCAGTGCCCGCCCCGTGTCCCCTCCGGTCCCTGCCTGTCCCCTCCTGTCCCCTCCTGTCCCCGCTGTCCCCGCACATGGAGCTGAGCTGCGCCCCCGCCGCCCCCCCGGGGCCAGGCCCGCCCGCCGTGGCCGAAGGGGACGAGTACGAGAGCCTGCCCAGCGGCGCGGCGCTCAGCACGCACATGGTGGCCGGGGCGGTGGCGGGAGTCATGGAGCACACGGTCATGTACCCCGTGGACTCGGTCAAGGTGGGCGCGGGAGGTGTGCGGGACGAGGGGGGGGTACCGGGGGTACTGGGGGTACCGGGGATCCTCCAGGGATGCGGGTCCTGGGGGTACGGAGGGTACCGGGATGCTCCGGGGGTACCGGGATGCTCCGGGATGCGGGTCCCGGGGTATCGGGATGCTCCGGGATGCGGGACCGGGGTACCCGGGGTCCCGGGGGTACTGGGATGCCCCGGGATGCGGGTGCCGGGGGTACTGGGATGCTCCGGGGGTACCGGGGATGTCCGGGATGCGGGTCCCGGGGTACCGAGGGTACCGGGGATGCTCTGGGATGCGGGTCCCGGCGATGTCCGGGATGCTCCGGGGGTACCGGGATGCTCCGGGATAGGGGTACCGGGGATATCAGGATGCTCCGGGGATGTCTGGGATGCTCCAGGGGTACCGGGATGCTCCGGGGATGCGGGTCCTGGGGGTACCGGGGGTACCGGGATGCTCCGGGGATGTCTGGGATGCTCCGGGGGTACCGGGATGCTCCGGGGATGCGGGTCCCGGGGTACCGGGATGCTCCAAGAGGGACCTGCCCGGGGTACCGGGGATGCGGTACCAGGGGGTGTGCGAGGGTCTGGGTACCGGGGGGTTCAGGGCGGGAGGAGCGTGCAAGGGGTGTGTAGAGGGTGTGCAAGGGGTGTGTAAAGGGTGTGCAAGGGGTGTGTAGAGCGTGTGCAAGGGATGCAGGGAGGGGGGAGTGTGTAGGGGGTGTGTAAAGAGTGTGCAAGGGGTGTTGGGGTACAGGAAGGGAGGGTGTCAAGGGGTGTTGGGGTGTAAGTGGTGTCAGTCTAAATGGGGAGTGCACAAGGGGGTGCAAGAAGTGTTGGGGTGCAGGGGGTTGTTGGGGTGGAAGGAGAGGGGAGATGTGGGGATTGTTGGGGTGCAGGTCAGGGAAATGTGCAGGGGGTGTTGGGGTGCAAGGAGGGGTCAGGGTGTAAGGGGTGTAAATGGGGAGAGTGTGCCAGGGGTTATTGGGGCTGCAAGAAGGGGAGGGTGTAAAAGGTGTCGGGATCCGAGTGTGATCCAACACCCTTGGGTTAAGGGGTGTTGGGGTACCAGGAAAGGTGGGGGTGTGCCAGGGGTGTTGGGATGTCTGTGGGGACAGTGTGCCAGGGGTGTTGGGGTACCTGTGGGGACAGTGTGACAGGGGTGTTGGGGTGCCAGGAAGGGTGAGAATGTGCCAGGGGTGTTGGGGTGCCTGTGAGAAGAGGAAGGGGAGTGTGTAAAGGGTGTCAGGGTGTTGGGATCCAAGTGTGATCCAACACCCTTGTGCCAGGGGTGTTGGGGTACCAGGAAAGGTGGGAATGTGCCAGGGGTGTTGGGGTACCTATGGGGACAGTGTACCAGGGGTGTTGGGGTACCTGTGGGGTGTTGGGGTGCCCGTGGGGACAGTGCCAGAGCTCTTGGGGTGCACTGACAGGCATGCAGAGTTACAGAGGGCAGGTCCCCGAGGTGTCCCCCCAAAATCTCCTGTGGCACTGGAGCTGTGCACCCACCAGGGACCTGTGGAGCTTTGCACAGCCTGTGGTGCAAAGGTGAAGTCCCAGGGGTGCTCCCTGGGCTGGGAGATGCCACCAAGTGCCCTCTTGGGCAGCTTTTCCCTCCCCCAGTGTTGGAATCCCAGCCCAGGAGGGCAAGGCAGGTGGGACAGGGGGGTCTGGCCATGCCAGGGTGGCTGTGGGGGACACCAACCAGGTTTGGGGTCACTGCAGTGGGACACCAACCAGGTTTGGGGTCACTGCAGTGGTGGCTTTGTTGGGGTCAGGGCTTGTAAAGGGGAGATGCAGAGGAGGAAGAATTCCCAGTGTGGTAGGAAGCCTCAGGAAGGGGATTCCCTCCTGCTGCTCTGGGCTCTTAAGGAGTTAAAACTGGGAAAAACAAACTCCCTCTGGGCTGTGTCTCTGGTGTGGATGGATCCTCTGTGTTCAGCAGGAAAGAAAAGGTGCTCTAAGTCCTCCTCTTCTCCCTGAAAGAGGAGAAAGAGCAGAGGAGACCAAATGCCTTGGCTTTGAGGCACTGCAGGTCTTGCCAGTGAGCACTCCAAGGGAATATTCCCTGGGTTTTTGCTGTGTTTTCCCTCTGGCTCTGTCCCTGCATTGGAGATTTGGGTTGTTCCCCTGGGCTGTGGGGTCTGTGCCCACCCTGAGTGTGGCACCAGCAAACCAACCTGGGGTTTTCTGCCCCATCAGGGTTGGAGCAGCATCGTCATTCTGGGGTTGTGGAGGGGTTGGGAGTGTTGTGGAGGTGTTTGGGGGGGTTCTGGAGGGGTTTGGAGGTGTTGGGG
>JAWMRD010000322.1:0-14700 GCA_035584875.1 Syndactyla subalaris | reverse complement strand
GCACCCTGTGCCAGGGCCTGCCCACCAGAACAGGGGAGAATTCCTTCCTAATATGGAACTTAAATTTCCCCTCCTTGAGTGTGAACCCATTCCCACTTGTCCTGTCTCTCCACTTCCTGATGAACAGCCCCTCTCCAGCTTCCCTGTAACACCTTCACACACTGGTGGGTGCTGTGGGGTCTCCACACAACCTTCTCTTCTCCAGGTTGAACAGCCCCAAGCCTCCCAGCCTGTCTGCTGAGTAATGTGCTGCCCTACCGCTGATTCTTTGTACACAGATAATTAGCAATGAGACCATGGCACACAAATTACATGGAAGCTCTGATCCATCAGGGATGGACACACCACCCTCTGTCTCTCTTCGAGCTCTGCCAAAGGAGCACTTTCACTCTTGGCACTTTGCAGAGGTGCAAAGCTCCTTCTGGCCAGGGGTGGGTGCAGTGCCCCTGTGCTGAGGCAGAGCTCAGAGAGGGAAGGGCAGGAACTGGCCCAGCAGTGGGAGGAAACATCTCCCAGATGGTTCCCAGATCTCTGCAGGGGCACAGCAGGGACAGGAGCCTGCCCAGAAACAGCTTTGTCTCAAATATGTAGATGTCTTCCAACTGCTGGGAATGCACCAGTGTCAGCATGTTCCTAACTGGGAAACAAGTCTTGGTACTCACAGGACATTTCTGGTCAGAAGTCAGAGGGAAGCAGAGAGAGGTTACTGGAGCAGGGAATGTTCCTTGAGCCCTGAGGTGAGGGAGCTCATCTTCTCTGGGCACATGGGGCTTCCTGTAGGTCCAAGCACAGCTGCTCCATCCCAGAAGGAAGAAGGAAAGCTGCTGCTCAGGCTTGAAGCCTTGAAGATATTTGGAGATGCTTTTGCCCTCCAGCTGCTTGTTGAAGTGTGGTCACCTCTCCTAGATACAAAAGGAGCCCCAGCTGGTACCAACCACCCTTCCACCATGTCCTCCATCCTCCAGCTCTTGCTTCTGTCCTGCCTCAGGAGCATTTCTGGGCCAGTTCAGAGAGGACAGAGTCTGGTCTGACTGTCTCATGGAATGTGCACAGAAAGTCTGGTTCTGTAGGGAGCAGGGACTAAACTTCCTTTATACATCTGATTAGACAAACTGGCTGCAGAGGGACCAGTCTATTACAGAAATCCTCACTCCCTGGTTTCAGCTCATACCAGTGTCTGCACACTCAGGGTCATTCTTTTGATCATTCTATGGATAAATTTAGTATAAATCAGCCTCATCTCTTAAGCACAACACTGGGTTTTCAAACATTTGTTGTTTGGGGATTTTTTTATTATTATGTAGAAGTAAATCACCTGGCTTTGCCTGGTGCAGTTTTAGCTTCCAAGAAGTGTTTAAAATATTAGTAGGAAGTGATTTATCAGGTAAATCATTGGTGCTGCTTCTGGGATTAATTATACAGGGCTTTTTGCTTACAATCTCCTGCTCAGCTTCATGACTTCTCTCTTACCTGCTGGAAATGCCAAGAGAGCTCTTGGAGTCAATTCTTTGTGTTCAAGTCTTATAGAAATGATACTGTTGTCATCTGCTGTGGTCAGAAGTGGATGCAGAACACAATCAGACCATGCTGGTGAGTTCAGACCCTTTCCAAAGACTCCTGAAGCCCAGCACTGAGGATTTAGTGGGAAGCTGCTTTCTGTTGGTCCAGGATGGGGTTGGGTTTATCCTACTGGAAACACTAAGCTTTACCTAAGACAAGACTCTTCAATGTTCCATTGTCCCATAAAACAGCAACCTAAATACTGAATTACAGAATGAATGGCTGGAGGTACCTCTGGAGACCTTCCAGTTCCAACTCCCTTCTCAAAGCAGGATCAGCTGGAGCAGGTTGTCCAGCACCATGGACAGCTGCATTTTCAACATCTCCAAGGATGGAGATTCCACGACCTGCCTGGGTGATCACACTCACAGTAAATGAAGTTTTTTCTTGTTTAGGAAATGGAATTCCTTGTTTGTTCCCATTTCCTTTGTCCTGTCACTGGATAACAGAGAGAATCACAGAATCCCAGAATATGCTGAGTTGGAAGGACCCACAAGGACCATCCAGTCCAACCCTCAGCCCTGCCCAGGCCCATCCCCAAGAGTCACCCCCTGTGCCCCAGAGCATCATCCAAACCCTCCTGGAGCTCTGGCAGCCTCGGGGCTGTGCCCACTGCCCTGGGGAGCCTGCTCAGTGCCTCTTGAGGGGAAGGGTCTGGCTGTGTGTTTACACCTTCCCATTGGGCAGGATCATATTGAGAAGATGTCCCTGAGGCTTCTCCAGGCTGAACACTCCCAGACCTTTCATCCCCTTCCTATTCCTTGGATACTCCAGTCCCTCAGTCATCTTCACTGCCTTGCTCTGCACTCACCCCAGAGTATCCCTGTCCATCTGCTGGAGCATCCTCTCCCTCAATCCACGGGCACTGCTCTGCCCAATCCCCCCAGGAGCCCTTTGGCTTCCTGTGCTGCAAGGGCATAATGTTGGCTCACTTCAGCTTGTTGCCCACAGGACTCTCACCCCCCTTCCTGCACATCCGTGTTCTGGTGTCCAGCCTGGGCAAAGGCCCTTTGGGTGGCAGGAGGAGGCAGAGCTCCCCTCAAGAGGCCATGGGTGGTGTTAATGTGTGTCCCTCAACTCACACACAGCACTGAGCCCTCCAGCCTGGGCTGATTCCAGCTCTACCTCGAATCAGGGGCTGAAAGTATTTCTTTCATCTGACACAACAACCAGTTTGGGAGATTTGAGATGACAGTCAACATGTCAAGGAACAACTCAGCCCCAAGGGGTTTGTGCCAGGGTGTCAAGGCACAGTTCAGGCTTAGCAGGGGCCAAGCAACATTCTGCAAGCGCCCCTGGGACCCCAGAAATCAGGAATCCAGCCCAGCCTTAGCACTGAACCCCATCTGTGTCAAATTGAGAACAGTCTTTGCCAGGATGTTTGGAGACAGAGGTCGACAAGCTCGAGATGGGTCCATCAGGGAAAATCATTCAACATTCTGAATTTACACTTCCCTGCATTTGCAATGCCATGTTCATTTTATACCAGCTTAGTATTCCAGAAATATTACCATTTACGCAACCAAATTTCTTTGATCTTAACCAGTTCCCAAAAGCCTTGTCTTTTCAGCCAGCAGTGGGAGTTGCAGAAGCCAAGTCCAGGGGATGGACATGCCTCTTTCAGCAGCTGTGACAGCAGGTCCCTCCATTCTGGGCCCTTTGCCTGCCCCTCCGGAGGACAACACAGCACTGGGCTTTCTGTCCTGGAAATGTGTCCCTGGGGCACCACAACCTGGTTAAACAGCCACAGCATCCAAAGCTTGCTCACCAATGGCAATGGCAATTTTTCAAGGAGGAGCCGTGTGTGTTTAATGAAACCCCCTGAAGAGATTTGGGGTCATTCCACAGAATGAGCAAGTTCAAACCTGAGAATAAAAGGATTAATTCAGCGAGGAGGAAGTCAGAACCTCTCTCTGTGTGAGAGGGACCCTGCATTACCCCAGAATGCTAATTACACTGGCATAACGAGCTTGTCAAAACACCGGGGGGAGACAGATTTTCAAAGCCAAGAGCAGGCTGAGGTCAAACATCATGAGGCAGGTACTTTGCCCAGAAGTTATAGTGAAATATAGTTACATAAATACAGTTACAGAAACCTGAGCTAGGTGTTTGCACAGGGGTTACAGTGCAAAAGGAACTGACCCTGTACTGATGGTGCCATTGTGGCTGCACAGGAATCAGCTGGCTACTCTGATGGCTGGACATGTAAATTCAGCACTGGGTCATTGCATTAATTCCATGGTTTAGATCTGCTTTGGTGGTGTGTAAGAAAAGGAAAAATATCCAGGGAGCTTCATCTGATCATTTGATTCTTTTATAGTAAGTCATATCCAGCTGTCCTCAGTGGTTGTCAGCTGGTACCAAGGGGGGTCAAGTTAAAGGTTGTGTAGAAGGGGGTTGAGATGTGACATCTGCCTCCTTTGAGGGGTGCCCAAGTCAAAGAAGCTCCACTGCTCAGCCTGTGTCTCATTTACAGGGTCCCTGGGAGTTGGGAGTGCACTGGCCTGTGTTTTACCATCTCAGATTTATGAGACAGGTACTCATTGAACTATCTAAAAGTCTTTTACATAATCCTCTCAGTTCAAGGACATCTCCTACCAGGCCCTTGCAGGGAATTTAAAGCTATAGGTCGTGGCAGCTCCAGGGAAAATGGGAACATCCAAAAATGTCAGGGACAAGAGCAAGGAAACTCTGCATATTTTATTACTGTCTGTGAGCTGAACAAACTAAATGGAAAACTGGACCTCAGACTTCTGGGTTGACCATGGGACAAAGAAACACCTGTTGGCAGAGACCCCAGGGTAGGTAGGGCTTGATCTGCTGTGACACAGAATTCCTGTTTTCTAAACATTTATTAATATTGGCTGGTGAAGAAATGTCAGCAGAGGAGGTGTGACCTGTCCTTCCTCCAGGACCTGTCCCAGACATGATGTCATCGGATTTCATATCAGACTTAACAACAAGTGTGGGGAACAATGATAACAGTTCATGTGAGGGAGGTAAGAAAATGTAAATAAATACCATCTCAGGGTTAAGGGAACAGCATCACCACCAGCAATGGCCAGCAAGGCCGTGGAGCTGAGACTGCCTGTGAGCCCCACATGTGCTGGGGTCACACCTGCTGGGGTTGAACGCTGTGGCTCGAGGCCCTTTGACTTAATGCCTGTGAGGGTTTGAGGATTTCTTTCTTTTGGACTCCTTTTTCAGCCTGGTACTTAAGCAGATGCTCAAATACAGCCCAACACTTTCCTGAGTGAATCCTACTCTTAAGAGAGAGCCTTCATGCTGTCACACCATCTCCCCAGATTATGCCCAGTTAATTTTGTGAAAAGCCCAGTCGTTTCCAAAATTAGTGTCTAAGACACCTCAGCAGGAAAATAAGACTGTGGACAAAGAAGAAAACCAAATGCAAAACACTCTGCAAAGTAATAACCAAGTAATTCTGGGATCTATTTTGCTGCAACAAAGCACTTTATCTGCCAAGATATGCTTTAGCAATAACGAGACCATGCGAGTCCCATCATATATTTGCAGCTCAGACCTACACCCTGGAGAGCAGGGAGCCAGAATATTGCCCAGCTCAAGGAGATTGGTATCCCAGGAACAGGAGGAGCTGAATAGTCATTCAGTTCCATCTACTCCAGCTGACTGTGATCCCTGTTTGAATTCTCCAAGCCTAATTTCAATTAATAGGAATTGTTACTTAATCTTCAGCCTGAAATGTCAGTGTTTCCCTCTTTTTGGAGATAGTTGGGTATTCACTGCCCTCCCTGAATGTGGGTTAATCCAGGAGAGGTTGATCTCATGAGATGAGGGTGGATATGTGCAAGGAGTGTCAGGAACATGATGGAGCTGCCTCAGGAAGGTATGTTAAGTGTCCTCTATTTTCACTCTTCAGCAGCCCTGGAGCTCCCAGGGCATCTCCCTCAGTGTCTCTGCACAGGATTTCTGCCACCTCTGGCAAACAGAGAGTGGCAGTCTCTAATAGAAGGTGAAGGAAGGAGGCTGGAAGGGTTTCCATAGGGACTGGCCCATCAGCAGAGCTGTGTGGAAAGGAAGTACATGGCATTGTGAGTTTCCACCACTATGAATTTCACATAGTTCTGTTCAGAGGAAAACTGCTGTGCAAAATAAAAGAACTGGTTTAGGGTTTTGTTTGAGGGATGGTTTGTTGCATCTCCTCACACTTGAGTTCAGGTCCTCTCCACAGAAAGGGAAGATTGCCAGTGAAAAAGAAACTCTCAGATGGCTCATTTGGTGTTCTGGAGGTGCACCTGAGTGGTGTGGGATGCAGGAGGGGCTGGGATGTAGCCTAAGCCAAGTACCCCTCTCAGGGAGGCAAAGTCAGAATCAGGACTGCCTGGAAAGGGTCATGGCAAGCAAAACATCTTCTCACCATCTCCTCAGAAGGCTCCAGGAAAGGCAATCATGTAGGACCTACAATATCTGAAATCACTAGGCCTGATTCCAACAGGACTCGTGTTGCTGTCCAAACAAGGGCCAGGAACAGATGAGGAGCCCCGTGGTGGATAATTATCAAATGAAGTGCCCGGGGCAAATGTTCTCTTGGAGCTGCCTCCGTTCTTGGGAGTTGGCTCGGAGAGGTAACAGGGTGTGACCCAGAAATGTGTCCCACCTGTCCCAGGCAGAGGGGCAGGTGGAGCTTCCATAGGGTAGGGTGTAAATAAGGGTAGGAATGGACACAGAGCCCACATGGAAAGCACAGGAATGTCGTGGAATGTGTTCTGCTGGACTAAGGGGTGCCTCTCAGGCTTCCCTAATTGCCCTTTTGATCCCCGTGTGCAGCCGTGCAGGAGTCAGAGCATGAATGACCTTTCTTTCCCCAGCCCTTTTCCATTCTCTTCCCCAGTATTAGGTGGTTTGCATGGGAATTGTCCATGGAATCATTTCCTGGGAAGCTGTTATCTTGGTTATCCTAATAAAAATGCACCATCTGCAAGGGTTGTGAGGAGTCAGTGAGGGGGAATGGGCTCAGCTGGAGCCAGAGCATCTCCCCCTGGGAATGTGCTACCCCAGGAGTGGGAATGAGCTCTCTCTGCATGAAATGCCAGCCCTTCCAGCCGGGGGAAGTGATAACAGTCTCTATTGACAGCCTGTCTCATGAAACATGATTTGCTATTCCTTCTAGTTCTGTAAACCTGGATAACTGCTACACCTTGGTCAATAAAGGCTGGTGTTTACCTCAGCGATTGTCAATATTTGTGCCATTATAGGATGATTCAGGGGTCAATAATCCTGGGTTCTTCAGAAGCAGAAAGCTTTAGGTCTGAAATCAAGCAAGCCCTTCATCACAGATCTGTGAGCACTCAACTCTGCGGGAGGCTCTGCAGTGCAACACACACACCAGAGCTCTGTGCTTTGCAGGTTCCCTGTCTCGCCCCATCACAGCATCATTAAGGTGAGGAAACATCTCCAAGATCCTCAAGTCCAACCTTCCACCGATCCCCTCAGGCCTGGTAGACCATACCAATAAGTGTTCTTTGAACACCTCCAGGGATGCTGACTCCACCACCTCCCTGGGCAGTCCCTTCCAATGCCTGACCACTCTTTTAGTAAAGAAAATTTTCTCAATATCCAACCTGAACCTCTCCTGGTGCTACTTGACACCACTTCCCTTTGTCCTGTCATTTGTTACCTGGGAGAAGAGCCCCAGCTCACCACAAACTCCTTTCAGGTTGTTGAAGAGTGAGAACCCTCCCTTTCTGCAGACTTTTGTATTGATTGTAGAAGTTTTGTGATTTATTTTACTCTCTTGCCTTTAGTTCTGAGTTCACATATATCTGAGCTTGGAGTCTGTGTTGTTTCAGGGAGAGACAAACATCATTTTCAAGCATTCTTCTTCAAAACAAGGAATCAGCTTTTGTTGCTTGAACAATCCTTGAGGGAAACTGTATGTGCACATTTGGACAGGAGAGATGGACCACCAGGACCTCCTTGCCACTGGATTGTGGCACTGGGAGTCTGGAAGGAACCAAAGCATCTCTTGTACTTCCTTTGGTCTAGGAAAAGGAGAGGGAACTGAACAGACCAGCGAGTGACCAGGTGATAGGGTTAAATGTCAGTGTTAAATGGACCAAATCATCATATATTGGTTGGTCCTGGGGACTCTGATCCAGACTGACCTCAGCATCCTGCAGGAGGCCACATCCTGCTGGGACTGGCTCCTTGGGCCCTTGGAGAACAGGGTGGAAGAAAGAAGGAAGGCAGGACCATGAAAAATGAGGACTTACTATCCTCTTCAAATATTTTCACAGAATCCCAGAATATGCCACACTGGAGGGACCTACAAGGACCATCAAGTCCAGCTCCTGGCCCTGCACAGGCCCATCCCTAAGAGGCACAATTTTTCTTATTTCCAATTTAATTTTTTCTGAAAAAAAAGGGATATTTAAAATTACTTCCAAACTAAAGTATCTCATTTCCAGTGTTTCAACCACAATCCACGTTTCCCCTCTCATTCCCCCCATTTCTGAGCAGTCCCAGAGAGGTGGGACCTGCTCACAGCAGACAAACCTGCCACCACTGTGGGCCACAAGAGGTCCTTAGGTTGGACTTGATGATCTCAGAGGTCTTTTCCAACCTAATTCATTCTGTAATTCTGTGATTTCTTTGAGTTCTGCATTTTTCTCAGCTCCACTCACACAGGTCCTGCTGATGCACAACCTCCTGTGTAGGGCTCGGAAGGATCCTTGACACAGAGTCCCAGAATGTGCTGAGCTGGAAGGGGTGATCCATTAGGACCATCCAGTCCAACCCTCAGCCCTGCACAGACCCATCCCCAAGAGTCACCCCCTGTGCCCCAGAGCATCATCCAAACCCTCCTGGAGCTCTGGCAGCCTTGGGGCTGTGCCCACTGCCCTGGGGAGCCTGCTCAGTGCCCACCACCCTCTGCGGGAAGAACCTTTTCCTCAGGTTGCTCTTGGAAACAGGTTAATTTCCTTTGTAATAAAAATTAAAATCTGCTTGCAGGGCATAATACAAACACTAGTGAATTAGAAAAGGCATCAGCAAGATAAAAAGATATTTATTATATGAGAAATTTTGGAAGATTTTGTTTCAAATTTGCTGTATTAATTTGTCAAATTAATCAGCCTTTGGAAAGAATCATATATGGAACTGTGATTATTTCTTTTGCTCTATTTGTCTGCCTCTTCCCATTCAGCATTTGACCACTTCTCAGTCTTGTTTAGAATTCAACACTGAATATCAGAGATAATCTCTTTCTTTAATACCTGAAATACATCTCTTCTATTCTCTAATAACAGGCTCCCATGGCTCATAATGAGTATCTGCCCTTTAAGGCAGAATGTGCTACAACTTACATGGAGTTTCTTCCTTCCTTGAATAGTTTGATCAACATCACAAAGCACATGCAAATAACTTCATAGTGATCAGCACAACAGAACCTGGAGTTGTCTTTTAGGTAGAAATACCAGGAGTCACACAGACTCTGTAGGGAAAAGGCAGCCAGGCTCAGGGGACAGGAAGGGATCCATTTGTTCTGCAGGTCCCTTCTCCAAAGCCAAGGCTCACTGAAGTCAACAGGAGGAGTCTCACATTTCAACAGAATCTTTTCCTGGTTTTTTTTTCCCTATTTTACATAAAACTTGCCCTTCCAGGTGTGCAGCTACTTCTGCCTTTGAAGATAAGTTTGAAACATCTTGGAGATCCACCACAGCTCCAACTGCTGCCTCCTCCTTATCCCCACAGGTGGGACACGGGGTCTCACCTTTGAGATGTCTCTTTATCCTTGCCCTTGGAACAGTCTGACTGTAACAGGAAATCAGGAGGCTGAAGGAGGTTTTCCTCAGCATGGTTCCCTCAGGAGATAACCCAGATCTCCCACTGTCTGTTCCTTCCTGCTGGACCTTTGCATTTTTCCTCGTGTTCCTCTACATTCTTTAATTCTATTGCAATCCATCTTCTTCCATCTCTGCTGCTCAGACCACGTTCACCACAGCAGGTGGGGTCATCCTCCCAAGACTTTGCAGGGATCTTTAAGCCAACATGCAGGATGTTCTTGGAGCTCAGTTTTCTAGGACACTGCAGAGCTGGTAAGGTCACCTGGCATCCTTCTGTGCAGTGGGCAGCCAAACTGCAGGTTTCAGGGACATAGCCTGCTCATTTCTCATCTCTTATTATCCCCTCCCTTGTTCTCCACCTGTTTTGACCCCACACAGGAAAGAACTTTAACTAAACTTCAAAACAAAATGTTTAATTCACTCTTCAACGTGCTTGCCTGAGAGTTCTTTTTCAGACCTTGGGTTAGGGAGGGGAAGGAGAAAAAAAAAACAAAAAAGAGTATCATTTTGTATTGACTCAAAAAACCCATTTTCCAGTTCAGTCAGCAAACCAGATCATCAATTATTCAGAGTGTTTCACACCAGTGTGAGGGGAGCGAGTGCTGTGCTGCCTCTGGGAGAGGGGTGGGAGGCCAGTGGGGTCACTGGGGTGAGAAGGTGACACTGGCAGGTGTGAGGCTGCTCCACAGTGAAGTCATGTGGTCTCACAGAGCTTTTGGGCACTATTTCTAACTGCTCCTCTCCTAATCTGGGCCAGGTGAAAGCCATGGGGGGTGTGAGGTCCTCAGAGCTGCTGTCTGCACTGTGACATTGACCCCCTGCTCAAGGAGAAGCTGGTCCTGCAGCTGGGCTGGACTCTGGGCCAGGCTGAAGGACCCACCTGCTCACCTGACCAGGGTCACACACACGGGGACACTTCATGTGCCTATTGGGGTCATGGGTCTGTTCCTTCAAGAGCAAGTAACTAAGGAGGGACTCATTAGCAGATCCTTCAGGGCAGAACACAGTCCCAGAATCATGAAGGCTGGAGAAGACCTTCAAGGTCATCAAGTTCAACCTGTGACCAACACCCCATGCCCACTAAACCTATTGTGAAATGGCATATTTACTCATTTTTGGAACGCTTCCAGAGATGTGACCCCTCCACTGCCCCTGGCCAGCTTGTTCCAAATGTCTAACCACACTTCAAGAGAAGACATTTCTCCTGATATCCCACCTGGACCTCCCCTGGCACAGCCTGAGGCCACGTCTCTGTCCTGTCACTTGTTGCCAGGGAGAAGGAGTGAGCCCATGGTGGGCACTGAAGCTCTGAGGGAGCTCTGCTCTCATCTCTGCTGCTTCCTGGAGGCTGACCAGGCTCCAGAAAGTCCTTCAGAGAAGTGTCTGAGCAGCCTCCAACCATCGAATCATGAGTTGCTGCTGGAAACCCTTCCTGAGCACCCTTTTCTTCATGTCACATGGCTCTGACTGGATTTTTGTCACTTGAGACTGATTATAAAGAGGCCTGAGCCCAACACCGACAGCTCTTCTAGCGTGTCATGGGAACATGGAATGCTTTGGGTTGGAAGGCACCTTAAAGCTCATCTCATTCCAACCTGCCCTGCCATGGGCAGGGACACCTTCCACTAGTCCAAGTCTCTCCAAGCCCTGTCCAACCTGGCCTTGGACACTTCCAGGGATCCAGGGGCAGCCACAGTTTCCCTGGGCACCCTGTTTCCTGGAGCTCTTGGAGTGTCAGGAGTCCACAGATTTCTCTCCTTGGAGTTGACTTGAGCTCCCCATTTCCTGCTCTGTAGACGTATCTTAGACACCATTTCCATCAGCAGCATTTCATCCTGACAAGCCTGAAAACCCAAAAGGACTCCCTAGGCCCTGACACCCCTGTGGACCAGGATCTCTGACTCCTGAAGGTGCCGCCCAGGAGGCCACTTGCACTGAGGTTGGGTTTGCCTGTGATTCCAAGCACTGCCTCCCAGAGAGAGCCAGGGAAGGGCTGCCTCTGCCACACTTTCTCTGTTGGTAATTTTTAAGACTTTCTTGGTCCTCAGTGACCTCAAGATGGGAAATGTCCTGAGTGGAAGATACTGCAGGGACTATTTCTGCCTCCTGAGCCCCTGTGAGACCCCTGCCCCAAAATACCTCACATGGGACTGCTGCAGTGTTGGTAAGATCCAGACCTCTCCACCCATGGGGCACCAACACAAAAGGTCTCTGGGCTCTGCTTCTCCTGGGCACTGGGATCACACAACAAGTCCTTGGATATTATGGTCCCTACTTCTAAAGGTTTTGCTGTTTGTTCCTTCAGATTCTGCTGAAACAACCAGCAAGGGCTGAAATTTAGAACAGGAATAGATTTTGACTGTGCTCAGTATTGGCCCCAGAATTCAGATAGAATTGTGGAATCTCCTGAGTTGGAGGGACCCAAAGACCATCCAGTCCAACCCTCAGCCCTGCACAGACCCATCCCCAAGAGTCACCCCCTGTGCCCCAGAGCATCATCCAAACCCTCCTGCAGCTCTGGCAGCCTTGGGGCTGTGCCCACTGCCCTGGGGAGCCTGCTCAGTGCCCACCACCCTCTGCGGGAAGAACCTTGCCCTGAGATCCACCCTAAGCCTGCCCTGCCCCAACTCCAGCCATTCCCTTGTTACACATAGAGAACTCAGCCAATCCAGGAGGTCTCTGGGCAGATTCTTGTCCTTGTGGTGACTGCTCCCAAATCCCAGATCATGGAGAGGTCGATCTTGCACCCAGAGAGAACAAGGTGAGCAGGTCCCTCCCTGCATAAACCCCTGCAGTTTGCCCAGTCTAAATGAGGGCAGCCCAGGGCAGCAACACCTTCGACTCTCCTGCACAAAGAAGTTTTCTTTATTCCTGTGTCAGGAAACAGCTCAGATTATTGGAGCTCTGGCCATGAGCCTGACGAAGTGTCACACCCCACCAGGGCGCAGAGCAGTCCCCTTGCATTTCGGACACATCCTCAATCCAAAATCTGCCCCAATGAATGGAGCTGTCATATTTATTTATTTTTTTTTCAGTCTAGGATAGCTAAATTCTTACTAATAATTGCATTTCTGTTCCCCTGGAATACTTGAACCCATCAGATAAAACATATGACTCATTCCTGCTTTGGAGTCTGGATCCCCAGAGCAACCATTGCTTGGAGTGAGGGGGTTAAGGTTGTGCTCAGAGGCTCTGATGAAACTTCCAGATGGCAAAGCTGAGACGGAACCGATAGATGGAGACGTGGAAAGGTGGCACACAGGCAGATGCATTTACCCAAACAGCTTTATGTGGAAGAGAAATTGAATTTTCAGCCAGTAAAAAGTTTCAGACATTGAAAAAAAATTGAAAATTGTTTGTATTTCAATTTGGTGGGTTTTTTCCCCTCTGTTTTTCCTGATGGAAAATTCCTCTTCTTCAAGGAGAAAGAAGTCTCTTTCAACATTCTTTCCTTATAATATAGAACTCTGGCTTGGATATCTTGGCCAATCAGACACAGATAATTTTGTCAAGTTAAAAGGGACATAAAATTTTCTCCCAACTCTGTATTTTCAAGAAAGTGTTCATTTGATGGAACACCAAATGACTGAGAGATTCACTTCTTGAAAATAACACCAATATCATGAAAACAAAGAGTGTTTGAGTTGAATAATCTGAGGAATGAGGAACTTCAGTGCCTGAACATCTGCACCTGATGGGGCACTTTCTAAAAAGCTCTGGGCAGGCCCTGGCACAGGGTGCCCAGAGAAGCTGTGGCTGCCCCATCCCTGGGAGTGTCCAAGGCCAGGTTGGACGGGGCTTGGAGCACCCTGGGCTAGTGGAAGGTGTCCCTGCCATGGCAGGGGGTGGAATGAGATGGCCTCTATGGTCACTTCCATCCCAAGCCAATTCTGTGATTCTGCAGTTCTAACTGTCAGATTTTGCCAAGGTTTCAGAGACAGGTGGAATCATCATCCTCTCTTCCTCCATCTTTCTTGTTCTCCTGGTAGAGAACATGTCCCAGAACAACACCCACCCATGAGGGCACTCAGCCTTTGCATCCTCTCCACAGGACTCCCAGGATCATTGCACCAGGACTCCCTTCTCCAGTGCTGGAGGAAGGACCATGGCAGAGCCCAGATTGCCAGCTCTGCTGGGTGTGGGCACTGCTGTCCTGCAGCAGAGCTCCCACCTCCTCCTCTCACAGGGCAGGACCAAAGGGTGGCCCAGCAGGAATTGTCCACCCAGGATAAGGAATACAACTGCTGCTTTCAGATCTCTGAAGGGAAATGTCTCTTGTCCGGGGCACTTTTCCTTTGCTATCACCACTAATCCTGTTAATAGAAATTGCATCAATAAACTGAGCTCCTTTTGATGTCTTCCTCCCTAATCTTCATGCTGGATTACTGCACTAGGTCACCTTGTATCCTCCCTTATCCCTGTCAGAGCATCCTTCTTTGAAATCTGTAATTATCTCTGGGAGATAATTGCCAAAATCATTTGCAGTCCTGGAGAGATCTTCAGAACCTACTTGTTTATGAAAGCAAATAATTCAGGTTAATCAAATATTGTGAAGTTTCCACTCTGCCTGTCTGGGTATATGTACATGGAAATTTGCACCTTGGCTGTTACACAACTGGCCAGGGAATCATTGCCAGGGGCAACTCTGCCCATCAGTGCCAACCTCAGGGTTAGGAAAAGGCCCTTCTGACTGATGGATGGTCCAGGGGAAAGGAGGGAGTTGGTACAAGGGGGATGGGGAAGGAGTGCAGAGCATTCCCAGAGCCCAGAGGAGCAGCTCCCCGTGCTCCGAGGCTGTTCCCAGGATCCCTCGGCGCTGCCAGACTGAAGGAGTGTGTTGGCACAGGGTCTGTCTGGAGCCACGGGGGAGCAGCTGGCACAGCAAAGCAATGCCAGGCCAGGCTGCTCCGGCAGGGAAGGGCTCTCAGCGGGAGGAAATCCCTGCCACGGCCTCGCAGCAGCGGAGCCAAGGTGTGCCAAGGGAAGAGGCCTCCAGAAAGGGATGGCAGCTCGGAGAGTCCTGCCAAAGCACAGCCAAAGGGAGCAAAGAGATTCGGGAGCAGCTTTGGGCACTGAATGGTGCCAGCAATGCCCTGGCACTGCTCCCAGCAGCACTGCTGGCCTTGCCCTGGCCCTGCACTTTGTCTGGACTATCTTGTCCCTTGTTCCTTCTCCCTCGTGTGCTCCAAGAATTCCCAGGGCAGCACAGCTGGTTTGCAGGGAAACCTCTGTCAGAGCCAAGGGGCAGGCACTGATCTCTGCTCTGGGGGGACCAGGGACAGCACCCAGGGAATGGCTGGAGTTGGGGCAGGGCAGG
>JAWMRD010000321.1:4139-14793 GCA_035584875.1 Syndactyla subalaris | reverse complement strand
CACCACCCTCTGGGGGAAGAACCTTTCCCTGAGATCCAACCTGACCCTGCCCTGACACAGCCCCAGCCATTCCCTGGGTGCTGTCCCTGTCACAGAAAAGTGACCCTGGCACATCTCTCCAGGCACTGTGTGGAGGAGCTGGAGTGGGGGACACCTCCAGGCACCTGCAGAGCATCCCCTTGGGACCAGCAAACCCCCATTCCAGGGAGGGTTGGGGTCAACGTCCAGCACCCACATCTCCCTCGGAAAAGGCCCCCCTTGTTTCCCAACCCTGGGCTCCCCCATTTTTCCTTCCCAGACACGTCTGAAGGAAGCCCAGCCCTGTCAGAGCAGATGTCCAGCAGAGGCACCAGCAGCCAAAACATCCGACAGGAGCTCCTGTGCAGCGAGCACGGCCCTGGGCGAGGAGAGCACTGAAGAATCTGGGAACCCACCAGACCCAAATCTCCAAAAAACCTCCTGCACGTCCCACTCATGAGCTCCAAAAGCCATGGCCAACCCCCTGCTGGGGCAGAGCTCAGCTCCTCTAGGCTCTCCCAAACCTCTCCCCATAATAAGGAGCAACCCTACAGAGCTGGAGCGCCGTGTGAGCTGCGCACTCCGTGGGGTGGCTGCTCCCTCTCCCCACACCTGCATCTCCTCAGGGCACACAGCATCATTTTCCTGTCCAACCCCAGCCATTCCTGCCAGATTGATCCCCCAGCAGTGCTCTGACTGCACAGCTCTCCCAGGGCTCCTCAAACCGAGAGGGCTAAGTTTGTTTGCCACTCATCAGATTCAATGTCCCAGGGAGTGCTGCACGGCCTCTCCCGCTGGGCTGGAGCAGCGTGGCCAGCCTTTGCAGCACACTCCAGTGCTCCAGGAGCAGCAGGATTACAGGAACAAGTGATTTGCCTCCTTTTTTTTTTTTTTCTTTCTTTCTCTTTTTTTCTGGTTTGGAAGCAAAGCAAACAGAAAACGGTGATGTGAAAAGCAGAATTGGTTTGAACTGCTGCACCTCCAGCAAAATGAATACTCCAAGGAACGAGCTCAACCCTAAATACTTGGTGATATTAATGCACTATAAAATATTATATTAAGCCACTATTAAATCTGAAAATATTATATTAATTCACTATAAAATCTCTGAAAAAAATAGAGTCAAACCACAGACTTACAAAGCCATGGAGCTGTTCCCTCCCTGCCACAGCCCAGGCACCAGGACACTGCCTTCAGGTGTGGGACAGGGTCAAATACCTCTTCTCCCTAAAATATTTGATCCCTACATTTCAAGAGCCTGCCCAAACCTCGTGTCATCCCTTCCTTGGGGTGCTGTGACACAGAATATTCACCCACAGCTGCGTGGTGTGATGCAGTCGGTGCCTACAAGAGCTGGGATGTCACTGGAGAAGGGATTGGCCACTGCTGGGCAGCTCTGTGGGTGCCAATCCCTTCTGGAATGATTTAGGTTGGAAAAGACTTCCAAGATCACCAAGTCTAACCATTCCCCCAGCACTGACAAGGCCACCTCTAACCCATGTCCCCAAGTGCCACATCCACAGGGCTTTTAAATCCCTCCCTGGGCAGCTGTCCTGGTGCCTGACCATCCTTTCAGTGAAGAAATCTTTCCTAATATCCAATCTAAACCTTCTCTGGATCAAATTGAGGCTGTTTCCTCTTGTCCTACCAAGAAGGAGCAACAAGCAGTTACTTTTCTACACAAATCCACAGGGAAGGGGACAGAACTGCCAGTCCTGACTGAGGTCTAGGGAGCTCCAGGACATGGTGTTGAGCAGCAAACCCTCCATCATGCTAAAGAGAAACCCCAGCTGGGGTCTGGGGGGCCTTGAGGAGCTACAGATGAGTTTTTGCTCTGCTTGACTGCAGAAGGAGCTACAAAGGCAGGGAATTCAGGGCATCACTTTAAACACGATGTGAACCATCACCCGAAGGTGTCAGTGATCCCCCGAGCTCTGTGCTTCGAGCCCCCAGCTCTGGGGCTGTCTTTGATATGGCAACTGTTGATGTTACAGGCTCCAAAATAAGACAACTTCTCTCCCACACATTTAACCCACTTTCAGGTTGGAGCTAAGTAGAAAAATCTCCTCATTTATGCTGTGATGCCCGTCCCGTTCCTCTTGGCAGTCAGCTCTCCTATAGGGGCAGAGGGTAAAGCAGCAGCAAACACAGACTCCTGGAATTGTTTAGGTTGGAAAAGCCCCCTGAACTCAAGTCCAACCGTTCCCTCAGCATTGCCAAGGCCACCACTACACCACATCCCTAAGCAGCACATCTCCACAGCTTTTAAGTCCCTTCAGGGACGGTGACTCCACCACCGCCCTGGGCTTGGCAACTCTTTCCATGAGGAAATTTTCCCTAATATCCAGCTTAAACCTCCCTTGGCCCAACCTGGGGCTGTTCCCTCTCCTCCTGTCCCTGTTCCCTGGCAGCAGAGCCCGACTCCCCCTGGCTCCCCACTCCTGTCAGGGACTTGCAGAGCCAGAAGGTCCCCCCTGAGCCTCCTTTTCTCCAGGCTGAACCCCCCCAGCTCCCTCAGCCCCTCCTGCTGCTTCAGCCCCTTCCCCAGGAGGAGCAATTAACAGGGTTGGGTCATTCCTGGCTGGCCCAAGCCCTCTCTGAGCAGGGAGAAGGGGGTGAGGACAGTCCCAGACTCTGGCTCTTTTACCAGCCCATTTATCTCAGTCCCTTCCAGTCCTGTTCTGTTTCCAATCAGCATCCCCCTACCCACCCAGCCTGAATCCTGTGGGAATTCCACCAAAAGCCTGAAAGGAATACAGAAATGAAACCAAAACACATCCAGGGAGATTAAAGCTGGGAAAAGGCAACTGAGTGCTGTGAAAAGGAGCAGGGTTCATGTTCTCACACCTTGCTGGGTGCAGAGAGCCCATGGGTGGCTGAGGCCAGGGCAAGGGTTCCCCATGGCCAGGATGGTGCTGCTGCAGCCAGGAGGGAGGGAAGGAGTTATCCCACTGTCCAGGCAGCTCTGTGTGTGCTGCACATGCACTTGATGCCTTAAAAGGCCAAAAAGAACCCTCTAACACTCCTTTCTGAGTATCAGAAAGCAAAGCATTCTTTCTTTACAGCGTGCTGGGTGTGTAGGACTCATTTCCAAAGCACACAGCCCGAGTTAAAGGGCTGCTATAGTTTTATACTATAATATCTGATCTTGCATCATCTCTTACAGCCACTTCCCAAACCATCCCTCCTAAACCTCTACCCCACCCCTGACACACCTCCCAAATTTGAGTCAGTGGTCCTAAAAAGACCACCCCTTCATCTTCTTCTTTATCTTCCTTGTCTCCTCTCATCCTCTTGGAACAGTTTCAAGGCCTCTGAGCAGCTTCTGACTACTTACATCAAGTGTTGTGACTCTGTTATGCCTCTTGCTCAGTACATTTCTACAGATAAGGAGCTCTTCACCTTGTTAAAATCCCATCTGTTGAAATTCTTGACAAAGAACGTTAAACAGCATTTTTAGAAGCCTTGTCCAAAGGCACTTAGCAAGACAAAGGTACTAACAAGCTGTACTAAACATTATATAATCTAGATTTTAAGGCATCACCCTCCCCAGCCCCAAAGCTCATCTATAAGCCAGAGCACGTTTGTCACCAGTCCCTGAGTCCCTGTCACAGGTAGGAGGGAGCCCAGGGCCAGCAGCTGCCCTGCCATTTAACACTCACAGGTCGGGAGCAAATGTTAATGCAGATTGTGAGCAGTTGCTTGAAAATCAGCTTTGCCCTCCCTGCACCTCTTGGAAGCCACAAATGTGCTGGGAGGAGCTCCATGTGTCCCAGCTCCTTCAGAGGGCAGGAGTTGCTGGGATGATGATCCAACCTCCTCCTGCCCAAAGGACCATCACTGCCTCATCACTGCTGCTGCTGCAGGGCTGTCTGGGCTCCCACCTGTCCCTTGTCCAGCACTGCTCATGGGAAACATCTCAGGGAGCTGATGGATGGATGGATGGATGGATGGATGCATGGATGGATGGATGGATGCATGGATGGAGGAGGGATGGATGGAGGGATGGAGAGAGGGATAGATGGATGCATGGATGGAGGATGGATGGATGGATGGAGAGAGGGATGGATGGATGGATGGATGGATGGATGGATGGATGGATGGATGGATGGATGGATGGATGGATGAAACAACCCCAAAACCACCCAAGGAAAAGGGGGAACCTTTTTTCCCCTTCTCTTTACATTGGGAGGAGAGGACCACACCATGGCCACAGAATGAGACATCTGGGTGCCTCTGTGTTGGTCTGAAGCTCATCCCACGTGGCATCACAGCTGCAGGAGGCATCAGGAAAGGATTAACCAGAACTAGATGGTTTCCTCTTCAAACTGGCCCCCAAAAAGCACTCCCATGGAGCTCCCTGGCTGGAAGCCAGCAGTACACAGGAACCAAGAGGAGATCCTGAGGTTGGAGTCATTTGGGATCACTCCTTGCTCTGTGACAGTCAAACTTCCAACATAGCCACCAAACCCTTTCCCTGGAGGAAACTTTTCCTGAGCAGTGTGAAAGCAGGAGGGATGCTCAGGTCACCCCTCTTGCTGGGGGTCACGTGTAGGGGCAGAGTCCCCCCATCTCCAGCCACCACAGCAGGGGCAAACACATCCCAAAAGGGTGAGTGGGTCACAGGAGTCACAGCAGAGCCTGTTTTAACATCCCTGCAGCTCCAGCAACCCCCAGCACGTGCCTGCCAGATGCTGCAGGTTTGGGGAGGAGGGAAGGGGAGGTTCAGAGGTCAAGGTCACAAGTGATGCCTGCCTGGGTTCTTTGCGAAGGGGCCGTGCAGGGGGAGAGGGGGTTGGGAGGAAATACCAGCCCGTGAGTGTAAAACCATCCCGGGTGGATTCACGGTCACGTCTGCACATGTTTGGCTCAGGAGAGGCAGGAAGCTGCAAGGCATGAGGGTTCCTCAGCTGAAAGGAAGGGCTGGGGAGGAGGCAGAGCCTCCCATGCTGGAACAACCTGGGATTCTCCTTCCTGCATCACTTTCATGCCTTGGATTGCTGCAACTGCCTGGTACAGGATCAGCCTCTGGCTATCGGTGTTCCCTCTCTCCTCCTCCCCGTCTTTGTGAGAATGAAATGCTGTGCTGGGAGTTGCAATTCCCACACTGACAAGGCTTGGAGCTCCCTCCATGCCCTGGAACCTCCTGGAGTGTGTCAGCCCCGTCTCCCTTGCCTGTCCCAGTATCAGCTGGCTCCTTGTGCTTGACAGGAGAAAGCTGCAGCCTCTGACGTAAGCCCAGACACTGCTTTCCAAGGCTGGAGACCAAGTTAAACAAAAGCAGACTGCACAAATCAGGGCCAAGAGCCCAGACACAAAGGAGCAGTTTTGGGAATGCCACTCCTGCTTCCACAGGCTGTCACCCAGAGCTGTCATCTCCAGGTGGCCTTTCAGTGGCCTGGATCAGGATGGACATTCTCCTCCACCTCCAGAAGTCCCTTCCAAGGTGAATTAGTCTATGGCAATCTCTCTAATGCACCTCCTACACCCCCTGTCACTGCAGGGGATGTTAAACAGACTGGTAATAACTCAAGAGCCATAAATCTCGATTTGTCACCGGCCCAGCTCCTCCAGAGAGCAGCAAGGAACTACACCAGGAACACCAGTCAGTGCTTCTGGAGCACAGTCACACCCTGCCCATCAAGAACCACAACCAACTGATATATTTAAGATAGAAAAATATAAAATCTCAATCATTAAACCGCAAGAACCAGAAATAGCACATCTAAGGACTTCATCCTATAACAAGTGTGCCTGAGCTAAACAGCGAGGCACAGCATTTCTGCTGCTTTAATTTAATTTTGGGTCACTTTTGCTCATTCAGCATCCAAAGAAAAGGTAATGGACTGGTCACTGAGCGTGGGATCTGCTCCTTTTTTGGCATTTTCAGGCCAGGGAGAAACCCTCACTGTGATCTGGCACAGGTTGGGCAGAGAAGCTGTGGCTGCCCCACTCCTTGGAAGTGTCCAAGGCCAGGTTGGATATGGTTTGGAGCAACCTGGGCTAGTGGAAGGTGTCCCTGCCCATGGCAGGGGTGGGACTGGATGCTCTTGAAGGTCCTTTCCAACCCAAACCATTCTGGTGTCCTACAAAGAATATGCCAAGGAAGATCTCCAGCTTAATTCTTACTTTAAGACCAGCAGTTGTGACTGAATTTGGAAAAAATCTTTCACCTTAGGAAAAACATCTCATCTGGATTTAAAGTCTTCCCAGCAACTGAAACTTCACCACAGCCCAACCTCGAGGTAGGCCAGCAGCAAATGAAATTATATATACAGTCAACATATGGGATGTTAGAGCTCACGTGGGAGGTTCCAATGAAAACCAGCAGAGCTGTGGAAGAAAATTAACAGCACTTTTACTGCAGAAGGTATAGAGTTCCCAGAAGTCCACTCATTTGGAGAGCAAAAGCACGAGCAAGGAATTCGGAAATGAACCCATTAATTTAGGGTGGATTATTGATATGGATTCAGAAAAGTGTCTCCCCTGGGCAGGAGCCTTGAGCTCTGCTTTGACAGAGCCACTAAAGAAGATGTGGCTCAAAGCAGGGTTAGCAGCTTAAGGGCTTAACCTGAGAGAGGGGGGAAGCATCACAGGTCTCAAAAGGACAGGATGTGGTTTTCCAAGATCCACCCAGTGGGAGCAGGATGGCTTCTGCTTCCCACAGGTGTATGGAGAGAACATACAATCATAGAATGGGACCCCAACAATCCCACCCTGGCCCTCAGAGCATCATCCAAACCCTCCTGGAGCTCTGGCAGCCTTGGGGCTGTGCCCACTGCCCTGGGGAGCCTGGTCAGTGCCCACCACCCTCTGGGGGAAGGACCTTTCCCTGAGATCCAGCCTGACCCTGCCCTGACACAGCTCCAGTCATTCCCTCAGGTCCTGAGATGGGCAGTGTTGGTCCACCCTCAGCAAGCTGGGGTGGGTGGCTCTCCCTGGGGCTGGGAGCAGGTCAGGGGTGGGTGGCCAGCCCAGGAGTGCCCACCTTCCATCCAACCATCCTGGAGAAGGGGCAGGGATGGAACCACCTGCCAAGGGCAGCATCCAATTTACAGCCACCAAGGCAACCTGAGCCCTGAGGTCTCTCTCCCTTTTTCTTTGTAGATCACTTTAAACTCTTCACCCCATGTCCTCTAATCACTGGGCAGGACAAGGAGGACCACGGGGCATCACAAAGACTGTGTCTTCTCACACTTCCTTCAAGCAGATCTTTCAGTTTGGCATCCTCAAGAGTCACAAAGCTCCAGTAATGCAAAAGAAAAAAACAATAAAGAGAAAGAGAGAGAAGGCAAAGAAGGAAAAGCCCAGGAGTTGTTTAACAATCTGCTCATGCAGAAGTCGCTGCCAGAAAGTGAGATCTGACTTCAAAACCCCTGTGCATCACTAATGACCTTTTAATAGCTCTCATTACTGAACATCTCACTCAGCCCTGTGACATCCCCCCCTGCCAAAACCAAGCCCAGCATTTCCACAGGCCAAGCCCAGCTGTTTAATTGATCCATTCAAGGACTTCAAAAAAGTATTAATACCACAACCCTGCTGAACAAAAGGTTTCGCTCCTGGGCTCAGATGCCTTCCTTGGGTGGCAACTCATTTAACCTGCCTTTTCAATCAGGCATTTCCCACTCCCAGGGGAAGCTGCCATGGAAAATGTGGCTTAGAAACAAAGGCACAGCAGCAGAAAAGCAGAAGAAGTAATAATCAAATCTCTCTCTTTCACTCTGACATAACCCATGGTCATGTTCAGTGTAAACACACGTAATTGTTAATAGAGGGGTAGAAATCATGGCATGACTGACTGGTTTGGGTTGGAAGGGACCTTAAAGCTCAGCCAGTCCCACCCCCTGCCATGGACAGGGACACCTTCCACCAGCCCAGGTTGCTCCAAGCCCTGGCCAGCCTGGCCTTGGACACTTCCAGGGATGGGGCAGCCACAGCTACTCTGCCCAACCTGTGCCAGGGCCTGCCCACCCTCCCAGGGAAGGATTCCTTCCCAATACCCCATCTATCCCTGCCCTCTGTCAGTGGGAAGCCAACCCCCTTGTCCTGTCCCTCCATCCCTTGTCCCAAGTCCCTCCCCAGCCCTCCTGGAGCCCCTTTAGGCCCTGGAAGGGGCTCTGAGGTGTCCCTGGAACCTTCTCTTCTCCAGGTGAACACCCCCAGCTCTCTCATGCCCCAAAACACATCAGCTCTGGGGCCCACATGGTGCTCTACACATTGAGAATATCCCAATAAATTCTCCTCCCTCCTCCCTGATATTCATGCTTGGGGTTTCTCCTACTGTCTCTTCTCATTTACACCTTTCAGGACGAGCCGTGTCATCCTCAGCTCATGACCTGCAGTCTCTCCCAGCTGGTGGGATCTGCTCCAAGCAATCCCATCAAGTCCTGCAGTTCTCCACTGTGATCCAGAGCTCTCTGCTGCAACTGCAATGGCACAAACCTGGCACTCCCAGGGCTGGGAGAGAGGGAACACTGAAGTGTAAGACAGAGCAAGCTGGCAAAATAACAGCCCTTCTTTAAAACATCATGTCTAGCAGGTTCAAAAAGAAAAACCAGAAAGAGAGGAGCTAATGAACAGAACTGAGTGCCTGGCTGTGTTTTGTCTTGCAGAGATCCCAGCTCAGATCCCAGCTCGGGGCCACAGCAGAAGGAGGGAAGGTGTCTGTCTGGCATCACTCCCTGCTTGGTGGATGGAAAGCACCACAGCTACTGCAGAGCCAAAAATGAGGGAGTCACAGCCCTGCTCTGTGTCACAGGCACCCCATCCCACTGCTTCCCAGTCTGTTCCCAGCTTCAGAGGCTGTGGATGTTCTAGCTCTCAGCAATCACCCACCGTGCTGTTGGTTGTTTCACACACATTTACAGAGCCCCTGCAACACGGAGCTCTCAAAGGGAGGAGCACTCAGTACCTGCTCAATCCTTGGGTAATCCCCAGCCACGGCATCACAGAATCCCAGGATGGTTTGGATTGGAAGGAACCTTAAAGATCATCCACTTCCAACCCCCTGTGCCACCCTCTCTCCAAGCCAGGGCGTTGGGTACTTAGCAACCAGACCTTTCCCCATCCAAAATAAATTAAATAATCACGGAAAATGGGCTTACCCCATCGTGTGGAAGATCCCAGGCCCTTCCCTGCACTCCCCCCATGCTCTCCAGGTTTCCCCTGCCAGCTCCAAGCAGCTGGAGCAGGCTGTGAGGAGCATCCTCCTCCCTGAGCAGCAGGAGGGACTATCCCTGCATCTGTCACAGATGAGTTTGGGACTGAGTTTGGGACTCCCTCCATCTCCTGTTTCTCCAAATCCCCACGGAAATATTTTATGTCTTATCTCCTTGTATCAACTTTCAAACACGTCTGTGTTCAGTGAGTGGGGAGTTGGATCTCTGATAGTGCCAGGCAGGAGGGGAGTCAACTTCCAACAGATAAAAGTTAATCACCTTCCCACACATATTTTTTTTTCCTTTAAGGAAATAGAAACTGCTGCTTGAACGATTTTAGAAGACCAAATATAAGTTTTAAAAAATTACTTCATTCACAGTTCTGGTGAGAGCAACAAAAATCAAGTGTTTTCCCTGGGCTAAATCTGTCTGCCTTGTGCCCAACCCCTGTAGTCTCCCTGCAGCAGGTTCAGAAGGTGATAAAGTGAGATCCCACCCCCAGGGTTGGGTTCCCACTGCCACACAGAGCTCTCAAGAAAACATTAATGCAGATTGTGGCATTCCTTCGAGGAGAAGAAAGGCTACATGGACACACAGAGATTCACACCACGCTGGGAAGGGGCTGACACCCCACGGGAATGTCACTCAGCCTCATCCCAGGACTCCACTCTTGGCAGGAGCTCCTCCTGCCAACACTTCTTTTGGTGGCAGGAAGGTTCCTGTGCCTGTTCCTGGCTCAAGGAGCATGAGAGCTGCACCAGCTACGTGAGCTTTGGCCCTGGGATGTGTTGCCCACACTCATCAGGGGGGTTAGATATTAGGGGGAGACTGGATATTGGGAAGGAATCCCACCCTGGGAGGGTGGGCAGGCCCTGGCACAGGGTGCCCAGAGAAGCTGTGGCTGCCCCATCCCTGGAAATGTTCCAGGTCAGGTTGGACAGGACTTGGGCTAGTGATGCAAGAAGGAATTTTTTTGGTGAGAACAGTCACTGGAAGAACCTCCCCAGGGATGTGGTGGACTCCCCATCCCTGGAGGTTTCCAAGACACAATAGGATGGGTTTCTAGACCATCTCCTCTAGGCTCCCTGTGGGACCAGATGATCTCCTGAGGCTCCTTCCAACCTGGGTCATTCTGTGGCTCTCTGATTTGACAGGGGGTCAGGCTGCTGAGCACCCTGGGTTCAACACACTGAGGCCACCTGGAGAGCCATCGTGTCCCCTCAGCTCTCCCTGTCCCCTCCAGGCACCAGGGGAGGGAGAAGAGGCAAAGGAAATCAGGGGAAACAAATCCAACCCATCACAGCCAACCCTGGCTCTCCTTCCTGCAGAGCCACTGTCCATAAAATCACCGTGGCAAAGCTGGAGACAAAGACACTTGTGGCCACAGGGTGAGGGGTCGATGTGTCCTTCCATCCTGACATGTCCCTTTGTCCTGTTGTGTCCCTGTCCCTCTGTCCCACTGTGTCCCTCCATCC
>JAWMRD010000320.1:0-14874 GCA_035584875.1 Syndactyla subalaris | reverse complement strand
GTGAAATTCAACTCTTCTTCATATGTTCACTATGGAAGTAAATTGATCTGAATGTCTGAAATATCCTGTTGTCTGCTGTGGTGTGAAATCACTGATGGTGTTTAAAAATGGGAACAGGGACTTAAATATGGAGTTCCATTTTGTAGTATTTCATTTTATGCAGTTGCCCAGACTTTCACAAAGCCAAGGGTTTATTCCACAGGTTCTTGATCTGTGCATTCAATAAATAGAATGCACTCAATAGTAAGAAATTAGTTGTTAGCAGAGAAATTTCTGTCTCCATTTTCAACAGTGCTATCAAAACATATCCCAGTGCATTCCTTCTGCATGAAAATGTGAAGCCAGCTCCATCCTGATGGCAGCAGAGCTTCCATAGATGCTTGGGCACAGACACAGAGAGGTTCCTGTATCCTGCCTTAGGACACCATAATCTTGCTTGTGCTGCTGGGAAACCAGGTATTTGTTAGTTTGGGAGAATTGTGTTAATAATGGAAACCGGTGCACATACTCTATTTTTTTAACAGGCTTTCACGTAGTCCTTAATTGTATCCAAATAGCATGCAGATTTCCTATAAACTTGTAGCAGGGGAGGAGATCTTGTTTAGCAATCAGAACCTGTTTTATCAGTCAATATATCAGAGGGATATGAGATAATATAGTTAAAAACATCCTCAGTGGATCAATTTTTAAGTTAGTTCCACTGAGCACTTGCCCTTCCTAAACTACTTTCCAACTACTGAATTGTTTAAGCTCCATTTCAGTAACTACTGCCTTGCTAAACAGCACTTTGTCAGCGACATGCATGAACTCAGCTCCACATTACTATCATCTGGAATAGCTTTCCATGGGTTCACTCATTGCATGGCCTTAGGAGGCTGCCATGGAAAGAGGCTCCTTGATTTCTGCATGAAAATCTGACATTTAGAGTCTGAGGCAAATGAGCTGTAAAGAGAAGGGGCCTTTTAAGCACCCTCCTGTTTGTTGGAAGTGTGGTGTCCTTTAGAAGTAGGAAGCAGTGATGCTAAAGCTTAATTTTTACTAATCCACTAGTCCCTCAACCTGCAGAGGACTGAAGTGGCAGGTTTTGGGTACCCTGGTCTAAAACCTTTTCTTGCAGCAGGTGACTTATTGGACGAGCTGCTGACAGGATGAGCTGCCTGACAGGAGAGGAGAGTGCCTGTGTTTGTACAACTCCAATGGGTATCAGTCATTATCGACACCATCTGTTTGCCTCAGTGCTGGCATTTCCAATCTGTTCTCCTTAAAGGTAAATGCTGAAGAGGCATTCAAGCAGCTCTGCTGGAGGAAAGAAAGTTTGCCTGGATTTAAAACTTTTATTTTTTTTTTCTTATACTTTCTGCAAGTATGCAAAGTTCTCATGCACTTGAAGGCAAAATAACTTCTCGAGACAATGAAAAAGAAGGGCTTATTAATTTTTGACACAGAGCCTGTATGTTTGACTTCCTATAATCAGAGGTGTCATGCTTGTTGCAATAAAAACATATTGCATATATAACTCTCCACAGAGTGGACAAATATATGTTCTTCAGGAGAAATAAGAAATTACACTGCATGGAAATAGAGCTTGAAGAGAAAATGTGATCAATATTTCTATGGTGTGTTAATTACCAGCTGATAGACTTTAAGAGGAAGAACACACGAGTAGCTTATTTAAAGGAGGGAAGAGGAAAGTATAAAGGAATAGCAAATTATGACACAAGATAACACTCCAACTAATGTTGTGTGTTACTAAGTATTCTATGATACATGAGCAATAATTACTTTAACTGCTTTGAATCATTTACCAGGTCTCTATAATTTATAGCTCAAGCTTTATGAGACTTCTAAAGTTAGAAATAAACAGGCTGAAACAGTAAGCACAGTAGACTTTTCCAATGGTTCCTTTGTTACAGTATCTAATAAAAAAATTCATATGAGCATGCAGTAATGTGTTTGCCAAGGGAGATGAAGTTCTTCCTTTCCTCTGCGGTCTTGAATTTTATTTTGTTTTCCACATAACTCTAAATGGCAGAAATTTAATTTGTAGGCTGACAATTGGTTAATGAGTGCACATACTTTATTTCCTTTTTTTCTTTATAGTTGTGTCACTGAAATGCCTTCGAAAAAAGAACTGGAACTTGCAAAGTTGTGGATAATAAACAACCCAGTTTGGGTGAGTCAGAAGGATGATCCATCTTTGAAATTGCAGTGTAGAATAAAGATGTGCAAGACTGGGTAAACACTGCAAGCATTTTGGACATGGTAACACAGAGATTTATACATGATATTTTTTTCATTACAAAGTACATTCACCCACTTATCATGGACAGAAGAAGACCATAGAAAAGAAATTACACTGAAATTTGGCTCTCCATGTCATGTATGTTTTAATTTGCTTTCTCAAGAAGTTAAAAGGATAAATAGAAAAAGCATTTTTTGGAAAATGTGTCCCATCATAAAAATCGGTGCCCATTATTAAATATTAAAGTACAATAAGTACTGAGAGAACAGCAGCAATTAAACATTTATAATACTTTGAAAATGTCTTCATACTTTTAAAAATTAAGTAATATTGAGGAACTAGCAGAACCCAAAAGTGTAACATTAAGACCAAATACAGACAAATACATTTCCAGATTAATTTCGTAAATTGTGTGGACATTCTGCTGTTGTGAAAAACGAAGAGCTGCATAAAAAGGAAGATAACACAAGTGGAGCAAAGCTGGAAGTATTTCAAGTGGATGCAAGTTAACTTTCTCAGCTAAAAGAATAAAATAGTTCAAAACAACTACTGTGCTTTGTTTCCCAAAAATGTTCCTGAGAAATAATTTCCAGGAGTTCAAGGTAATTTGAAGTTACCAAAAGTGATGTTACAAACGAAGAGGAGAAATGTTTACTTTCCTACTGTCACTCTGTCCCTGACACGGGGTAAAGTTTTGGTCATTGATGTTTCCTTGGGCTTGTCACTTGGTTTTGATGCCAATGGAAATGACATTTGTTTGCTCCAGATAAGCTGACTGGTGAAGGGATATGGACACTCAGGACAATTTAAAAAATGCTGTGACAAAGAATGGTTAAGCTGTTGAGTTGTAATTCTGGGAATTTAATTTTTAAATCAATCTTTATCTGTATCTCCTTATGCCACTTAGTTTGTTTCATCTCTTTTGTCTTTATTTTCTCCTGCTATTTGGCTAATTTTTTTCTGCCATCCTCAAAAGCTTTGCAGCCACTACTAGAGGAACCAGCACAGCAAGGAAAACCTAGTGGTGACTGCTGCATGCAGGCAGTACTTTTATATTTGTCATTATATTTGAGTTTATTGGACAAAAAGCCTGCACTGATTCTTAAAACTCTGCAGCAGTTCAGTCTAAGGCACCCTCATTTTGCAGGACAGCCTGTTAGAAGCTGACTTAAGAGTGTAAAGCTGTGGTTTATTTCATATTTCTCTATTGGCTCCTATTAAAAGCATCTTGCCTGTGCTTGACATACTGATGAAATTAAATATATGCATCCAGACCTTACTTAATTAAGGTTAGGAAAAGATTACCTTAGAAAGAATGTCTTCCAGAGGCTGAGCTGTCAAACACAGCACCTGCAGTAAATAGGAATGATGTCACTTTTTTCTGTGGATATGGGTCTCAGTTTATCTCTTTCTCCTGCAGTTTTATTGCTGTTCTTTCTTCATGTTAAGGTATTTTATGTCACTGAGGAAAAATCTGGCACTTTTCTCCAAACAACTGCTCAGCTTGGATGCCATTCTAACCTTACAAGCACTGTAATAGTTATTAGATGGTTTGTGATATCCCAATCTCTTTGGTGGGAACCCCAAACATATGCAAGGAGGTCATGTCTTTACACACTCATCCATCCTGGGGAGCTGTTTAAGTTATTTGTGGAACAGCATATTTTTAAATAAAAAATACACACCTTGTTTAACTGAGCAGAGCTGTAAGTACATAAGTACATTCAGCTGGGCTGGCTTTCCCTGCAGATGGAATTGCACTCTGTCGACATGCAAAGTCTTTTTTTCACAGCTGCTCAAATATTGTCTTGAAACATCAAAATGATCTGTGCAATTAAGCTATAAGAAAAAAATAACTTACATTCATTATAGATCCGTATCCCTTCGTATTCGGAATTCTCGTGTCAGGTTAAATATGAGAGGATTGCATGGGTGAAAATCCATGTTTTACAATACACACTGTTAAAATGTTGAAAGTACATTTAAATCATTATCCTGATTTACAAATGGACAAACAAACAAACAAAAAAATTGGTTTCCTAAGAGAAAGAGCAGCAAAACTGGTAATCTGAGCAGAGTTTGTTTTCTTGTTTTTCACATTACTTACTGGATTATTTATCTCAGTCACTTTTTTAAACACAAGCATCAATGAACAAATTATATGGCAGAGTAAGAACTTATGAGCTGCAATTCAGCTGAGCTATGCTCAGACAATACTATTAGGCATAAGTGGTGGGACTAAGCCTGATATTGATCAATATAACACAATTCTCTGAATTTTCTTAATGCCAGAACTCTAGGTGTTTTTGAAGCAAAAAGTCCCGGCTACTCACCACCCCACAGAAGCCATTAAACTCATTTTACCAAGCACAGTCTCACCAAGAGTTCCATGAAAAAAAAAAAAAAACCCACAACTAGAAATCAGCTCTCAGTACAATTAGAGATCTGTCTGTGTTTTCTTTTCTGTGGAAGTAGCAAAATGCAACTGTTCTGTCAATGCTCTTAAAGAACAAAACTGTTATATATGCAATGAAATAGGTAGCCTAGAATATTAAACAGATCTCCAGATCTGTAGGACCAAATACTGCATTTCTGAAGGAAAATAAATTCTGCTTTTTATTTGACAATAAACCCGTAAATATTTACTATCCTATGGTGCTTTAACTTTTTGTTGAAATAACCTTTTATGAGTTTGCTGAGACACCCAGAGCATTAAGTCCCACTTTGTGCTGGTTATCCCAGTTGGGAAGGCAGGCACTGAGCAGACAGGGGTGGCACGAGTTGTCATCATTCCTGATGCAAAGCTGAGCAGTCTCAGAGCCAAAAGGGCTCATGCTCCCACTGCTTGAGGTTGTTTGGGGGTTGCAAACAACTGAATAAAAAAAAGAGGCAAAAGGCAGTGTGCTAAAAGGAGTTCCTATGGATGGCACGCTTCCAGTGTAATCCAAAAGAGCCAGCTGGTGCCTGTCTTCATTATCCAGGGAAGAAACAGGGCTGTCTTCACTGGAGCACAAGGAGGACAAGAGCTGGAACTGGAAAGAAGCTCAGGATTTCAGAGGGATTCCAGTGAAACAATAATATCTTTATGCTTTCCTTAAGTTCTCCACTGGAAATTAAAAGAGGGACTGCACAGAGCCATTAGATTACAGTGTTGCAATTGCTGTACTAATAAACCTGCTCAACCACTATACACTAATTTATATAGATTAGAAACATTATATAGAAGTTTATTCTGTGTTAAAATCACAGTTGTTTATACACTTGCCTAATTTTCCTTCCTGGCAATGTGTGGTCAGCAATTGGTGTCCTATTCGCCATATCCACCATTGCAACTGCAATTTCTCTCCAATGAGTAATACCAGGACTTAGTGACACTGAATAGCAGAACTGAAGGGTTTTGTTTGCTGAGATAAACCTGCTGTACAGGAGGTATTTTGCAACATTTAAAAACGTAACAGCTTCTAATTTTTTCTCTTAATATGACAGTTTTACACTGCTAGTGAATTGCTCCTCCATACTGTATGCTGTGTAACCTACACTGCAACACAGACACGCATTTATCGATTTTATTTTGCACAATAACTACCACATCATAACAATTCAGTTGAAACTAATGGCACTAATTAAGCAACAGGGACCTCCAGGTCACCGAATCATAGATTTGCAGTTGTAAGGATCTATCAGTCCATCAGTTTTATCCTCCTGCCAGAGCCAGGCTTCCCCATGCCATACATCTTCTATTCACTGTGCTTCAAACAGTGCCAAAAGACTGGGGCTTTCACACCTTGCCCCAGGAGCACAATAAATCTCATGGTCACAGCTCTTTCCCTGCATTCAGCAAGATTATCCTTCTTTAAATGTGTGCCATTTTTCTATTTGCAGCTCCTAGCTCTCTCTGAAGAAAACCTTCCTCTTCTCCACCCAGCTTTAAATGTTAGCAGACAGCTTTGTCTTGGCCAGACATCCCCCACTAAGTCAAGCAGCAGGGTTTTTTTTGGTAGGCCTAAACACAGAAGACTTTTTCAAACTGCAATTAGACAGCTTTGTGAGTAAAAGGTAATTAGCCCAGTTACTACAGACTCGTTTTAACCAAAAGTCAATGGACCTCCATGGAGTTCCATCCAGAGGTTGCATGGCTGCCTCTTTTCTTGGTACTTCCAGTCCCTCAAGAAAGTTCTAGAGCATTGCACTTGATGTTTTTAGCATGTATAAAATAGTATCTCTTTGCCACAAAATCTAAAAATTAAAGAATGGCGACCCTCTGCCTTCCCAAACAAAATTAAGGGCGAAAAGAGAGACGAGCTTGTGGAGAGCAGAGATATTTGGATAGGAATTACCAGCAATAGAAAAGCCCCTCAAAGGAGAAAAGGATGGTTTGCTTCTTCAGAAGAGACTGCAGGGAGGAAGGAGTGGGAGCCTTCAAGCCATAAAATTTCTTTAGCTAGGAAAGGAGATTTTGGAGTGTAAATTTTCTTACGTTTTGAAATTGTAACAGAGCCTGAACAGATGTGATTGACCCTGATTTCCAGCTTGTGTGTGTTTCTGATCACACAGCAGAACGAGGGCAGCTGTGATGAGTGGTAGGAAATAAATGACACCACCTAATTTGAAAAGAAGTGACTGTATTTTAAACAAAAGAAAGGACACTGCAGATTTAAGTCAGTCCCTTAGCCTGGATTTATTGCCTTTATACACTGAGAAGTAAGGACTGAGTATTGAAGAAAAAACATTTACACTATTCCTGTTCCCATGGATTATTTCTGACCTCAGAATTTTTATTATTTGGGTGATGTAACTGTCATAAATTTCTGAGAAAGACATTTTGAATGACTGACTGTGTCAGCAAATGTTGACTGCTTCCTTAGAAAGTGAAGCCAAAATCTATATTTTATGGAGTTTCCAACATCTGCTTATGAAAGTGGAATCACTCTGGTCATTGGGGTTGAAAGAGGAATTCTCTGCATGGGATTTTGTTATATTGCTGGTGCATTCTGTTATAATTCCTAATTTCAGTGCTAACAAAGTACAAGTATCTGTCCTGATGATTTTTAGGAGACTCCAAACCACATCTTTTGATTCTCAACAATGTACTACTAATTTTTGTGTGTTTATTAGTTGGTTTAATGTGCTCTAGCTCTAAGAAATAAGTTCTGTCTGAGAATACTGCCCAGCTTCTTTGGCTTTCAAAATGAATTATGCCATTTTGATTGCCTTAAATAAAAACCTGGGTCATTTAAAAACTCACAATTCTTAAAAAAAAAACAAAAACAAAAACAAAAAAGTGCTCTATTTCTGATATAATTGACGTGGATAATAACAAAGTACATTAAAAATGTCTGCAATACTCATTATGCTTTTGATAGATAATTAGATTGTTTTTTCCTGGTTCATCCTATGTTTTTCCTGCTTTGTGGGATTTCTTTGCAAGGATATAAATCTCCACCTATTGGGAGGATCTCTGTTGGCATTTAAGAATAATAATAATAATAATAACAACAACAACAATAATAAATGTTTCCACATCAACGAGCTGAGAATATTTTTGAACCCCGTTTTTGTGAAAGCAAATACAGGGATTCACGTTTGGCTAGATCAAAAATTGGCTACATTGAAAAAAGAAAAATAAAATGAATTTGCACTATGCAGAGAGCATTGAGGCAGGGAGACCAGTCATGACCTCTGAATATTTAAGGCTGAGGGTATTGAATTATTCCATTTATTTGGAGCTTGTTCATGGTCCTGTGTCCTGCAGGCCTCAGGGATGATGAGGCTAAAATGTTGAAAGAGATGTCACCACCTAAAAGCTGCAGAATTTATGTAAGTGAGCTCTCTTAGCATATCTGTGACCTCTTTTGACTTCACCTTAGTTATAAAAGGAGCTGCTAAATTAAACTTGCAGCAGAGATCAGAAAGGTCCTATAGTGTTCTTGCAAACAGCCAAAGTTGTGCGGCCAGTGAGGGCAAATAAACTTGCTTCTTGGGTTTTATTTTTGTAAACTTTGCCTCTCTGACTGTCACTTTCCTTTTCAATGTTTTTCTCCTTCAAGGAAGTCCCCCAGGAGTGTTTTTTTCTCCTTGTCTCACCGCAGTGACTCAAGTGAGAAAAGGATGTAGCCTGAGGTTCAGCTAGCATGTTTCTTTAAGAGGCTTTTCTAGGAAGAAAAGAAGATATAAAGTGAAATTGCTTACTTTAGCATAGATTAGGGCCCTCTGGTACTTCATGTATATAGAGATGAATTATTAAGCTGCAGGGAAAGGTAGCAGTGTGTTCATAGTAAGTACTTTTCAGTGTGTGAGGTTCCTCTCCTGGTGCACATTGCCCATGAGGGACCCATTTGGGGGATAATAATGAAGAGCTCACTAATTGCTGAGTCCTCAGTTAATTGTCAGGGTGTGCAGTGCTCGCTCAGCACCCACCGCTCCAGCAGCCCCAGCAACCACCCCGAGGGAGGCCAAGGGAGTTGGACTGCAAAATGCTGCTGCTTTGTTGGGCAATGCTGATCCACTGCTATTAGTATTATTGTTATTGTCATTGTCATTATCATTGTCATTGTAATTATTTTATTACAATATGTCATGGTATTTAAATATATACTTAATATAATAATATAATATAATACAATAATTATTATTATCATCATTGCCATCATCATCATTATTGTTGTTGTTATTACTCCTACTATTACTATTATAATGTTATTGTATTTTATTATAATATGGTATTTTAATATAGAATTAGAATACAATATAATAATTATCATCATCACCATCACCATAATTATTGGGTTTGCTGCTATTATTATTATTATTATTATTATTATTATTATTATTATTATTATTATTATTACTATAACATTGTTATAATATATTATGGTATTTTAACATATAATTATAATTAATAAATTATAATATAATATAGTATAATATAATATAACATAACAACATTAATACAATATAATATAATATAATATAATATAAATTATTACCATTATAATTGACATAATCATCATTGTTATTACTACTACTACTATAATTTTATTTTATTATAATATAGTATTTTAATATATAATTATAATAGTATAATTATTATCGTCGTCATCATCATTGTTATTACTACTACTATTATTTTAATATATCATAGTATTTTAATATATAATTATAACATAATAATTATCATCATCATTATTGTTGCTGTTATTATTTTTATTATTATTATTATTTACTGCTACTGCTGTGCCAATGTCCATCTGAATTCAGAATAAAAGCGTCAGCACCTCTCAGAGGGTGTTTGTGTGCCTCGATCTCCGTGTAGACTAAACTGAAACAGAGTCGTAGGCTTTTGCTTTGAGGGGTTTTGTTTGGGGGTTTATCTATTTATTTATTTAAAATAAACTAATTTCTTCTCGTGGGGAGGATCAAAATCCTGATTCTTCATAAAGGGGTTGCCTCTGGGCTAAAAATAATGAAGTTGCTGGGAGATGGGGAAAATGAAAAGGTACAATATTGATCTGAAAACTGCAACGTGGGATCTATTTCTGAAGAAAACTTTGTTAAGGAAAGAGTTTTAATAGAAAAATCATCAATATTTCAATTCATTTTAATTTAAACAAAAGAATCTTTTTTACTTTAGAGAGTTGAATCAGGATAATTTAAAAAATAATAAATCCTTTTCTACTTCACCTGTTACTCACTGTATTTTCTAAAATTTAAATAAAACAATTGACATAGTATCTGTCGGCCTTTAAAGATTTTTGAACCCATAAAGTAGTAGAAATAGAGATTTCTAAAATAATTAGGTAGTTTAAGCTTTCAAAGAGCCCAAAGCAGCTTTTTACAGCCATATCCTCTTTGCAGACAGCCTTGCTTTGAAGGCAGATTTTTTCCCCCCTATGTCAGTTCATTAAAGTATTCCAGTTCAGGGAGTAATATGAAGTAGGGAATTTTTGGAGGTATTGAAAAATTGGGAAAACAGTTTTCCTCCTTTGGTATGGCTGTAAATGAGGAGTGAGAACCAGGAGTGCCATAATCCAGGAGAATTTGGACCCTGGAAAGATAACCCACTAATTCAAAATTACACTTTGTTGTTTTTTTAGAATAAGCTTCTTTTTTTAAATTTTTTTTTTCCCTCCAGCAATATTATGCCTACAAAAAATGTCAGCCCCTTGTTAAACTGTAAGCTTGAATTGCAAATTTAGGATTCTATTTTTAAGCATTCCTGATTAAAGTCAAAGTTTCAGATGAAACTCACAAATCCCAAGTAGAACGGAATAATTTAATAAATAAATAGAAGTTAGCATTGACTGATATGTAACTGCTCTGAATAAATTATATGCTTTATCACATATAATTATAGGACAGAAAAAAAGAGACTGGTTGGGTTTTGGGGTTTCTTTTCTGTTTCCTGAGACTCTTTTGTGTTGCTCCATCTTGTTTCAAGGTTTGCATCCCAAGTATTCCCATTTTTGACAGCAACGTAAGCGAAACCAAATTGCAGCTTGTGAGTCACTCAGAAAAAAAAATAAAAAAAGAAAATATATAGCAGGTTTATGTACAGTAAACAGCATTTTCAGGGGAGAACAATCAAGGTAGCACAGCTCCTCCAAGGTGACTCTACCTGTGAATAGGTGGCACGTTGTTATTTCCTCCGTGTCACGGCTGGGCTGCCTGCTGAGGGACAGCACGCCTGGGGAGAGCAAGAGCAGCTTTCTCACAGCAGCCTGGCTTGAAAAAAGGGCTGGGGAAAAAAAGGATTATCAAAGCATAAAGCCTTTATGAAGTGTGGCGTTTAGAGCATAACTCCAAGAGCCCTTCCCTCGTGTGCTTTTAAGAGGAAAACATCCCTCAAGGGAAAAAAGGGGAATGTCACGGTGTCTCGGCTGGCACACAGATGAGGCATCTTCCTCAAGGTGTGTTCAGCAGGATAAAGTGAGAGATCTGAGTGGATTCCAAACACAGAGCTGTCAATCCCTCCGTCAGGCAGAACATCAGGACAAGTTTATGGCCACACCGGGGAAAACTCCAACCAGTGCTTGACTCTGAAAATCCTGGAGCAATTTAAGCCACCAAGGGCAGCTGGATTACACTCCACCTCGACCCACATGTTGTCCAAGCACGGAAAGCTCTCTGTGTTCACATGGTCATCCATTCACTGAGACATCTGCATGGTTTGCAGGGTGTTTTTCTACTCAGGACCATGGCATGTGTCACTGCAAATGTTCAGCTGGTGGCACACAGACTCTGCTGTTCCACATCAGTGGCCTCGTTTGCCCCTCTGGGTAGCAAGTGGCACTGTCTGCCCTTTGAAACACAACTGCCCTGGAATGGCTTACAGAGATCTACATTTAGCACTAAACCAGGGAAAAAAAGAGTCCCAGTTAGTGGATTTCCTTTCAAAGACTGAGAGAAAATCGCCTTTTTTCTTGTCCTCTTTTGGCATTGTGTCTGAAATAAACAGTCATTAAAAGTTACTCTCTCTCTCTGCAGTACAGCTAGAGTGGTTTAGTAAAATGCCTCAAGAATAGTGCAGCAACACAGTGCAAGGAAGTGGCATCAGATCACCATGTCAGGAGAAAAATTTGGAATTTTAAAGCCCTCTCAAAGCCCTCAGGTTATCAGCTGTTAAAAAAAAAAGTAAAATCTGATGCCACATGAAATGCTGACATTTTTCAGTAAAAACCACAATATCATCATGATCCAATTCCCAGCACCGTCATGTACAGTCAGAGTTATATTTTAGTGGCTTCACACAGAAACACCCCAGGGGGCTGGGATCTCCAGCTGGATTTTGATTCCCATGAGTGTGTGTTTTTCCTTTTCTATAAAAATAATCATTTAAGTTTCCTGAGCCACACTAAATAAACCACTGTTAATCATTTAGAATATATTTACACTAAAACTCCAATGTAACATTAAAATGCCCAACTAGTAAGAGAATTTAATAGACAGCAGGAGGGAACTTGGTTAACTTGCCCTTGAAAGTTTTAACCTGACTAGAAGTTCCTTCTATGCTGCTTTCTGTAAAAAAACACACTTTATAGAACAGTAAAAGGATCTGAGGAATTCCCTTTCTAAAGGAGGAGAAAACAAGGAGCCCCAAATTCTTCATAAACATTTGTGAAGAATTCATGATTTAATCATTACCTTAGCATAGTTCTGGGCCATGGAAAGCTTTGCTCTTTCCAGTCTCCCATTCTTCCAACTTTGAATCCTAATCTTAATCCTTGAAGCTTTGGGACATTGCTTAAAATACCAGTACTGGTGTGTTTAATGAGAATAATCCATCATCTGCTTGTCAACTTCAGCTCCAGTGCTGGGGAGATCTACCTGGTAATAATGGATTTTTGAGACAATCGATAGCTTGGATACATACATTTCAGGCTGCAAGAGCAAGGTGTCTCAGGGAGGGGAAAGGACATCCAAACAAAAGTCTGGCACAAGAAAGATTCAGCTGACAAGAAGAAGAATTTGAAAATGGTATGGAGTGATAATCCAATTACTGTTTTAACAGCACACAAGTTAACATTTCTCACATACAAGTAAATGGCACTCGGTCTCACAGTAAAATAAACACTTTTCCCTTTAAGAGACTGAAGGATAGATGTTGCAGTGTGGAATTGTGTTCCATCCTTCATCCTGGAGAATAAAGACTTCCACCTACAGGAGGAATAGCTGGCTGCTTCAAAACAGAAGGGTTTTAAATGCCTGCAATACACTGACCTTCTGTCAGATCTCCTCTTTCAGTGCAAGGAAATCATCAGACAGTGGTTCAGGGTCTGTGATCTAAGATCTGCTGCCCTGCAAGGGAGCTGCACATTCTTTGCCCTCTTTTAGGGAGAAAATTGTTACTAAGGTGTAAGAAAGCACACATGGTAAGGCCACACAAGATAAAACATGTAAAGACACGAAGAAATTGTCTAATATTTAAGGCAAGTGCCAAGAAGAGCTTAAGAATTCTAGAGGAAAATACTTATGTGAAAACACAGAACCATATGAAAAAAAGCCAGCAGAGCCACAGAAAATGTGAATTCAGCAGCACAAGAGCCTGTTCTAAGCAGCAAAGGGGACTGACCCATCACCATTGGATTGACAACTGCCTGGCTGGCAAAGCCCCATCAGGTGGTGATGAGCATGTTAATGTTGAGCCTGGCACATCATTATTCATACAGAGCTACTACGTGCAGGAGTAAACTTAGGAGAGCTTTGCACTCCTCATTTGTGCAAACACTGCCTGCCAAAGTTGCTCAAATTCCTGTGGCACAGTGAAGGGAGTTGGTTCATACACAGATATATATACACACAGAGTGCCCTGCTGTGAAAACATCGCTCTGGACTGAAAATACATGAATATGTACCCACAGATATGTGTATACAAATACTGTTCTATGGATTTAACTCATTGCCTGGAGGCCAGAGGGGTCAGGACATATGCAGTGGTTTGGACAGAATCAATCCAGCCACAAGACCTGTGTTTTTTTAGCATCCACTTGCCTGGCAGTGGGGCTGAAAGCAGCTAATCATTCCACATCCACTGCTAAAGTGAAGCTGAAGGAGCACCAAGAAGGAACTTTCTCGTGTCAGCTGAAGGTTCGCTTTGGTTGAGTTTGTGACCTCAGGAATTGGGTGAAGGAAAATCTGGCTGAGCTTTGCAGAAAGTATATTTGCAAATAAATAATTGATTGCTTAATAAAGAAGAAGTTACAGGACGGTTCTTGGGGCAAAGAAATTTATGGGCAATAGAAAGGAAGCTCAACTTCAAGCCACTCTACAATCCCTTTCTTGGTAAATTATATATGCTCCAACATTCCATTTTTGACCTTGGTTACTTATGGATACATGCTATGGAAGGATTATTTTTCTTTTTTTTTTTTAGGAGCCATTACCTTTGAAAGTGTCAAGAGATGACCTGAGATCTATTACAAATTTACCATAAGTTACTATACTAATGTCTTTCACAGTTAAACCATCGTGCATTTTAATAAATACTAAAAAATGAAATTTCTCTACCAGTTAGGTCACTGGCCCAAATTAATTCACCTCTCTTATCCCATATCCTAGATGGGTTCTATTTGTGGGGTGTAGAAAGTAGAGCTTATTACTAAAGGAATACAAAGAGTTCAACGTGGAGCCCTCAAAACTTTGAGATGCCAAAATGCAGATTATTTCTGTAGTCTTTATTCAGCAGTGCTGTCAGCAAGACAGGTTGTAGTAACCTAAGTTTCCTAAAGAATGATGGCACCCTTTGTTTGCTCCAGGACACATTGCTTTTATAATTCACACAGAGGTTTCCTTCATTTTTCATATTTGTTTTTTTATATTTTCTTTTTTTTCATATTTTCATATTTGCTAATCCGTAAAAATGTAGCTAAAAAGAAAATGAATATTAAGTTAAAGCCTCTGAGGAGAAGCCCCTTGCTGAGGAGAAATGGTGTCTGCATAACAAAGTAAGACGTGATCTCTGCAGTTCTAAGGGAATAGGATGGGACCAAGCCCAAATAAAGCAAAATACACAAGTACCAAGGCTACAAAACACGAGTGGGAGACCTGTCTATCTCCAACAGCATCGTGCAAACCATGAACTTAAATCCTGGCTTTCTCAGAGGCTGCTCAGTCCCCTTTTCTGCCAGTCATAAATT
>JAWMRD010000319.1:0-14888 GCA_035584875.1 Syndactyla subalaris | reverse complement strand
CAGCCAGGACCCCTCAGTGGGATGGGGAACCCGCCACAGCAGCCCCCAACACAGCCAGGACCCCTCAGTGGGATGGGGAACCCTTCACAGCATCCCCCAACACAGCCAGGACCCCTCAGTGGGATGGAGAACACCCCATAGCACCCACTGGCATGGCTGGGACCCCTCAGTGGGATGGAGAACACCCCACAGCACCCCCTGGCATGGCTGGGACCCCTCAACGGGATAGGGAACCCCCCCACAGCACCCCCAACACAGCCAGGACCCTTCAATGGGATGGAGAACACCCCACATCACCCCCTGCCACACCCAGGACCCCTCAGTGGGCTGGAGTCTTGTAGCCTAAAAATAAAGGGAAGAACGGCAGGATTTAGTATCTTGTGGAAAATGCCAATTTGGGATTGCCGAGGTGGCCAAAAGCTGCTGAGATACTGCTAAAAAAAGCCTGGAGCAGGAGGAGGAGTGTAGTCCCTGGCATCATGCACCTCCTCCTCCTCCTCCTCCAGCTCCCAGGCTGTGAGTCGTGTTCCACCTCCCTGAGCCCCAAGGACCCAGGACCCCCAATCCCAGCCCTCCTCCCCACCACGGGCAGCATCATTTTGGTGTGAAAGGGGCAGGGAAAACATCCCCTGTAAATAAACTAGTAATGAAAAGCAACAGCGACCTGAGCACAACCTGCAGGGGATGGAGAGGCTGAGCTGAGCCTGAGGTGGCACCTCCAGCTCCTAAGCTTTGGTGCCTCATGCCCAATGCAAATCCCATTTATCCCCCAAATCCCCACTGTGAGCACACACACGTGTGAGCACACACATCCCTGGAGGCAAACACGGCTCGTTCCCGGTGAATCAGCCCCGTGGTGGGACACAATCCCATCTTCCCAAATGTCAGAGTAGGAGTGTGCACTTGGCAGTGCCAGCTCCAGCACCCAGGGATGCAGGGTTGGGAGCGTGCCTCGAGGAATTAAGTAAGGACAGCCCCAAATTTAGGGATTGGCTGGATATAAAGTGCCTTAAATGCAGTTTGTTAAAAATAAAGGGTTTGTTTGGACCTGGCACACGGATGTTGCATCAGCTGGAGACAGATGGCAGGAGCCAGGCAGAGCCTTCCCTTCCTGGGTTTGCTGCCATGTGAGGAGCCTCTTCAAATGGCTCTGCTTAATAAGTTTTCCAGAGGTTGCTTAAGGCAGGATCAGTGCTCCATTAATTACCATTCCAAAGGAGCTGGGAGCACTGAGGAGGGACACAGCGGGACAAGAAATCCACGGCACGTCTCACCAGTGGGCTGTGGATATTTGAGAACTTGTCAACCAGTCCCTGGCACTTGGGACAGGACAGCAGGTTCCTGGCTTTGCAGGGATCCTCCTCCAAGTCTCCTGTTACCCCTCACTCACCTACTTCATCAACTCCAGCCCTCACTGCTCCTCCAAGTCCCTGGAAGTGTTCCAGGCCATGCTGGAAGGAGCTCAGAGCAACCTGGTCTAATGGAAGGTGTCCCTGCCCATGGGATGAGATGGGCTTTATGGTCCTTCCAACTCAAACCATCCTGGGATTCTGTGAACTCCGTGGATCGCTGTAAACAAAGCCTGAAAAGCCACTCTGAGCCAAGGCTGGAGACTTGTCACATCGAGTACCTCGGAGCTCAAAGAACATCACGCCACCTCCTTGCTCCCACCAGGATCACGTCAAGATTTGGCTGCCAACCCAAAATTGTTGGCAGCAAGAGGAGGACAAAATGACTCCTCAAATCCCCGAGCGGGACGAGCGGTGACACTCGGCTGGAAGAGGGAGCAGAAATCTGCAATGCTTCAGGAGGCAAAGCCAGAAGCTTTCAGGGAATACTCTCCTGGAGTAAACAAATCCAGGTCAGATGTATGGAAATGGAGGGAACACCTCTGAAGGGAACACAGAGTAACAGAATCACAGGATCACTGAGGTTGGAAAGGCCCCTCCAAGCTCATCGAGTCCAACCTTTGACTGATCGCTGCCTTGTCAACCAGACCAGAGCACAAACAAAATCCCCCTGGAAAAAAACACAGTTTGCAGAAAGGGGAAGATATTTGGGATGGTTTCATGTGCCTTGAACCCTCCCTGGCCTTGAACCCTCCGGCCAGACACTGCACTCCCCGGGGAGCTGATCAAAGCACAGAGGTTTATTCCCCCTTTAATTTCTGTTCAAGCCACAAATGCTCCCAAATATTTATCTACACAAGTCACAGCTCTGATCCCATCCAGCTTTTAAGTTTAGTGATCAAAGTTGTCCAGTTTCTTGAAGACTCTATTTCAGTTTCAGCTCGTGGTCTCTTCTAAGGAATAATTTTTTTAAAAAAAGAACATTTTTCATCGCGGAAATTAAGAGAAAATGGGCATGTTCTGGTGCAAATGAAAAGGAACATCAAAGGGGAATCAGGCAGCTTAATTTCACACTGTTCCTAAAAAGGATGGCTGGAGGCAATTCCCTTTCAACAACTGCTGGAATTAGGGCTCCTCTTTCCCAGAAAGGCTTTGGAAGTGCCGCCTCATCTGCCTCCCCACCCACCCAGAGACCCCCGGCTGCACTTCAGAGCTGGAGCCTGTGAGGACCCTCCTCCACCTGCCCCAAAACTCTTCAAAAGCCACCTCAGAATCCACAAGTGAATCCCAGGATTGTTTGGGTTGGAAGGACCTCAAAGCCCATCAAGTCCCACCCCCTGCCATGGGCAGGGGCACTTTCCACTATCCCAGGTTGCTCCAACCTGGCCTTGGACACTTCCAGGGATGGGGCAGCCACAGCTTTTCTGGGAAACCCTCACAGCATCCCACCTGCATTCCCAGCCCTTGGTGGCACTGGGAAAACAGAGGTTGTGACAACTGAGGCTCTGAAGGTGCCCTGGGAAAGGGCTTTGTTTTGTTTTCCCTGCCCCTCCATCCACAGCTGGAAACACAGAGCTCCAGGGTTCCCACAGCGAGTCCTGAACGGGACAAGGACATCCCTAAAACACCACCTGATAAATAAACAGGGTTAAACCCCAATAAACACTTCTCATCTATTCCTAACCCCAGGAAACCGTGTGACTGAGCTCTCCCACCAGCCAAGCCTGGCTGTTCCCACCTGTCCCAGGCCACTTGTGTCACAGAGGGCATTAAAATTCCAGCTGTGAGCAGCATGTGCAGGGTCTGCTCCTCCCCAGGGCTGCAGGAATGCCGCGGGATGGCTCCTGTGCAGCACCAGAGGTGCCAGGCCAGGCTGCTCCTGTTTTCCCAGAGATGTTTTGTTTTCCCTCCTCTGCTTCCAAACAAGCCTAAATTAGATTTCTCCAGAGGCAAAAGGCCAAATCCCCCACGTGAGGGCAGTGATTAGGACGGTGGCTGTTCCCTCTTTGCCGGCTGATCCCGGGAGTTGTTTGTCTCCCCTCTCCATTTGTCATCCTCACTCAAAGAGCACATGAGTCAGCCCTGCTCCACAGATGCTGCTGATAAAAAGCAGCTCCAGTTGGGAATATCAGCGACCCTGCAGAACAAAGAGAGCTCCAAAAATAAATCCCCCAGCGCTGGCTCCCAGTGGACTGTGCCAGCAAGTGCCTGGTGACTGTCACTGCCTTTCCAAATGGATAAACATCCATTTGGGATGCACTGCTGCAGGAGCAGCACACACCCAGCAAAGGGTGTACCTCCCAATGTGCCCATCCCAGGGGGTTCACTGTGGTCCTGGCCCAAAAAAATCCCACCAAGGGGAAAAAGGACATGGAAACATGGAATCATTTAGGTTGGAAAAGCCCTCTGAGACCACTGAGTCCAATTGTTCCCCCAGCACTGCCAAGGCCATCACTAATCCGTGTCCCCAAGTGCCACATCCAGACAGCTTTTAAACCCTTCCAGGGACGGAGACTCCACTCCAGCCTGTGCCAGGGCTGGACAGCCCTTTCCAGGAAGGAATTTTTCCTAATATCCAACTCAAACCCTCACCATCACTTGCCACCAAGCTCACACAGGCTGCATTTTTGCTGTGTATCATTTTCCAGAGCAGCACAAGTGAAGGAATTAACATTCACATGGACCAGCCACAGTCCTGGCCAGCTGCAATCTTGATCCCAGGGACCAGCAGCTTTCCCTGGAAAAGGCATCTGCCAAGCTTAAATAAAACAGCACCAACTGTGGGTGCTCTCAGCCCAGCCTTGGGATCAGTTTACCCCAAGAGAATTAAACCAGATAAAAGAAACACTTCAGTGCATGTAAATAATCCCACAAATTAAATCTGGCCGTGATTAAAAAGCTTCAGTGCTGATAAACCTCGGCCGTCGCCGTCTCACCACGGCTCCAGGCAGGTCTTGCTGCTCCTCTCAGGCACATCTGGAGAACTATCCCATTATCCACAGGGAGAGAACAACCCAGAAAAGACACAGTGACCCAGTTCAGGGTGTACAGCTCATCTGCTGCAGTGCAGGCTGTGCTGACCAGAGCACAGCACGAGAAGGCTCCGAGCTGCTCCTGCCTGGGCCCAGTTGTTCCCTGGAACACTCCAACTTGCTTCTGCAGAATCCTAAAATTACAACAGCCACAGGTGAAGGATCAAGAGCAGCTCTGCTCACAGGATTCTGTGGGTTTATAAATCTTACAGATGCAGATTATTTTGAGTTTAGAGTGTGTTAAACCCATGAAGTTCAATGAAAAAATGGGTGAGTTTCCACCAAAACCAGTCAGGCTCCATCCACAGAGTCTCTATCCATAAAACCTCTATCCATATATCCTCTATCCTTAAAACCTCTATCCATTCATCCTCTATCCATAGAGTCTCTATCCATACAATCTCTATCCATATATCCTCTATCCACACAGCTCTATCCATAAAACCTCTACCCATACATCCTCTATCCATAAAACCTCTCTCCACACAACCTCTGTAGTCCTGAGGCTGCCTCAGCCCAAAGATCCATAGGGAAAAGCTGCTGATCCTGGCCAGCAGCCACCAGGAGAGGCAGGAATATGTTCCAGGAGCCAGCCAGCCCAGGTGGCCACAGCTACTGGTTTGAGCATTCCTAAAGCTCCAGGATTGAAAATGATTCTTCCCTTATCAGTGCTGGATCGTTCCAGCACAGGAAACCAGCCCTCAACAGCTGGACAACACATCTGGAATAAGAACCTGCACTAGAGGTTGGAAAGGCCATATAAGTGAGAAAGTGGTGGAAGCAGGAAAAGAAGGAATTGCAGATCTTTCCTTGCCCACCTGCACTCTCAGCTACCCCCTTCCTTCCCCCTCCTCTGCTGCTCTTCTCCTGCCTGGCCAGGAGAAAAGAGGGAAGATCAATCCTAAAGGAACTTCCCTAATTAACCAAAACTCACCAGCAGATTTCCTGAGTCTGACAGACAAATATTTCCTCTTGCAGGCACCAGTTTATGAGAGTGAAGGGCTTAAAATCAACTGGCAACTTCCTAAATGTGGACTCAGCCAGAGCTGAAGCATCATTGCCAGGATCAGGCACGCAATTCTGCCATGGAAAATGGAATATTGTCTGTGGGAAAGGGGGATGGCAGGTACATCCAGGTGTCCTTTACCCCCACAGCAGCCTCCATGGGAACCTCTGGAACACCCCATGGAACACACACCGTGCCCTGGGACTTCTCTTTTAGCCACAACAGGATTAATTGGCATTAAGATTTAGGTGTATTGGAATAGTGGCTCTTCAAAACCAACTGCTCTCCTCAAACTGGACTGGTTTGGGGCTGTGAACTCCATCTGAAGTTGTTCAGACCCAGCAATGCCTTTCCCAGATGAGCTGCTCAAATGGTACCCGGCTGGAATCCAGGGGGAAAGCTGAGGAGGACAATTCCCCAAAGCTTGGGAAAACAAAGAGGTGGCAACTCATTCAAGGAGCAAACAGCAACATCCAAGACAGGCAGAGCAAAGGTCTGAGAGCCATGGGAAGAGGTTCCATGAGAAAAATAACCCCCCCACTGCAGTCCCAGCGTTCCAGTCACATCCAGGTCAAGTATTTCCCGTCACTGCCAGCGATGACAGAGCAGATTTTGGGTGCTGATTGCACCCTCACTCCCTCAACACCCGTGGTGGATGAGGGCAGCCAGCTCCTGATCCCCTGCAGCAGCTCTCCCCTCTCCTTTTTCCTTGTGTCAGCCAAATCCCAGATCTTGGATCATCCTGCCAGCTCTGGGAAGGTGGGAAGAGCATGTGCAGGATGCACTCGGTGCTCCCAGTGCATCCCCTCCATCCCTCTGCTCCCCCAGGGCTGAGTTTTGCTGCAGAAGGATGTTTTAGGGGTGACTTGTGACAGAAGACACCACAGAGTTGTTTGGTGACTTTGACACAAAGCAGATCTGTTCTCTGAACACAAATCCCCAACACAGCAACCCTTTACTCTCAGCTTTTGAGGGAAAGTTGTTTATTTTGCAGTCTCATCATCTCTTCTCTGTACTCAGAGAAAACACTGGAAACCTTTTGCCAGTTTTTAGCCAAATTTTAGTCTGATACAAACTGAATGCTGAAGATGTCGTGACACAAAAAGGAAAGGAGAAAACTGGGGGGAAAAACACCCCACCAAGCTACAACCAACCACAGCATCTCGTGGGACCTCTCAGGGAACTGAAACCCGAACGAGGCCACTGCAGGGAGAATCAGGAGGTTGGCCCTGATCTTTTTTGACATATTAAACTGGGATTATCTTAATTACACCAAGAAAGTCCCCCCCAGGCAGCCCCAGCTCAGCCTCTCCCTCGCTGTCTGCTGACAGTGCCTGATCCAGCTCAGGGGGTTTTGCAGATGCTGCAGAAATGAAATTCTTAGAAAAGCGACTCGAGCTCATCAGAAGGAGGAAAAGCTGGTTTGTGAGCTGGGGTGTGGGAGAAGTGAAGGGACATTAAAGGATGGTCATCACCCACAAATTACACACTGTGGGGACAATAACTCTGGTGTCAGCCAGGGATGAGAAGGACCTTCCAGAAAACCTGGAGTCATTCCCTGTTTGAGCTCAGATTAAACAAGTCCTGCCCTGCTCCGAGTGCAGCTGAACTTTGAGCTGTGGCTGCTGAACTCAGATGTGCTTGTTGTTTTGTTTGGTTTTTTAATATGAGCACAAATCCACCTGCCAGCTTGACAGAAGGTGGCAGGACACAGGGCAGGCTGGTTTTATCCAGGTTTTTTCCAAGATTGAAGCATTCCCAGCACACCTCCAGTGCCTCAGAACAGTCACATAGAGCTCTGCAGAGCCACAAACTGGAGTTAAACAATAAGTGGGTCCTGAGTAAGTCCCTCTCCCCCTGTTTCAGACAAGGAGGACCTCGAGGCCAAACCACAGACTTGAAGAATTCCTGCACCACCTCTGCCTGACCTCGGGAACCCTGAGCTGCTTCTGCTGCCAGGCCACTGGGAATTTGAAGAGAGCCCCCAGACAGAAGGCAGTGTTTGTCACAGAGGAGCCAGGATTCCTGGGGCACTGATAAAGCTGGGAATGTGCTTGCACAAGGCCCGGCAGCAGCAACCCAAGAAACCCTTGGCACAGTGCACAGAGTTAACAATGCCCTTGTGGATCACCTGCTGTAAGGTCTCACAGTGCTGGGAATTCCAAACCATTCCAAAAACCCACTATGGACTTGGGAAGGTGCAGCCAGTGTTAGCAGGGAGCTGAGGAACAAAACCCTTGCTCCAGACAGCCCAAAGGTTGGAATTACCTACGAGATGGAATTACCTAAAGGCTGGAATTACAGCTCATTTCATGTGTTTGCAGATGGAGTTTTTGCTGAACACGAGGTTTTTACTAAAAATTATGAATAACTTTCACTCCACAGCTGCTCCAACACAGCAGCCAGGACACAAAATCCCTCAGGATTGTGTTCCCTCACCCAAGGACAGGACAAGCCCCCAGCCCTCCCTTAGGGCCCTGTCCCTTCCACCTTCCCCTGGGACAATCCAACCCAGAGGGCACAATCCCAACCCCCCTGGATTTGTGCCCTCTGAGCTGATCTGCTTTGTTTTGAACAGAACCCGGGCTTTTTGGGGACAGCCTCAAAACACCTCCTTGTGCCAAGGCACGCCAAGCTTTGGGCATTCTTGGGAGATCTGAGTTCGTGTCCCCAAAGCCACTCCCCAGCTCGGTCACAGTGGGATTAAGAGCACCCAAGGATGAAGGTTTTCATCCTGCCAACGTTTTGTGCTGATTAGTTCAAGTGCAAGAGTTCAGGAGAAAGAAGAAGGGGTGTTTTTTTTATGACTCTGAATGTTTTGCTGCTGTCCCCCAAAACCTCCCAGTCTGTTTTCAGCCACTTTCCTCGGAGTGCCAGAGGAAGGAGGAGCAGCAGGACAGGTTTGAGGGCTTAAAAACTTGGAAGAGCACTTGAGGTGACTCATGGATTTTTATTTCCACCCTGAAAGGTGGGAGAAGGGGCAGCAGAGCTGAGGAATCATTTCCCCCTGTTTCAGGAACTCCAGCTCTGCAGGATCTCCCCCCTTGCCCCTTCTCCAGGTCCGAAGTCAGGCAGGAATTCCACGTGCTGTGGATGTTTGGCAATCCCTGTGGCCACATCGATGGGGAGCAGTGGGTGTGACACACGAGGGAAAGGAGAGGAATTCCTGGCAGCAGGGCCACTCCTGCTGGCACAGCCCTGCAGCCCCAGCAGAGCTTTATAAGGAAATCTCGTGGATGAAACTGCCTCTCCTCGTCTCCCTGAGGGGTTTGGGTTTGTTTGGTGGTTTTTTTAAATCCCACTGCAGATGCTCCACAAAGCAACTCCCAGCAGGTATTTTGGGTAGAACCAAAGCCATCCCCAGAGTGGGGAGTATCTGCAGGAACACCAAAGCACCCTGGAGATCTGCCCTGGGAATAAAAGCACAGAATGGTTTGGGTTGGGAGGGATTTAAGCCCATTCAGTTCCATCTCCTGCCATGGGCAGGGACACCTTCCACTAGCCCTGGGTGCTCCAAGCTCCATCCATAAATCCAGCATCCCTTCAGCTCTGAGCTGCTGAAGCCAAGACCAGAAGTTGCAAAGAATTTCCAGGGCATTCAGGTTTGAGAGGCTCCTGGTGGAGATGATGGAACATGATTAAATCAGGCTTAGTCCAATAAAATTGGCTATTAAGGCTCAGAGATTTGCTGGGACTGCCTGGAATCCATCCCATTTCATCATCAGGTGATGGTAACACTCAAACAGGGGCTTCCAAGGAAAGGTCAAGTCCTTCATTTGTTTGTCCTGGGAGTGCCTGTTTCTTCCCATCAATGATTTATTGCTGCTGGCCACGTCCTTGTGGCCACACAGAAAATCAAGATTTATCAAACCCTCCCTAGGCCTGGTTTTAAAAAGATAGAGAATTCCAACAGTGGTGTCTTAGTCCAACTCCAGCTCAGGCTGGAGGCAGCAGGGTCAGAATGACATCACAGACACTGAGGGGCAGGATGGATTGTCCAGTTTTGGAGCTGGATTTGGGTTTGTTTCCCCCAAAAAGGTTGCTCTGACTTGGGGGATGTGGACTTTGTTCCATCAAATAATTACCAAGGATAAATCCAGCTGAGGAAAGCTGGTACAGGAACTAATTATTGACTGATTTATGTCTCTCTTGCCACTTTTGCACACACATTTTCCTTGTGGCCTGGGGCTGGACTGCCAGGAAAGCTGAATTCTAAGGAAAGAACAGCTCAGGGATGAGTTCCTTTGCACCCAGAGCAAAGGAGAATCCCAAACCAGGGATTTCTCCACTCCAAGCTGCCATCAAGACTTAAAAAAGCAACTTTCCTTTCAGGTTTTCAACTGAAATAGCTGAGTGCTTAATCAGCAAGCTGCAATGCCTTTACTCAAGCCAATGGCATTTGGGGATTCCAGATGAATTCCACTGAACTGCAGCAACAACCAGCTCCAAGTTGCCAATATCCATTTGATTTTAGTGAATATGACCAAGATTTAACTCTCCAGAGGGCGGGGGCTGGAGGTACAGCTAATAAAGGTGTCTGGGAGCTGGAGACAGGGCTGGGATTCAAATTTTAAACAAATCCCAAGCAAATGAGCTGGTGCAGAGGAGCAGAGGAATGCTGGCCTCAGGACTGAGGAATGTGAGCCTGTCCAGACTGCAGCTGGATGGGATGGGAAACCAGCTGGGAAAGATGGGAAACCATTGCTGCTCAGGGAATTTTATATATGTATATATAGACTTTAAAAACAAACAGATAAAGGACAAGCAGAGCTGTTTGATGGCACTTTGCCTCTGCAACAGGAGAGCACAAACTCACAGAGATTCAGGTGAGAGACTGAGGATTGCACACCCGAAAGCTGAAGAAATCAGTTACAGAAACAACAGAAAGTTGGCTTATTCACTTAAATCATTCACCCAAATCCCCTGTGACCTCCCAGCTGTTTGCACTTCCAGCACATTGAGCTTCCCAGCAGGACAGAACCTTTCCCAGCAGGACAGAGCCTTTCCCAGCTTGTCTGCAAGTTCATGCAGGACTGAACTGCTCTTCCAGGCAGCCTCAGCCAGGGCTTCCTATCTGACCAGAAAAGGTTCACAATCCCACTAAGCTTTTTTTATCAGAGCAACAGAAAAGTGCTTTGACAGCTCTAAACTTCGGAGAATTCACAACCAGCACCAACCCTGGCGAGCTCAGGGAAGCTCTGAGGCTCCCTGAGGGCACGTGATGCTGCCAGCACTGCTGGTTTCCTAAGAAACCACCCCAAATCCGGCATTTTTATGACCTGCACCGTGGATGTCACCACATTACCCTGTTAAGCAGCAAAGGGGAATGTCCTGTGTGTGCATGAGCGTCAGAAACAGGAGCTGGGTTTGCTCAACCCTGAGTAATTTGGCAGCTCCGGGTTGGAGACAGCACTGGCAAACCCTGAGACCTCAGCTCTGCAGCCTGGACGGGGAGATAGTGCTGTTTACAGGGCTGTATTGCTGTTTATAGGGCTATATTGGTGTTTACAGGGCTATATTGGTGTTTACCCAGCACTCAAGTGATCCCAAGGAAAGGCTGGCTGACTCAACCTGGCTCCTGGCCAGGGCAAAAACCTCAGGGACCCCTCTTTTTGCCTTCCCCCATCTCCAACCCTCCTCAACCACAGCTCTTCCCTAAAAACTTCGGGTTGTTCTCTGGGGTCACAGAGCAAAGCAAGGCTGTGTTTTGGGGAGGAAAGCCCCAGAGGGCTGTGAAGGGGGGGAAGGTTTGCTGGGTGTGCAGGTGGAGTGTGGGAGGGCAGGAAGGACAAACCCCAGAGCCAGTAAGATCTGAGTCAGCAGCGAGCTCGCCTCGTTATCTCAGATCTTTGAGCAGAAATGGTGAAACACAGCGAGCAGCTGAGCTGGAGAGGGTTCACAGACCCTGCCGGGAGCAGGGAGGTGTTTGATTTGACTCCTGCAAGAGCACAGGCGTGGGGGAAGCTGCCAAGAAAGGTCATTGTTGTGATCATCCACAGCCAGCCTTGAGGTGCAGAGCTGAAGGTGGGGGAGGCAAGGACAGAATTCCCATGCAGGAAGGGATGGGATCACAGCCCACAGGATGGGAAGGGAGAGTCCCAGCCAGCAAAAGGCAAAGCCTCCCTCCTGGCTGTCAATATCAGGGAGAACTTCCAAAGCCCAGAGCTCTCTGCAGCAGCCATCAATTCCCCTGAAAACTGTCTTTAAAGGATTAGCTGTGTCCCAAAATAAATAACGCTCGAGAAAACAGGAGTGATGTTGCAATTAAAAGAAAAAACACAGACTTTTCCCCCTTTGTTAGGCAAGGACCAGAAGCAGCAGAGCTGGTTGGTATCAACAGGCTGAAGGGCCACCACAAAGAAACCTGACCAACCGCCTCGTCCTTGCTTTTCCATGATCCAACATCACCCCATGTAGGGATTTCTGAGCCATTCTGCAGCACATTGAAGCTAGTTCCCCGAAAATCACGTGCCTTGCACAGTGAATTCAGGACTAGGAAGCTTTCCAATGTTTTCCTGAGAAGGGCTGTGCTCACCACGCAGCACTAACAGCCATTCCAAAGCCTCCTTGGGCTCCTGCCAAACCCTGACCTAAGGAGCAGCTCAGGAAGCTGCCAGTCATCCCTTCCCAGCTCTTTGTGTGCTCTGAGGCTTCAGGAGTCTAAAGCAGCTTCAGGTTTGGGGCCAGGAGGGCAGATTTCAGTGACAGAACCACAGAATGAAACACCGGGCGACTATTTGTGGTCAGAAATTTGGGCTCATGGAACAAGAACACGACAAGGGCCTCTCTGGGAAGAGCTGCACGAATAACTCCATAGCCATGGGGGCTGAAAGGCCCTTTGAACTTCTCTGTGAAAAAAAGAAAGAGTGCAAATGCCACAGCCACTTCCAAGCCCTTTGGATAGTCAGTGATGATCCATTCCCACCTCCTCCAGCCCAGGGGTGAGTCACATCGAGCAGGGTAACACCTCCATGCAGGGCTGACAGCACCAGGTCACTGCACCCTCCAACCCTCCTTTGCTCAGGGGGTGACACTTAAAACTGAGTTGTGGTGCTCAGAGACCAAAAAAAAAAAAGCCTGTTGAGTCTGTGCAATCACATTATAAAATATACATAAAATAGATTTAATGCCACCCAGGTTGCTGCCTGCACAAACAGCAATGACAGGCACCAGAGCTACTGGACTTGAAGCTTTTTAATTGCACAATTTAAGCTCTTTGCCCAGCCTGCCTCTTCCTCCTGCTGCACATGTGAGCAGCTGGAAGTCCAAAAGTCTGTGCTGATCAGCACCTCCAAGGGGGAAAAAAAAATAAAAAATCCCACCTCCTCCAGGGCAAGGCAGCTGGAAGGCACCCAAAAGCCTGGTTTAGTATGAAACAGCACCTTATTTAGACAATCTGAAGAATGTTTCAGAGGGCCACTACGGCTGGGAATTTGCATAATGGGTGTCTGTATCTTGCTTACCTAACAGGAGAAGAATCCTGTCTGTCAGTAAGTCTAGACTGTGGTGTTGAATCCAGAGAATCTCCTGGCCAGGAATAACACAGGGTGCAGGGCAGGGTGCTGCCACCTGCTGACACCCCTGCTGGTGGCTGCAGAGGGGATTTTTGGGGAGTCTCTGGGCTGGGATTGTCCCGCAGAGCTCGGCTGAGCGCTGAGAGTGGGGAGAACATCCCTCCTCACCCTCCTGGGCAGAGCACAAGTGCCTCTTCCCAGCACTCCAGGGAGACCTGGTGTCCTTGCAGAACCTCAGCCCGCTCTTCTGGCTGGACCACAGTTGGATGTAGCTGCAATTAAAGCCCTGGGAGCCCGGCAGGCTCTTTTATTAACGGAATATTCGTTAATTAATATTAAAATCAAAGCATAACAACAAGGGAGCCCCCTCGGGTGGCCCAACACCGCCCTCTGCCGCCCGAAATGGGAACTGCAGGCGCTCGCTCGTTTTTCCCTCCCCCTCCAAAAAAAAAAAAAAGGGGTTTTTAAGAGGATTTGACATCCCAAATCCACAACTGTGTATTTAACCATCATTTCCACCCCCGAAAAAGCCTGGCTGGGATGCTCATGGAAACGCAGAGCTACTGGCTTTGGAGTCATGTGGATCTCAACTCTCCAGAGTGACTCAAGAACAGCAACTGCTCATCATCATCATCACCCACAATTCCTCCAGCCCCAAAGCAGCATCGGCCTGACCTGTTGCTTCCCAAAGCTCCTGTGGGGAGGTCAAATTTCTCCCAAAACCAGGGAGGGTTGAAACACAGGCTCAGCCTCTCACCCCTTCAATTCCCACGGGGGCATTAGCAGAATCCAGGAACATTCCCTGCTCCTCTTGGAATCCCAGTGCCCTGAAGATGATCCAGCTCTGGGACAAAAAAACTACATGAGCAAGACACAATTCCCAGCTCTGGGTCTGTCACCTCACCAAGCCTGAGCTCCTTTACCTTCCTGGTATCTCACACAGGGCAGGAAATATGGGATTTCAGAGGCTCCACACAAAGCACCCATGCCAAGGAAACCACGAAGCTGGAGGTGACCAGGGAAAGGGGACACCAAGCCCCACATACCATGGCCTGACCCCACTGGGGAATTTCCAGCTATTGAGTGTTCCCAGCAGCAATAAAGACAATTTCTTTAAAGCCTGCTAAAGGATTTCCAAGTATTCATACTTAATATATCCCAGCATGGCCCATCTCCTCACAGTGAGGTCAGGGAAGCTGTCTGGAAGGTGAACAACTACTACAGGCACCACTCCAAATGAGATCTAATTGAAATATTGCATTTGAGGGCACACAGGGGAAATATTGACAAAATGGGGAAACCAGTGGAAGATTTCAGAGCAGCCCAAGCAGCTTATTCTGTTCTCTGGGCCCACACCAAGCTCCAGGGGCATTTCAAACCCCCCGACTGGTGTTTCATTTGCTTCTCCCATGGAAAAGTCATGAGGTTTAGTCACTGAGCTGCTTCATTAGCTGGAGATCACTAATTACAATGTGTCACTGGGCACCACCAGGCGATGTTTCAGTGTGATTGCTGATGTAGGGAAGGCTGGAGCTGAGGATTTAATAAATGTAATGGGAGACAAGGTGATGAGGGAGAGCTGTGCTCAGCAGGATGGACACAGTGCCCATCCTGCCAGAAAGGAACAGCTCTGGTGGATCAGCAAAGCCAAGGATGGGAAGGGCACAGGGGGAGAGGCCTCACCTCCCTCAGGTGGGAACCCCCTGCCTCTGCCTTTCACAGTTTGCAGAGGACAGGGAGAGACACAACATTTGCAGGATTTAATGTTCCAGCACAGAGCAAAACCCAAATCCCAGAATCACTGAGGTTGGGAAAGACCTCCAAGGTCATTGAGTCCACCCTGTGCCCCATGCCCACCTTGTCACCCAGCCCAGAGTGCCACATCCAGTCATCCCTTGGGCACATCCAGAGCTGGGCACTCCAAACCTCCCTGGGCAGCCCCTTCCAAGGCCTCACCACCCTTTCCATGAGGAAATTCCTCCTCATG
>JAWMRD010000318.1:0-14906 GCA_035584875.1 Syndactyla subalaris | reverse complement strand
GAGGGGCTCCAGCCCTGCACCATCTCCACTCCCTCCTCTGCACTCTCTCCACCAGCTCCACGTGCTCCTGCTGCTGTCCCCAGGGCTGGGGGCAGAATTCCAGGTGGGGTCTCACCTGAGGGGGCTCAGGGGCACAATCCCCCCTCACTCTGCCCATGCTGTGGGACCAGCCCAGGGCATGGGGGGTTTGGGGCTGGGTCATGTCCAGCCTCTCCCCCATTTGAGCCCTTATCCTTTTGTACTCATAGCCTTTTCATCCCCAGTCTCCTCATAAATCATCCCAAACTGATTCCCTCCTGATTTCCCTCTCATCCATGTCATAAGTAATGGATGGCAGATGACATGTCCAGCCCTTGCTTACCTCCTTGTCCCACCAGGAGGATGTTTTAGAGTCTCATCCTTGTTTTGGGATGGGACAAATGTGGGAAGGATCCTTTGATGCTCTGCCTTGGGGGTCAGTCCACAGAGGGCTCCCTGAGGCAAGGACCAGGCAGGGATTAATGGGGGGTGCCTGTTAAGGAAACTGTCCTTTCTCACCATCCAGGAGCCACCTGAGCTGGGGAGGAGACCCCTCTGCAGTCCCACACAGGCCAGGTTTCCTCAACAGCTCCATCCCACATTTCCCCTCACAGAGTCTCAGACGCCTCAATCCTTAAAATGATTTAATCTTGGAGCAATAACTAAATAACAAAATAATGAGTAGGGCTGCGAGGAGGGACCCCCAACAAAGGATATCCTGGATTTTTGTATTCTCTAAGAGTCTGGGCTCATCAGCTCCTTCCTTGTGTCCAAGTGTCACCTGGATGGGCCACAGAGGTCCCTGTGCCCTTTGGTGGTTGGTGCCAGCTGGCAACTTCTCACCTCTGGCTCCCACCCAAAGTTCATGCTCCACCTTCACTCCAAGCTCCCTGCACTGAAGGTTTTCCTCAGCATTCCCCGCCCCTGATTATTTTTCATGGAAAGGCTCGAGAATTTTTGTGGAAAGGCGTTGAAAAAGCGCCCTTCTCAGGCACTGCAATCTCCCAGTTTGACCTCTATAACCTCTCCTGCAGTTTTCCTTCTCGTCTTGAAGATCAGGAGCTGCACAGCTCCTTTTCATAAAAATCCCACCCAGAAAGTCAGCACACAGCTGGATTTTGTCTGGCTTTCGAGGGAATTCTTGGAGAAGAAGGGCAAAGCCTTCACAGGGAGTATTTTCTTCACCCAAACCCGCCTCTGTCACCCTCAGTTATCGTGTAAATGGACGTGAACCCTGACCTGCTCGCTGCCTTTGGTATCACTTATCATGTGGGATCCCAGCCTGGCCAGAGTACAGTCACCAGCAGGGGAACCACTCAGCCCTGGCAATGTGGGATTCTCCACTGCTGGGCCATTCCTTCCTCCTGGAGTGGCTCCAGCCACCACCCTCAGGTGTCTCCACCTCATCCTCCCGGTCTCTGGGCTGGCAAACACACCGGCAGTCCCGTGGTTTGTCACTGGGTGAGTCACAACCCGTACCTCTGTTCTGCTTCAGGGGTGAGCTCTCCCTCCTGGGTGGGCACAGGGACATTCACCTGCTTCCCAGGGAGGACTGGGAGCTGTCCAGGAAACTCTTGTCATCCAACAGCCCCTTTCCTTCCCTTTCCAAGGTGTTGTGGGATGTATATTACATCTATTTATTGGACCCCCGGGCAATGCACCCCCTCCGTCCCAAACATTTCATCCTCCTGGTACCATGTCCCCCTTTCTGGGTATCTCACACCCCCTGGCTGTTGCATCCCCTCTCTGGAGGTCAGATCCCCCTTTCTGGTTGTCTCACACCCCCTGACTATTGCATCCCCTCTCTGGGGGTCAGATCCCCCTTTCTGGGTGTCTCACACCCCCTGACTATTGCATCCCCTCTCTGGGGGTCAGATCCCCCTTTCTGGGTGTCTCACACCCCTTGGCTATTGCATCCCCTCTCTGGGGGTCACATCCCCCTTTCTGGGTGTCTCACACCCCTTGGCTATTGCATCCCCTCTCTAGGTGTCACATCCCCCTTTCTGGGTGTCTCACCCCCCCTGGCTGTTGCATCCCCTCTCTGGGAGTCACATCCCCCTTTCTGGGTATCCCACACCCCCTGGCTGTTACATCCCCTCTCTGGGGGTCACATCCCCCTTTCTGGGTATCTCACACCCCCTGGCTGTTGCATCCCCTCTCTGGGGGTCACATCCCCTCACACCCGGCTATTCCAGCCCTCGCTGGGTCCCAAATTCCACACTCTTCCCCCTTCCCAGGCTTTGCATTCCCTGGCTGTTGCATCCCTCCAGTTTCTGCAGCCCGGGATTTCCTCCCCTCGTGGGTATCCCCTCCCTGGGTTCCCGAACTGTCCCCAGGGTCCCGAATTGCCCTGGGGTCCCGAATTGCCCCCTGTGTCCCGAACTGCCCCCACGTCCCGAACTGCCCTAGGGGTCCCGAATTGCCCTGGGATCCCGAATTGCCCCCTGTGTCCCGAATTGCCCTGGGGTCCCGAATTGCCCTCGGGGTCCCGAACTGCCCTAGAGGTCCCGAATTGCCCTGGGGTCCCGAATTGCCCTCGGGGTCCCGAACTGCCCTAGGGGTCCCGAATTGCCCTGGGGTCCCGAATTGCCCTCGGAGTCCCGAATTGCCGCCGGGGTCCCGAACTGCCTCCATGTCCCGAATTGCCCTGGGGTCCCGAATTGCCCCCGGGGTCCCGAACTGCCCCCATGTCCCGAACAGCCCCCCGTGTCCCAAACTGCCCCCGTGTCCCGACTCCCCGTCCCGGGGCAGCCCACCCGTGTCCCCCCCGCTCCCCATCGCAGCCGGGCGGCGCTCCCCTCCCGGTGGCTCCGGCTTTTTCGCGAAAGCGAAAGCGAAAGGGAGCCGTGCCACGCCGGGACAGGCGGGACAGCCTGCCCAGGAGCTGCCCCGGCGCCGGAGCTGCCCCCAGGCTGCCCCATGGCTCTGCCGCTGCTGCGGGTGCTGTGCGGGACCGCCGCCGTGCTGCTGCTCCGCGCCGACGCCGACACCGGTAAGGGCTGTGCCCGCCCCGCCGCCCGCTCCCGGCTCTTCCCGGGCTGTCCGATCCTTCCCCGGGCTGCCCGATCCTTCCCCGGGGTGCTCACTCCTTCCCCTGGTGGTCACTCATTACCACGGGTGCCTGCTCCTTTCCCGGGGTGCTCATTTCCCGGGGTGCCTGCTCCTTCCCCGGGGTGCCCACACCTTCCCGGGCTGTCCGCTCCTTCCCCGGGCTGCCCGCTCCTTCCCCGGGCTGCGCACTCCTCCCCCTGGTGCCCACTCATTACCAAGGGTGCCCGCTCCTTCCCTGGGGTGCCCGCTCCTTCCTTGGGGTGTCCGCTCCTTCCTTGGGGTGCCCGCTCCTTCCCTGGGGTGCCCGCTCCTTCCTTGGGGTGTCCGCTCCTTCTCCTGGTTCCCGCCCCTTCCCCGGCGTGTTCACTAATTCCCAAGAGTGGCGCTCCTTCCCGGGCTGCCCGCTCATTCCCCGGGCTGCCCGCTCCTTCTTGGGGTTCCTACTCCTTCCCCTGGTGCTCACTCATTCCCCGGGGTCCTCACTCCTCCTCCGGGCTGTCCGCTACTTCCTCGGGGTGCCCGCTCCTTCCTCGGGATGTCTACTCCTTCCTCGGGGTGTCTACTCCTTCTTGGGGTTCCTACTCCTTCCCTTGGTGCTCACTCCTTCCCCGGGCTGCCCGCTCCTTCCCCGGAGTGCTCACTCCTTCCCCGGCGCTCTCACTTCTTTCTCGGGGTGCTCACTCTTTCCTTGGGGTGCCCACACTGATCCCCGGGCTGCCTGCTCCTTCCCCGGGGTGCCCCCACCTTCCCGGGCTGCCCGCTCCTTCCTTGGGGTTCTTATTCCTCCTCCTGCTGCCTACTCATTACCAAGGGTGCCCACTCATTCCCAGGAGTGCCCACTCCTTCCTGGGGATACCCAATTCTTTCCAGGGGTGCCCGCTCTTTCCCGGGCTGCCCACTCCTTCCTTGGGGTTCTCACTCCTTCCCCTGGTGCCCACTCATTCCCAAGGGTGCCCACTCATTCCCGGGAGTGCCCATGCCCTCCCTGGGCTGCCCGTGTCCTCCCTAGGATGCCCATTCTGCTTCCTGGGATGCCCTTGCCACTTCCCGGGGTTCCCACTCTTCTCCCTGGGGAACCCCCTCCACTTCCCAGGGTGCCCAGGCTACTCCCAGGATACTCCAGCTCCCACTTGGAGTGCCCACACTCTTCCTGGAGTGCCCATCCTGCTTCCCAGGGTGCCCAGGCTACTCCCAGGATACTCCAGCTCCCACTCAGGGGCTCCTTCCCACTCCCTGGGATGCCCACACCGTTCCCTGTATGCCCAAGCCTTTCCCAGGGTGCCCAAATTGCCCCTCGGGGTGCCCAGGCTGCACCCCAGTGTTCCCCCAGCACTGCCAAGGCCACCACTGCCCGTGTCCCCAAGTGCCACATGCACAGGGCTGTGAAACCCCTCCAGGGCTGGGCACTCCAGCCTGTCCCAGTGCCTGACCACCCTTTCCAGGAGGGAATTGGCCACAATGTCCAACCCAAACCCATCCTGGGGCAATTGGAGGCCATTCCCTCTTGTGCTGTCCCTGTTCCCTGGGAGAAGAGACCAACCCCCCCTGGCTCCCCCTCCTGTCCCAGAGAGCCAGAAGGTCCCCCCTGAGCCTCCTTTTCTCCAGGCTCAGCCCCCCCAGCTCCCTCAGCCCCTCCTGCTGCTCCAGCTCCATTTCCCAGCTCCCTTCCCATCTTTGGGAAAAATCCCAGCTCAGAGCAACAATTCCAAGAACCACCAGGAGCCTCTGGCAGCGGGGAGAGCATTACGAAATATTTCATGAAGGGGAAGGATGAAGTGGGAAGGATGAAGTGGGAAGGATTTGTGTGGAAATGAGACTGGAAGGGAGAGCAGAGCTTGGAGACAGTGCAGAGCTGCCTCTCCTCCAGGTTCCCACGTGCTCCTGAAACCCTGGAAAATGAATCCCTCCCTATTTATAACGGGATGACGGGAGCGGGCAGGGCTGGGGGACATATTGAGGGACAAAAATAAGTGGGAAGAGCTGCCAGTTCTGGGAACACACACGTGGCTTCAACCTCAGGGCAGGCTGAAAATAGCACTCCATGAAGTCCATGACGCCCTGAGTGCCAATCCCAGACCTCGGGACAACGTTCCTGGCAGAGGTGACACAATCAGGACCCACCTGGGGCAGCAAATGTGGTTTTACAGGGTGTGAGAGAACATGAATTCACTGTTTATTCAGGTGATGGATCATTTGGGATGTGCTGCTTCACCCCACAATCCCATCCTCTCCTGCTTTCCAAAAACATCTAAAGATTTTTCAGTTAAAATGTGGGAAAGTTTTATTTATTTCCACAAATTTGGTGTTTCTCACAAATTCTCCGGTCTTGGCTCCAGACCTCTGAAACTCCTCTTTTCTTCCCTGCATTTTTGGCTTCTGGTTCCCCAACCAAATAAGCCCTTTTGGTGATGGTTTTCCAAGGAGAACAGTCAAGTTTTCCTGGTGTGGATGCTCCGGTGTCCGTGGTTGTGCATCCCTGTGGAGCTGGAGGTGGACATGGAATGACATCACTGGCCCCATTCCCAATGTTTTGCTTCCCAACATTCCCATGAGCTCATCCCCACCGGCATCGTTTGGGATCCCTGGCAAAAAAAGGGGCAGAAAAAAGCAAAGCAGAACCATGAACTCAACCCCTGGAAACACAAAGCCCAGGAATATTGTGCACGTTTCCAGGTGGATGTTTCAGCCCAGCAGGATGCAAGGAATGCAGCTGGAAATAAGGCAGCTGGAGGTATTTTCCTGGAAAGGTTGGCACTGTGGCTCTTGGGATGTCGGCCAAGGAGTGGGATGGATCCTCCAGCACTTGTACTGACACATCCATGGGAAATTCGAGCTCACTGCCAAGGGATCGAAGCCCAGATCCCGGCCATGCAGCTCCAGGGCTGCAAACAGGATTCCCCAAACACTCCCTCCCCTTGGCACGAGCTTTGTCTCATCAAACAAGCTGAATTCCAAGGCGTGAGATGCCGGATCGGGATCCTGGAGAGTGGCAACGTCGGGGTCTTCCTTCAAAGGACTGGGAATTTTCTGGAAGAGGAGATTATTTTCTAGTCAAACCAACTGGGACAAAAAGGTCCTTTTTTTTGGGAGGGATTAGGACGACAAGGGCAGGTCGAAAAGCTGGAAGGCAGGTTCCTGTTTCTCGGGGTGTTGTGGTGTTTCTGGCTGGTTTCCTGCAGGAGTGGCTGGAGTTGGCACTGGAAGGGATTTCCAGTCATTCATTCACAGCCCGGGGCTGTTGATTCGTGGGGGTGTGGTGGGACAGCCCTGATTCCTCGAACTCTCCCTTGTTGCTGCTTCCAGGAACTGCCTCCAGGCAGTGGCTGCAGCCCCTGGGCGTGTTCCAGTGCCAGGGATAGGGAGCAAATTCCCCCTGGGATGTTCGGGGGACACAGGAATTAGGGCAGGGGATTTTTAAGATGAAGGTTTTTATCTCAGGGGGTTTCAGGTGCCTGGGGGAGCACGTTGTGCTACTGTGCCATTGTCCCATTCCCACTGTGTCCCCATTCCCAATGTGTCCCCATTCCCACTGTGCCCCCATTCCTACTGTGGCCCCATTCCCACTGTGTTTCCATCCCCATAGTGTTCCCAACCCTACTGCATTTCCATCTCCATCATGCTCCCATCCCTATTGTTTCCATCCCTACTGTGTTCCCATCCCACTGTGCTTCCATCCCACTGTTTCCATCCCCGTCGTGCTCCCAGTTCCCAGTGTTTCCATCCCCTTCCCACCTCAATCCCAGCCCTCCTGGCTGGGCACTGCTCCAGCCATGCCAGGCATCAACTCATGCCTGCTGTGCCTCACATCCCAGCCTTTCAGCCCTCCATCCTGGCCATCTATCACATCCCAGCCTTCCATCCCTCCATCCCAGCCATCTATCACATGCCAGCCTTCCATCCCTCCATCCTTTCCATCCATCACATCCTAGCCATCCGTCACTTCATCCTGGCCATCCATCACATCCCAGCCATCCGTTGCTTCATCCTGGCCATCCATCACTCCATTCCAACTACCCATTGCTCCATCCCAGTCATCCATCGCTTCATCCAGGCCATGCATTGCTCCATCCTGGTCATCCATCACCTCCCAGCCATCCATCACTCCATCCTGGCCATCCATCACATCCCAGCCATCCATCTCTGAATCCCAGCCATTGATCTCTCAATCCCAGCCATCCATCTCATCCCAGCCATCCACCACTCCATCCCAACTATCCATCGCTCCATCCTGGCCATCCATCACATCCCAATCGTCCATCCCTCCATCCCAGCCATCAGTCACAGCTCTCCATCACCCCATCCTGGCCATACATCACATCCCAGCCTTCCATCTCTGAATCCCAGCCATCCACTTCTCCATCCCAGCCTTCCATCCCTCCATCCCAGCCATCAATCCCATCCCTCCCTCTCTCCATCTCAGCCCTCCATCCCTCCATCACCCCATCCCAGCTGTGACCACTCCAGCCTGGCTGTATTTTGTGTTATCCCCATCGTCCCTCTCTCCATCCCAGCCCTGCAGCACCACCTTTCCCACTGGGATACCAGATCTTCCAGTGGTTGGGCTCATGGATGAGCCATTCCCACGCCCCACCAGGGATCCTGGTGCCGGCACAGCCTTGGAGCAACCAGGAAAGTTTCTTCATTGCTCCAGAAAGGGAGCAGATCTTCAACACCCTGTTGTGAAAGCGGCCTTGGCAAAGCCAGCACTCAGGATCCCGGGATGCTGGAATCCAGCTGCAGCCTCCAGAGGGAGGGAAATTCCTGGGGACCAGCTGGAGGACTCATGTAGGGTCTGGAATGTTTCCTGTCCAGCTGGAAAATGCAGGGGGAAGGAAGGGAGTGGCAAAATGCAGCTGGTGGCCTGGATGGAGCTGGGGTTGCTGTCCTGGAACGGTCACGGGAAGGGGATGGAATTCCACAAAAACTCTGGTGGCTGGAGTAGCTGCTGCAAGGGATGCTGGAAAGAGACTTTTCCCTTTGCCATTCCCTGGGGACAGACACTCCAGATGTTCTTCTGGAGGCTGCACGAGGCTCTCCCACCCCGGGGCAACACCCAATCCCCCCACCACCTCAAGGCAGGAACCATCAAACCCACCCCAAGGCAGGGACCATCAAACCCACCCAGCTCCAACCACAGGCAGGGGCCATCAAACCCACCCAGCTCCGACCACAGGCAGGGACATCTCCCACCCCTGTGCAACACCCAATCCCTCCACCACCCCTAGGCAAGGACCATCAAACCCCCCCAGCTCCAACCATGAGCAGGGACATCTCTCACCCCAGTGCAACACCCAATCCCTCCACCACCCCAAGGAAGGGACCATCAAACCCCCCCAGCTCCAACCACGAGCAGGGACATCTCTCACCCCAGTGCAACACCCAATTCCTCCACCACCCCAAGGACGGGACCATCGAACCCCCCCCAAGGCACGGACCATCAAACCCACCCAGCTCCAACCACATGTTTCCCCCCTGTTCCCAGCACGCTGCAGCCGCCCCAAGGCCGTGCCCAATGCCCACATCGAGGTGGGCACCTCCACGGGGCTGCACGCCCTGCTGCGCTACTCCTGCAACCCGGGCTACAAGCGCAAGGCTGGCACCTCCAGCCTCATCCAGTGCATCCTCCACGACGGCTCCGCCCGGCCCCGCTGGACACAGCCCACCCTCCAGTGCATCCGTAAGTGACCCTGAACCCACCCCACCCTCCAGGGCATCCATAAGTGACCCTGGACCCAGCCCACCCTCCAGGGCATCCCTAAGTGACCCTGGGAATGGGGAACAGCTCCACCAGCACAGGGTTGTCTTTCCCACTCAGCGTCTTGGGATGAGGGTTCATCCAGGAAATAAAATAAGGGATGAGGGGGGATGTCTGTGGGATGGGAAAAGTTTAGGGTTGGGCAGGTTGAGTGTTCCCACATGTGGGGAGGAAGGGACAGAGACATGGTGCCTGTGGGTGCCTTCCAGCTGAGCCTGCTCTGGGATATCCTGGTGGGATTTATCCTTGAGAACACCAGGAAGGCGGAATTTGGGTGTTTTACGTAGCAAAGACACATCACAGGAACCAGAGAGGCCCCTCCTGGGGAAAGGGATGGCAAAAGGACTGAAAGTGGGGATTCCTTGGAAAGGGAAGCAGGAAATCAATACCTGACAGGGAGCAGAGTATTAATTAATGCACTAACGAACCCACCACACTAATTCCTGTGTTTGCTGAAGAAACAGCTCAAAGCTTGGGTAACTGAGGGATGTTTTAGTGGAGTGACCCCCCAGGCACCTCAGCCTTGAGCGGTGGTGACTCCCCAGCCCAACAGAGGGGTCACAGGGTTTATCCCCCGGGTTTTGATGGTGTTCCTGTGTTGTTTTCCCACAGGGGACCCGGCTCTTCCCCCCCAAACCCCCATCCCCACCGTCCCAACGGCGCTGGAAAGCACGACCCCGAGGGGTGAGCCATGGGGTAACTGAGCCCCTGGGATTTGGGGGGGCCACCAAACCACCCCCTCCCTGTGGTGTGGGAAGCAAAATATTCCAATTAACTAAATTCCCTGGAATGGCACCGTTCTGGAGCTGCTGGGTGTGGGGTGGTGCCCAACAAAGCCCAGAGGGAACGGAGCTGCCCTTTAATTTGTGGGACTGGAAATGGAGCCAAGGTGGAATTTCACCCCCATTTTCCCTGCAGGAAGCAGCCTGCCTGCCAGCCCCTCTCCAGCAGGAAAGCCTGGAGCTGATGGGCCACCACCAGAGCCATCCAGAACACCGGAGATGTTTCCAGCACCGGACACATCCACGCTGGGAGAGGGGACAACCCCCCTGCCCGACACCCCCTCGGACAGTGCCTCAGGTTGGGCCCCTTTTCCCAGGAATACAACCCACCCCGGGGCTCCTCCCAGCCTCACCCAGCTCCTCGTGTGTCCCACTGCATCCCCCCTCCTCCCCTCCCACCAGCCCCACCTTTCCAGCTCCAAATCCCCCTTTTCTCTCCTCTTTTCCAGTTTCCACCCCAACCTTGGCCTCTTCCATCGGTAAGACGGGCTCCTTTTGGGAAGGAGGGGCTTCTTTTCCTGATTTTTAAGCTCCAAAGCCCTCAGGGCTGGGGAACTTTATTCCACGGCCAGGGGGAATGTCCCTGAGGTGGGAAGGACGCGGCACCTGGAAAGAATTCCAAGCTCCATCCCTCCTGGGGTGGGGAGGGCACGTGGGGAGTGTGTCCAGGGATTTCTGGGCTCTGTTTGGAGCTGGGATGTGCCCTCACCCACTCATGGAAGACACTCCTCAATCCCTGTGCCTTTTCCACAGGGCTCCTGGTGCTCCTGGTCACTGGGATCGTGGCCTGCTGGCTGTGCAAAAGGCAAGTATTGCCAACCCCCACAAAAGGGATGAGTTTCCCCTGCCCTCTGCGCTTCCCTAAAAGCCAAGGAAAGGCTTGGGAATGCCACGGATCCTCCTCTCTGCACAGGCGGGCACGGCAGGGCTACGATGTGACACCGAGGGACATCGCCATGGTGGCTCCTGGTGCTGGGAACGAGGAGGTGCCACCCCCTGGAGCCATCCCCACGGGATGAGCACCCACGGGCGGGCAGCCCCAAGGATGCCCCAGGATGCCAGGGAAAGCCAGAGGTGACCCCTCGTCCCAGGGAGGGGTGGCTGCTCTTCCCAGCCCCAAGCAGGGATTCCTGGGAATGCCACGGCTCCAGCTCCCACGGGTGAGGGGATTTCCTGCACCAGGAGCCAGGGTTGGCAGGAATGGGGGCTGGGGATGGGGGGGTTGGCAGGGAATGGGATGGGAACACCAGGGGAGGGGGTGGGATGCTGGATTTGGGGGTTGGGATGGTGGGATTTGGGAGTTTGGAATGGTGGATTTGGGGGTTGGGATGCTGGATTTAGGGGTTCGGAATGGTGGGATTTGGAATGCTGGGAATTGGTTATTTGGGATGCTGGATTTGGGTGTTTGGAATGCTGGATTTGGAATGCTGGGATTTGGTTATTTGGATGCTGGATTTGGGTGTTTGGGATGATAGATTTGGGTGATTGGGATGGTGGGATTTGGGGGTTTGGGATTCTGGATTTGGGGGTTTGGGATGTCAGGATTTGGGGCTTGGGATGCTGGATTTGGGGTGTAGGGATTTGGGGTTTGGGATGCTGGACTTGGGGTGTAGGGATTTGGGGGTTTGGAATGCTGGGATTTGGTTATTTGGGATGGTGGATTTGGGGTTTGGAATGCTGGGATTTGGGGGTTTGGGATGCTGGATTTGGAATGCTGGGATTTGGTTATTTGGGATGCTGGATTTGGGGGGTTGGGATGCTGGATTTGGTTATTTGGGATGCCAGATTCCAGTGTTTGGGATGAAGCTGAACTTCCCTGCTCCAAGCAGTGCCCATCCCTGTCCAGCAGCACCTCCAGCCCCAGCCCAGCTGGACACCAACCCCACCCCAAGAGTGTCCCCACATCCCCCAAAGCCCAGGAAGGAGGAAAGGGGGGCCCATCCCAGGATCCTCCCCACATCCTCCCCCCTCTCCTGCTCTTTTCCAGCCACCTCAGGGACCCTCTGGAAGCACTTCCAGCACTGATCCAGGCTCTGGATCCTATCAGAGATCCCAGCCCGGAGCCATTTCACCACAGACACTTCCAGACACCAAAGGCAACACCACAACCTCGGGAATCTTTTCCCCTGAGTTTTCAGCTGATGGGGGGTGGGAAGGGCTGGGATCCATCCCTGCAGTGCCACTTTGGACACCAGCATTCCCATCCTGGAAAAGGGGCAGCTGGATGGCAAAAGGCTGGAGGGATCCAGCAGCTGAAATTCCATGGGTTTTTCCAGGCTGCTGTGCCTTGTCCTGTTTGAGGGGAAGGCTTGGCAGGTGGATGGGGCAATCCAAACCCTGCAGCCAACGGGATGGGCTGGGAAACAGCTGGGAACAGCTGGAAACAGCTGGAAGGGAGCCCTGGAGGCTCCTGGTCCGATATGCACACCAGGCTTTGTGGTTCCACCCTAATCCAGGTGTGAATTCCCACCTGGAGAGGGGATGATCCCTGGAGTCAGCACTTGGAGCAGCTCTGGCTCTATGGAGGCCCATGGGAATAAAGGGATGCAGGAGCCTCCTCCTGCTCCAGGCCCATTCCAAGGGCAGGTCTCTTCCAAAGCCACTTCCAGTTTGGATCTTCCCTGGCACAGGCTCTGAAATTGTGTCCCGAGGAGCCACGGAGAGCAGGACCCACCAGCACTTCCAAGAGCACTGCTGGGAATTACCTGCAGCCAAGGCACTTCTTGAGGAGAGGGAGAAAAGGAAGCATTAAAGGGGTTTTTTTTGATATAAATTTAATTTGGGGGTTAAAAACTCCTCCTGATTTGTCTCAGAGCGAGGCTGAATCCAAAGCAAAGCAGATCCTCCCTCCTGGTTTGGTGCCAGGCAAAGGGAAAATCCTTGGCTGCAGGGGAGGGAAATGAATTCACCAGGAGGGATTGAGGATTTCCTCCCACTGCTGGCCAGGAAAAGTCCATTTCCCAGAAATAAACTGTTTCCTTGGCACTTTCCAGCCTTGTGGTTCCTCTTCTTCCAGTGGATCAGAGAGATTTCCCCGGGATGCAGAGGGATATCCAGGAAGTTGAGTCCCCTTGGCAAAGGTAACAGGATAATGCTCAGGAATTAACACTTCTGGCTGACCCAGCTCTCCCAGGGCATATTCCCTGGAATGTGCTGCTTCCCAGCTCCTGCAGGGCAAGGCAAGGCTGCAGGGAGCTCTCCCAGAGCCCCCGGTGTTCCCCAGAGCTGGGCTGGGATCCTGCTCTAGGATCCACCTCATTTCCCAGCTAGGATGAACCAACGGGCTGGGGAGGCTGGAAGGGCTTCCCTGGAGCTGGAAAAGCTTCCCTAGACCTGGAAAAGCTTCCCCAGATCTTGGTGGCTGATGGGGCTTTAAAAAATTCCTAAATCTGCAGCCTAAAAGCTTGGGAAAGAACAGGACAATATAATGGGAGGGTTGTGGGTTGGGATAAGGATAGGGGGGATCCCTCAGGAATTCCCAGTACAGGCAAAACAGGCTCGGCCTGAGGGGATTAATTGGATTTTAATTGGGAATTAAATCAGTGGAGGGGAAGGAGGGATACAGCCTGAAACACCTTCTCATTCTGCTCTTCTTCCTGGGATCCACTGACTCCCACTCCAGAGAATCAGGGAATCTTTTGGGGTGGAAAACAGATTTGCTCCGGTGTGGATCCCTTTTTCCATGGGGTCAGTCCCTCAGGAACTGCTCCAGCATTGATCCCTTTTCCCATGGGATGCAGGGCAATCCCAGCCCAGCACTGATCCCTTTTCCCATGGGATGCAGGGCAATCCCAGTCCAGCACTGATCCCTTTTCCCACGGGATGCAGAGCAATCCCACTCCAGCGCTGATCCCTTTTCCCATGAGATTCAGGGCAATCCCAGTCCAGCCCCTGGAGCTCCTGCCCTTCCCTCTTCCCCATTCCCAGGACCCTCAGGGCCCTTCTCCCAAATATTCCCACTCCCCTCTCCACCCCCATTTTTGGTTTTTTTTCCCTTAAATTCACTATCCCAGCTGATCCCCGTGGATCCCACATTTCCTGGGGCAGGAGAAGCTGGCATGGAAGAGGCAGGTTGGTGCCCCCCATCCCTTTTGTCCATGGAATTTTGGGATTCTCACCTGCAAATCCCAGGATTTTCACCCCATGGCTGGGTTGGATTTGGTGGTTCAGGATCTTCTGCTGTCCTTGGGTCGGTCTGACCTCGGATCTGCTGCTGGAGAAACAAGGAAAAGGGATTAAAACAGCCGATTTTCCCACAAAAAGGGATTAACAGGGAAAGCTGGAGCTCCCCAAGCCCCAGGAATGTGCCATGAGGATAACAGGGAATGAGAAAACACCGGAGCAAAAATCAAAACCTGGGAAAGGCCACATGGAAAAACAGCTTTTCTAGGGATGCTCTAAAGTTAACTTGGAATTTTGGCTGCTCCAGGGGATTTAAAACAAACTGCTGTGGATGAATTCCCACTGTTCCCACCCTGGAAGGAGGGATAAGGAATAAATGAGCCAATCCAGCAGGAATTCCTTAGGCCAGGGAAGTGTTTCATTCCTTATTGCCCTGCCTTTTTAGGCAGCAGGCAGCAAAAATGCTAATATTTAATATATATATCAATAATTTTATATCTCCCTATATAATCACATCTATAATATCATTCTGTATGGGGTATAAAGAATTATGTGTGTTAGGGTTACATAAAATAGAGAAATAAATATGGAAACATAAAACTAAAAACAATAATAAAAACATAAACAATGTATTCCAATAAATAAACAGATAAATAGACAAAAAATTTAGATACATAGATAAATACTAAAATAAATATAAGAATGAATGAATGAATGAATGAATGAATGAATGAATGAATAAATGAATGAATGAATGAATGAACAAGTAAAAGTTGACATTAACACTTATTCAGGGGGATCCAGGAGATGGGAGTGGAATCAGCATCCCGGGGTTTTGTTCCCTGCCAGTGTTCCAAACTGGAAAGCCCCACTTTGGGGGCTCCAGGAGCATTCCCAACAATCCCACCCCACTGGGGCTGCCTCAGGGTTGTGTTCCTGAAATTCCAGCAGGTTTTTCCTCCTCCCACAGCTCCTTCTCCGCAGGGAAGGGGGGGATTTGGGAGGGTATTTTGGGGTGGTTTGGGCTCTGTGGACACACAGGGCTCTAATCCATTGATCTCTCTGCTCTGGAGGCAGGCTGGGAATGCTGGGAATGCTCATCCTGGAGAAGAGAAGGGTCCAGGGACACCTGAGAGCCCCTGGCAGGGCCTGAAGGGGCTCCAGGAGAGCTGGAGAGG
>JAWMRD010000317.1:0-14945 GCA_035584875.1 Syndactyla subalaris | reverse complement strand
TTTCTTTCTTTCTTTCTTTCTTTCTTTCTTTCTTTCTTTCTTTCTTTCTTTCTTTCTTTCTTTCTTTCTTTCTTTTAATTCCTGTTGGAAAGGAAGAAACAGATTCCTATCCCAATCTTCGGGGAGAAAAATTTCTTTATATCCTTGAGGTGTTCAGCTCCGTTCTGCTTTGCAAAGTTGTTTCTCACTACTTTATCTCCAACACTGGAGCTGCCGGGATTTAAGGCAGTTTTCTACTCGCTCTCCTTTAAATTAGGCGTTTATTGCCACTTTTCCCTTACAAAAAAATTTAAAAAAAAACACAAACCCACACAGAAATTCAGAACTGAGCTCAGTTTTTGCAGGTGAACGTGTGTTTGCAGCAGGAGATGCTGAGGTTGTCGATATATTGCCTTTGGGAAAGGCTAATTTGACTCGCAGATATTCAAGGCAAACTCTCCAAAGGAGGGATTTTTGCCCCAATAGTAACTGTTGCCCTGAAAATCCCGACGTGTCAGTGGCCAAACCCCTCGAGAACCCATTCGGGCTCATCTAACGGAGCTCAAAATCAAGCGCTGCTTCTCCAGGCCGGGGAAATCTCACCCCGAGTGAAATGAATCAGCTGAGGAATTTTATGCAAAAATACCTTTTTATCTGCCACATATCCTGGAGGGAGAAAAAAAAAAGGTGGCCAGGTTGAGAATAAAGGAAAAGAGGCAAATCCATATTTTTTAAAGAGATGAAAATAATTCCCTGCAAATCTGCGGCACGTGGTTTGCCTTTCCCTTTTCCGCCCCTTTATTGTTGTCTTACAGATTAAGGAAAAAACTCTCCTCGATACAAGGTTTTCTGAGGGAAAAACCGTCTTTGTGGTTCTTCCCACCTCCAGAACTCTCCCCTACAAAGGAAAGTGGCCAAGGTATGAGTTTTATGGAAGGAAAATCGGCTCCAGCTGCTGCTGGTGCCTCTAAAACACGATGGACTGAAAAAAATCCCTACCTAGATTTGGAAACAAAACCTTCTTTTTCATTATATTTTTGGGGGAGGGAGAGAAACAAAGGAGAGGAATTTTGGCTTTTGAACCCTCAGGGAAATTAGAGCCCTTGTATGAGAAAGTCTGAGATCAACATACGATTTTCCCACTGGAATACCAATTTAGTGAAGAAACTATTGCACTAAATCTCATATTCTTGTAGAGGAATCCAAGGAAAGTTTTCCCAGGCTTTGTTCAAAATGTGCTTTGGATAAATAAAAGCCAAACCCGACTTCTTTTCCCAAACTTTGCGTGCCTTATTTTTTTTTTTTTTTTTTTTAAGGAGGACTCCGACGTCCCTGGTTCAGCTCAGGGCTGAATTAATGTAACCAGCGAGGCTGTGGCCAAGCCTGAGCCACGGTCATGCAACAACGATGCCCGGAACAGCTCAGAAAAAGAAGATGAAATACGGTTTTCTCTGCCTTGATGCCTTGCACCCAAAAGGGACAAAAAAAACCCCACCCCAACCCTCCCCCCCGCCGAAAACACACTCAAAAAAGGGGTAAAATATCAAAACCACAAGAGTTTTGCATCATTTGTCCCAGCAGTTGGGTTTGTCACCAATCCTTCTTGCACTGGAGGTGTTTATAGAGGAAATAAAAAGAAAATTAAACAGCAGCAGCACGGACTCTTTAATTCAAACGCCTTGAAAGAGCGAAGGAGCCACGGCGAGAGATGCACCAAAGACGGAACCACAACCTCGGGTCGCTCCCTCCCCTCGCCCCCCTGCCCGGGTTGGGTCAGACGGGGAGCTGAGCCTGACCCGAGACGATCCGGCTTTTCTCCTTCCTAACCTGTCAGATTCCTGCAACCTGTTTGGGGTAGATCCCCCCGTCAGGCTTGATTTTCTGCGTTTTTCTTGATTTTTTTCCCTTTTAGCAGCCCCTCCAGCAGCCCCTCAGCACTCTCAGCTCCCCCAGCTTAGGGAGGGGGGTTTACTCAACCTGCAGGACTTTTTTGTGTGCCCCTTGCTTTGGTTTCCCTGCATTTTGCTAACCAGAAAGGGGGCAAATATGCAAAATAAAATATATAAAGATGTCTATAAACACATAGATTATATAATACAAATCTAACATATAAAAAATATAAATGGAAATATATAAAATCCCTCAGCCCGAGGAAGGGCCAGAAGTGGATTCGCGAAGCCCAAACTCGGAATCTCCGACCTCGTGGTTTTATTCCCGTGGTTTTCCCTTTTCCCCCTCCTCAAAACCCTGCTAAAGCTGCGAAGGAGAAGAGCAATGGAATAAATACCTCTTGGTCCCACGCATCTGAGGGGTGACAAGGAGGGATTTTGGCACTCCCAAAATCCCGCAGCCCCTTCCATCCCTCTTCTCACGGCGACACCACCTTTTGAGGCGAATAAGGGCTTTTTTCCCTCTTTTTTTCTTCTTTTTTTTTTACAACCACTGCGGAATGTCCCAGCTCTTGGCAATTCCCTACCCTTAATTATTGTTATTATTTCCACGCTGGCCCCGTGCGAAAGGTATTTCTTGACTCAGCGATTCAGAGACAGACAAATAAAATATCTGCCTCAATTTAGGGCCCCTGTCTGGTCGGAAGTCCAAGTTCAATTCCAAGTTAAAACAGGAGGTCGCCTGAAGCATTCACAAAAGAAAAGGGGCCATTTGGTCTGGCTGGTGTCAACAAAGTGGTATTTGGAGAGGGTAATTATCGCCTCGTATCATTTTTGCCTTCATATTCTCAGGGAGAGGAGCGGGGACGCTCAGGTGCTTTAGAGTCCTTTGGCTGGGATGAGGTTTTATTTCCCCCTTAAACGTCATTTTATTTCTTTATTTGCCAGTGTCTGAAACTCAGAGAGGTGATTGTTGTTGTTTTGGCCGTGGGACTGAACGAGCAGGGGCTGTTTTCTCCCCCATCTGCTGGTACGGAATGAACTCAAGCTGCGTTTGGAAGGATGGAGACCGAGCCCAGGCCAGAGTAAGAAACCTCCTTTCTTTTGCCAAATATTCTCCAGAGCCAGTTGAGAGAGGCCGGTGTGTTCGAGGCGGTTTCTCCCCTTCTCCCCCAGAAACTATTAACTCCTTTGTCCACTTAGTGTCCAAATATTTCATTCCTTGGAGGGATTGAGAGGGAAGAGTGGGAGATCTTTGCCAAGTTTATTCTCATTTTCAAAAGCAAAACGACTGAAGATTTTCATTTCCAGAGGTAGAAGCTGAACTTAAATGATCCCTACTTGCCAAACTGGGGATTTGTTTGTATTAAATAGAGAAATATAAATGATGAATAGGCAGGACCGACGCCCACACGCTCAGACTGAGGATAAAACAGCAACGCAATCTCCACTCCCAAGCAACATCATCATGGGAGAAAGGTAACTCTTCATGGAAAACCTGGGATTTATTAGGCATCAGCCAGGGAAAGTATGAATGCAGTGAGCCAAGAAGCAAGAAAATATTAAAAAAAAAAACAAACTCCGATGTTTATCTCCAAAGCACATATTTTTTCTGTAAACGGCAAATGTTACAAAAATTGTTTGCTGGGCTGGATTTTAAAGGGGGGAAAACGCTGGTGGAAATAAAGCGCCTCATGGGTGCATCTTGGCAGAGAGAGGCTGAAATCTGGGTTTTCCCCAAAAACGCGCTCAGGATGGGGCCGCTTTGCAGGGGTGGAAGGAAATAACCTGGATTTTCACTCAGGCTGCGCCTCCACCTCAGATGTGGCTCTTTATCCTCTGTGGCAATTAATAAGTGATTTCAGTTAAACCCTCAGAGTTTGTCCTACAAGGCAAGAATCTGATGAAATTCTTCTTTCACAGGGTTCACCCGCCAAGATGGATTTTGGGGGTTAAAGATGGGCTAAATAAAGCGCTGTCAAGGGACGGGCAGGGCTGCTGCCCTTCCGCCCCCCTCCCTAAGCTGCTCCGAGGGCATCCAAAGCACCAGCTAACTTTTGGCACCAGGAAAGATGCGTTTTAATTCTGCGCTCGGTTAAAAAGGATGGAAAAAGGATTTTGCTCCATTATTGTCAAAATAAAAGTGGATTTCCTCCCTGTCCTCCAAGGTTTGCTCAGGCTCCGGCGTGCCACGGGTGGCCATGCAGCTTTTACGTGTTTTCCCCTCCTCAAACACGTGTAAAAAGAAAAATCTCCTGGTGGTTTTTTCCCTTCCCGAGGATGTGCCGGAAAAAAAGCCAGCAAAAAAAAAAAAAAAAAAAAAAAAAAAAAGGAAAAAGGAAAAGAAAAAAAGTGAGTTCTGTGTTGTCACTCTGGGGTTTTTGGACATAAAAGAGCAAGTGTGTGAAGTGGATTCACCCTCGCAGGGGAGGCAGGAGCTGAGGGTGGGGATTGGCGGTGAGGAAAGAAAGTTAAATTAAGGGACAGCTCAAATGTTGCTCCTGGAGAGCTCTGGGTGCAGCAGAGGCTGGAGGTTTATCTTTGAACACACCTAGAGAAATGGTGTCTTTTTCTCTCTAGGCTGTGTTGGGGTGAGGATTCATCCTGCCCTGTGGGATGGGGGGAGATGAGGGGCTGGAGCCAAAGAGAATCTGTGCCAAACATCCCTCCTTCCATCCCTCCTGCCCTTTATCCATCCCTCTCTCCATATCTGTGCCCATGTCTGTGCAATTACTGTATATCCTGTACCGATTATGCACCACAAGTACCATACATATACCATTATATACCATATGGAAATCTAAGATAGTCCCTTACAGTCTTTTCGTCCCTTGTTATGGCAGTTCCTGCCTCCGTGTCCCCAAAGTGATTTTATTCTTGTATTTTTGCATTATTTTTATTTAATTTGATTCCCAGGTTCCCGGCACTCCAGGGAAGGAAGCTGAAACCCTTAGAGATGCCTCACGTTTTATTTACTTAGCAATTAATTCCAAAATTTTGTCGGTTTGGGTTTGTTCGCTAAAAACCAAAGCCGAAGCAGACAGACAACCAAAAACCCCTGAAGAGACACTCATCAAATCTTTCTGCAAAATAACCGTGGATATCCCGGAGATTTCTTCTTCCGACAGCTCCGGGAGCCCGATGGCAGGCTGTGCCTTTCCAATGAGGAATATGTAATGATGCCCGTTAATTAACGCCCCGTGACTCGCACGGGGACTCCTCGTTGGGGCTCCTCGGCTCTTCGAGAGGGAATTTATCATTATCTCCCGTTCCCCCCTCGCAGCGCAAGGGAAGAGCCAAAGCATCCCCAATCCGCTATGGGGGATTTCATTCCGGAGGAAAACCCCTCCTAAACATCCTCCAACTGAAAAATTTGGGGGAGAAATCCTGAATTTAATGGATTTAATGGGAGCCAGAGGTGGGAACCTCAAGCAGCTCCTGGGAGGGAGTTGACAAGGGAAAGTGGTTGGGTGGCTCTGCCGCGATTGCCCCATGGTCGGGTACCTTACGTAATGTTATTTTATATATGCAAATGCAATTTGGGACCTCCCAGAGCTATTTACGGGCAAGAAAATTCTCTTGGGCACCAGTTTGATTTGATTGCTACATCTTCAGGTACCAGCACCTGAAGAATTGAGGGTAAAATCATCGGTCTTTGGAAAAATCACGTCCAGAAATCACGTTGTCTCAGCAGATCAACACATTCATATCTAAAACGCCCGTTCTTGAATATTCAAATAAAAACGTGCATAAGTATCGTGGAAGAAAGTTATTTTCTCTTAGGTGTCATCCCCGGTGTCGCTTTGGCATCTTCTTTATTATAATCCTTCCTAAAGTTGATTCTTTTAGTTAATTCCATTTTAATATCTCTCTCTTTCCTCACGCTCCTTGAGAAAATGCAGCAAAAAGCGTTGTGGGAAAGATGTTCCGTTAATATTATGATTTGAAATATTTAAATTATAGACAAGAACCATTCCCTTTGGGATTTTGCAAAACTTTTGCAAAGCCACCTCCTTTCCCGACTTCAGGCAAAGCCGGGGCTGGCAGAGCAAAGATCCGGACGGGTCCCCTCGTGGCTTTGGGTTTTTTTTCATCAAATTGGACATTTTTTGAGCTGCTCGTGGGCACCGGGATTTATTTCTGGCTGCCCAATAAATCCAAGGGCACCGTTTACCGACCTGGTTCAATCTTCTTGTCTCCAAATATTTACCCTTAAAAGCACTTTTTACCTTCTTAAAAAATTGCTTTTTTTTTCTTTTTTGTTTTGGTGGGGTTTTTTCTCCTAAATATTTCTGCTTTACTTTTCCAGCCGTGCTTTGAGGTTTTTGCAAACTTTGAGGTTGTTGCAAAGAGATTTTTGCTAATGCAAATGTTCCAAGGATGTGCCAAACACTTGGGAAAAACACCGCGATTTGGGGAGAATTTGGGGTTTTTAAATGAAAAAACCTTCCCTGTTCCCGGCGATTTGAATACAAATTGAACCGTTAATATTAATAAGACTAAAATAAAATTGAAACCCCTGTTTTATGCCCCGAGCGCAGATTTAGGAGACTTAAATACTTGAATTTATTTTTCCCCACAAATTATTTTTGATCCAAAGACTGGATCAGGGTTAGAGAATTACGAAGTAAAAGCGTTTTATTCCGAGAAATCCGCGTTTCGCAGTGGCAGGAGCTTCCCCCGGGCTGGAGCGCTCCCAAATCAAATAAAGCTTCAAAGGTGCAGTTTTCTTGCCCTGCCTTTGCTGGCCCGCGGCCACCCCACGGTGCCCACCAGCTTTGCAGCCACCCGTGGGGGACAGGAGGGGCTCCACTGGCACTCAGGAGTTAAAAGCTGCCAATCTGCCACCTCTGAGGACAAAATAGACCGAAAATAAAGAGTTTGGACCCAGCCTGAGGTTGGAGCCCCCTGTTTCACCCTCGGAGGATGCTCCAAGCTCAAGGCCAGGATGTTCCAACCCCCGAGATGGGCAGAGCCCCCAGGAAGTGGCTCAGGGGGGTTTATTCACCACCAAATCCCCCTGGACGTACAAACACAACTCTAAAAACACCAAAATCCGACATCTCTCACCCATTCAATGAGGAGCAAGCGCCCAAATCACCCTGACTGCTCTTCATTCCCTGGTAGGAATAATTTCCATGATGGGAATGAAGCAATTTAAAGACGATTTGTTCCTCTTTTCCAGCTCATCTTTGTGCTGCCAGAGATTTAAGGATAAGAGGACCTTTGCCCACAGAGATGCACAGATTTATGTTTATATTTACATTTCTGGCTCTGCCTGTGGTGCTGGGTCTGTGCATCCCATTTTTACATGGAGAGATAGATAAACGGGTGGAGGAAATTAATTAAGAATTTAATTGGCTGCTCTGCATGAGCTGGAGCAGCGCTAAGACTTTGGGGGAAACTTGTCTTGGCGTTTTCGGCGGATTGGGGAATTCTGATGGGGCTTTTGAGGCCGGCAGAGGGCACGGAAGGGGAACAAGGCGATTATCTCCTTGTAAATTGTGCGGGACGTCGCGGCCTCTTCGGGGAGGGAAAGACAATAAGGAGAGAGAGAAGGGCAGAAATGGGAGAAGGAGGAAGTGAGTGTGGGAAGGGCAAGGGCAGGGAAGGGAAGGAGAAAACCGAACTCTGATTTTAATATTTTTTCTTCTTTTTTTTTTTTCTTTTTTTCTTTTTTTTTTTTTTTCAATTAAGACCAAGCAAGGCCAAGAGAAACATGAGGAAAAATTTTACTGGCAAAACTCCAGTTTCAGATAATTACAACTGTTCTCTTCCCATCAGCAGCTGCTGCTTCTGACATTCCTCATTCTTTGCTTCCTTGAGACACGTTTTACCATTTGCCCGTATGGAGCCAGATCTTGCCCAGGGATCTGCAGAGGGAACCAGCAAAGCCCGGGGCTGCAGAGGGCAGGGCAGGGCCAAGGGGAAGGTTTCACCCCGGGGTGCCCATGGGCTGCTCGGGCCATCCCAGAGCCAGGACCTTGAGCCCCCACCTTGTGCCTTCACAAAACCTGTCCTGCTCCTGATTTTTGGTCTTCTCTGCCTGGATGGGAATGAGTTTGAGCTCTGGGGTGTCTTGTTGCTGCACCCCTTCCCTGCCCTGTCCCCTCCGTGTGGGTCTCTCCCACATTTTGAGTTGTGAACTTCAGAATTAATAGTCTCCAGAGAGGGCTCTTCTCGCTTCTCTTCCTGCCACAACCCCATATCTGTGACAGACGGTTCTTTTTATCCATTACAGGCCCAAATTTCCTCAAGTTTCAGCATCCCATCCAGTCCCACTGGGGCAAGGAAGTTGTCCCCCACTGTCCCCCGTGGGACTCCTGGGCCCCAGACAATGGAGAAGCACCAGGGGAGAGGAACCAGAGGTCCCCTCCTGCCTCCCAGGGGATCCGTGGTGACATCTCCACCCTCCCCAAAACAGAAGGAGCAGTCAGTAGCCAGGGCCTGGCCACATCTGGCCCCTTCTGTGCCAGGGACATGGATTGTCCACCCTGCCCTGCTCCAGCCCATCCAGCTGGATCTACCTGTGCATTTCCCCTCTCCCTCTCTGCCTTCAGCCTGGGTGAAATCCAGCTGGCACCAGGAGATTTTGGGATGGATCAAAGTCCAAGCCATTCTCCCACTCCCTCCTGGTGCAGGCCCATGTCACAGAGCCTCTCAGCGGTAGATTCCACTCCAAGCCTGAGTTCAAATCTTAATTTTTCTTAACAGTCATTAGAGGCTGCTTATGTTTGTGTTCATCCTTCCGTCCTTCTGTCCATCCATCCATCCATCCATTCATCCATCCATCCATCCACCCACCCACCCCCCTGCACAAAACCCTACACCTCTGCAGCACATCCACCTGCAAACTTATGCCCACACATGGCTGCAAATACGCACATGCAAACACACGTGTGTGCAAATACCCGCGATCCATCTCGATGGATGATGGAATATTTCCCCAAAGGCACCTGCAATGGGATGGGTCAGTCTGAGACAACCAGAAAGGGAGTTTCTTCCAGCAGTTTTTTCCCTTGGTGTGTCTTTGGGCTGGATCCTGCCCTTCCCGCCCATGGGTGGGGGTCTGAGGGGAGTCACAAACCCAGAGGAGTCCCGGGATTTGGGGGAGTTGGCAGGAGGCTGGGGGGGCAAAGCGGGTCCTCCCGGCTCTAAGTGAAGTGTGATGAAAACGTTAATTGACCATTACGGTGGGCTAATGGACTTGGGGACTGGGGAGGGGGGCAGGAGGGGAGCCGGGATCTCAGATGTCTGGCAAAGATTTTTGCACTTTAATTAATGGAAAAGATGCTCTGGGCGATGCTTTTAAACTGACACTGAAACCCAGACACGCTGAAATGCCCAAAGAAATAAAACCAGCCACTGTTGGAGAATAATTACACTGGGCCGGGCACTCCCGATGACTTGAGCAACAATTCCTGCTGTTCTCCCCATTCGGCCTCTTCCGACCGAAAAATAAGAGAATAATTTTGTGTCTGGGCTTCAACTCGGCCAAATCCGCTGCCACCCGACGGGGGTGATGAGTTCTGCGGAGCCACCACAACGCACCTTCAGCACTTCATTTTTTGATGTGGTCCTTTTCTTTTTCTTCCTTTCTTATTTTTTCCCTTTTTTTCTTTCTTTCTTTCTCATCCCTCCCCTTGTCCCCCCCCCACCCTGAGATTTTTTCCCAGCAAAGGCCTAATTTTCCCCATGGTTCTGGCATTTTTGGGCTCCCCCCATCTCCCTTCTCCCCATTTATTTCCATATTTTCCCTCACAAAAGTGAAAAAAGTTGCCTCAATCCCCTCACAAGTTTTTAGGCTTTTTCTTTACAATTCTTAAACAAAATTAGTTTAGGAATTTCTCTCTTCTTCTCCTCCTCCTTCTTCCTTTTGTACTTTCGTTGCTTTTTCCCTCCTCATTATTTTTTAAAAAACTCCGAATCACTGGTTTTCTGAGCTGCAGGACAATATGCAGAATATCGTGGGCTATCGATGCTTCTCCCCCAAAAAACCCCAACCACCTCTCCGGGGCCGGTCTTTAGCGCCACTTTGGGCTCGGGAACTGCAGAAAAAGAGGTGAAAATAAGCAAAAATGAGAAGCCATCCGCCTCCAAAGTCCGACCACGCAGTGTTCGGGGTGGTTTTTCCCCACCTGGTGCCCTGCCCAGCTGGTTTCTGCAGGTTTATGTTCAAGAAATTTATAGACCGCTTAAATAACTTAGTCGGAGAGAACACTGAAAAAGCGAAGCAGCCCGAAAATACCCCATTTTTATTGAGTTTCTCGATTTCTTCTTGCAGAAAGCTGATTCTTAAAAGTTATAGATTAGTTCCCCGACGGACAAATATTGCAAGAAGGGAAAAAGTACGGAAAAAAAGAACCTCCTTTTTAAAAAGAGCAAAAATAAGCTATTGAAGAGTCGTCAGGGCTGAGAGTTGTGGATCTTCGTAAGGACACAAACAGCAACAGCTCTTCTTTGAAAATCGTTATTTGTTTTTCCAGGGCATGTTTATATAACTTCTTCCTTCGGCAACTTCAAGTTCGGATACAACCTTGGAAATGTCCACTCCTGGGCGAACACACGCCTTCCGACTCACTCAATTTCCCCCCTTAATTTAAATACCAATTAATTTAAGACAGTAAAGCGCTGATAGACAAAAAATTCGATCATTATCAGTTGTGAAACCGCAGCGCCGGGCTTTGAACTGCGATAATTTATTTAAGGAAGGGAATCGTTTCTTCAGGCTGGATTTTTTTTTTCCCCCCTTTAAATACTCAATTCCTTTCCCCTCCCCAGGTGGGACGGTGCTTTTAAACCCATCGATGGGCGATTTTCGGGCGAGACGGGGTTGATTACGGATCTTCTCGGGGGGAAAATAATAATAACTAGGGGGGGAAAAGATAATAAGAATAAAAAGGCAGGAAAGCAGCGCTGCGCGGGTGGGTCGGTGCCAGCTCTCTCCCGTGGGAATGGGAAGAGATTTCCATGATGATTTGTGCATGTCTTAACTCGGAGCCTTCCCGGTGACTAATGCGATGAGCCCTTCCAGGCTCAGCCGCTGGGGAGGGGGGGTTTGTGCCCCCCGGTACCTGCAGCGCCGAAATTCCCGATTTCTCCAGGAAAAAGCCAAACTCGCACTTTGGCGAAACTCCGGGGGCAAAAGCGGCGCATCTTCCGCCTCCTCAGGTGCGGGAATAGCGCGGGGCGGGCGGGTCCTTCCACCTTCCACCTTCCACCTTCCACCTCCCACCTTCTTCCACCTTCTACCTCCCACCTTCCACCTTCCACCTTCCACCTTCCACCTTCTTCCACCTTCCACCTCCCACCTTCCACCTTCCACTTCCACCTTCCACCTTCCACCTCGTACGGCCCCAGTTCTCGTTTTTTTATTTTCACCAAACCACTCAGGTTTCTCTTCAATAAATTAATAGATCAGTTAAACAGTTTGACGGGAGATCACATGGGGAAAACGCTCTTCCCTACTCCCTCTCACAGCAGAATATAGAAGAAAACCAAGCTTTTTTTCCCCTCTTCAAGCTCACTTCTCTCATTGTCTTTTTTTCCTTCAGTCTCCTGGTTCTTGGGTACTTTTGTAATGCCAAAATTTGGTCCCATCCCTTCTAACCCAGGTGTGGCTCTGCCCTGGTGGGGTCGGTCCCTTCTGGGCTCAGGCTGGTGGGGAGCCAAGCTGAGTTTGTCACCTCTGTGGCTGTGTCTGTGACCCCGTGGGGACATTTCTGGGGGATGGAGAGATGATGTTTCAATTTATCTCTTCTTCGGATCGAGCTTGTGTCTCCAAAGTGTCCCTTGAAGGTATCTGTGTCCCACCCACTGCCCTTCTCCTCATGTTCCTCTTGTGTTGCTGCAACACACGGGTGACACTTTTGGTATAAATGTTAATTTTTAGTGAGAATATTGAATTTATCTCTTCAGTGCAAAGTTGTTAGTCTTTTAAAATCTAGGGTGCTCTTTCCAAAACTGAGAGTTTCCAGAGTAAATTATGAATAAAAATTAAAAGAAAGGGAAGGTCCACTTAGGGCTGTGTGTCCATCCATCCATCCATCCATCCATCCATCCCTCCACCCATCACAGTGTACAGCCTGTCCAAATGTGGATCTTGGGCACTCTTGATGTTCTCCACCACCTCCCACATATGCATGGTGAGAGAAAGGGAACAGCAATGTCTGGATTCCACGCTAACCTCTCTCTGGAATGCTTTTCCAGTGTATTTCCCGGGTTGTTTATGATATTTCCAGGATGTTTTGTTCCTGTCTGTGAACTGAGGACCTGGGCACTGAGCTGAGCCTTCCCTCTGAGGAAGAGGAGGTCTGAAGGCATCTAAGCCCAGCCAGGACCCCCTGGACATGCAACTGGGCTTGACCCTCTTGGTTTGCGCTGCCTCTGAGGCACCACACAAGGTTTTCATTTGTTTTCCAGTGAGGTTTCTTTGGTGGTTTTCCTTTACATCGTCCGGCAGATTTTATGGACTTTTAACTATTTTTATAAGAGGTCTTTTCCTCTCATTTCAGTTATGTATTTTGCTTTTCCTCTAGCTAGAGGGGGTGGTTCAATAAATAATGGTAATGAGGCTCCTGTAATTGCTTTTGGATGTGCCTGCAGATGAAATCTTGGATAAATTATTTCTTGCTGGGAAGATTTCACTTGACTTTTTGTTGTTGTTCTTATTCCTCTTTTTTTCTTGCCCAGCTGCCAAAAAACCTGATTTCCTGAAAAAAGTCTCATTCTTGGGGACTTTGAGGATTTTTAACAAAACAACAGCTTTACAATTTGCCACCTTATAGACCTGTTGGGGTTTTTTTCCCCTCCATGTGTTTCCCTATGCAAGGAGAGATTTATTCTGCCTTAAATGCCTCCTGCTCACATCAGCCCTTTATGAAAAATCACCACTCTTACAAGTGTTCAGGCTCATTCTTTGCCTCCTAAATTTGTCAGGCACAAATTCAACAAAATAAAATACGTCAACAGGAAGATAAATGACTCACACTTCCATGAAATTGTCCTCTTGGTAGGAAAACGGTGCTTTTACTGGGTTTGCACAAAGTTCCCTCTTGACCTGGACTGGGATTAGGATTAAAATTGGTTGTCTGGAAGTGACCCCAAATTATTAACAAAATCTGCAGTAAGAAAAGTGGTTTTGGCAAAAAATAAGTTGAGGGGAGAGCTGGAAAAACAGGGTGTCAGGGCTGGAAGCAGCAGAGAGAGGAAAGAGGGATGAGGGGATGGCTGAAGGGATGAAAATGCCCTGGGAGCCAACAGAGAGGTTCAGCTGGATGTGACACAGTGGATAATGGGATTGGGCATCGTTATGTGAACTGATTTGCAAAAGCTAAAAAAAATTCCCACTCACTCCCCCCTCCATGACCAAATATGCTCTTGGTTGGCTAAGCTGAAGAAACCTTCCCACTCTGCCATGTCTCGCATGGTTAAAAATCTGTTTTCCAGTCAAACAACGGATTTTTCCCATGACTCGCAGCCTCTGGAAATATTCCTCTCCCAGGCCTTTCTCCCCTCCCCCAGAACTGTGGTTTTTTCCTATTCTCTTGGACATTTCAGTCTTACTTATTTCCATTACTAGAACAAAACTTTCCGAGTCAGCAGGGAGAAAAATGGCAGCAAATGGCCAGGGGATTTCAAACCCAGGGATGCCATTTCCAAAGGTTTGGAAATCACCAGGGGAACAGAAGGGCCTGTGCATTTCAGAAGCTTCATAAGTGCCCAGGTCAAGAAGGAATTAACATCTTGGGCCCTAAAGTCCTTAGATATAAGGCAGGAAAAGGTCATCTCCCTTTACCTCGGATCCCACTGGATTTCAGGGTATGAAATTTGGGCAGGATCCTTGGAAATCCCTCCTTGGAGAGTCTGGGGGCAGGAGGAAAATGTAGGACATGGATTTGGGGCAAAGCTCTCTTGCCTGCTGCACCCTGGCATTTGCCACAAAAGCTGCTCAAAAAAAAGAGAGGAAAAGGCTTTTTTATATTCTTCCTTTGCTTTATCTCATTTCCTTAAACATCTGGGGGGGTGTGTGACCCCTCTGATCCGGGTCCACGGGGGTGTTTGCTTCCCCATGACTCCACCAAGGTGTAAAGCTGCCTGGTCCAGATGGAATCCGGGGAGAAACCTCCCCACACCCCGCAGTGGGGGGCAAAAGGGGTCACTGCACACCATCACATTTCCCATTTGATCACCTTTTTCTGCTGAGTTCCAGCAGCAGTAAAAAGACCTGCCCAGATAAGTCCCAACTCGCTGTAGGGACTCCGATTTACACGAGCTGGGACGGGCAGCGACGAGAGCGGCTACAGGAATAAAAGGAAATTCCCTCCATAATCCCACAGTTTAAAGCCATTTATTCTCCAAGACACATGTGGATCCTCCAGGTTAATGAGAGAGCCAAAAGGAGGATTCCTCCTGGTTTTACTGAACCAAGAGCCAACCCTTCTGCACACACGGACACACAGAAATGCTGGGGTTTGTCCCTGCACACCCAAGCTCAGATGTGATCTCCCTACACAGCACATTTGGGATCTGTGGATATTATTCTGACTCCTGGATAATTAATGTATCTATTTCAATGAGTGAAATGCTCAGCCTGCTGCATGTGAGGAGCGAGGGGAGCCCAGCCTGGGTGCTGGAGCTGTTTGCCAGCTTGTCCAAACTTTCATCAGAGCACCTCGTTCAGGCCAGGGCGAGCTGAGCCCTGGCATGGCTGTGAGCTCCAACTGCCAAGAAAAAGTCCTCCTTGGGCCAAATGTGTTGGTGGTGTAAGGCAAGCCTGGCTCCTTTGAAGTGTCTGGGGCAGAGCCAACTTACGCCCAGTTGGGTTTGGCCCATGGTTCATGTTTAGCAATAACATTTTCAAAAACAAACACTGGGGAGGGAACTTGTGGGTATTTTTTCCTCCAGGGCATCCAATTTATTAGCATTAAAGGAAGTATTCTTTTTCCTTTCTTCCTTTTTCCTTTATTTTCCTTTTTCCTTTTCCTTTATTTTCCTTTTTCCTTTCTCTTCTCTTCTCTTCTCTTCTCTTCTCTTCTCTTCTCTTCTCTTCTCTTCTCTTCTCTTCTCTTCTCTTCT
>JAWMRD010000316.1:0-14964 GCA_035584875.1 Syndactyla subalaris | reverse complement strand
TAAAAGAAGAGTGGGAGGCCCATTTAAAAAAAAAAAAAAAAAAAAAGGAAGAAAAAACTAAGCCAGCATACAGAAAATTGAAAAATACAAGAAATATAGGGTAATAACATAAAAACTACTATGATTCTTGGACTGCCTTATTATTAACTACTTAATTAATTAAAGGCAATTTTCAGATGGTAAGTCTGCAACATTAATTCAAAGAGGTATGACACTAACATTAGAGAAATCTTCATCAACAAAGCAATAGAGACAAATGAGAAACAAACAAAAAAAAAAGCTTACTGATCATGTAAGAGGTATCAATTTCTACTTTCGTTTTTTGAACAAGAATAATGAACCTAGGAAGAGTTGAAAACTGAATTGTGTCACGGATGAGACTTCAAGAGCTGCAACAAGATAAAGTTTGTGGTTTTAAAGGTCTATTGTGCTGTGAAAAGTGATATTAATGAATAAGAATGCAACTCATGTCACTCTTGTTAACTGCAATCAAGCATTTTGACAATGATTCCATTTTCCAGTGTATCTTTGAAATACTGGAGGTTATATGTTGTATGACAGTGAAGAAACAATGTCAAAGGACAAAAAAAAAAAAAAAGTAATGTTTAGCAAGATTCAAAATGTAACAAAAATAGATAGCATTATTACCAATCATTTATGAGTTTTGCAGCATAAATCCCATTACAAAAACTTTGTATGAAAATACATGCAAAAATTCAAAACTTGCTTATAAAACAAAGCTACAAGCCAGTGCTTCCAAATAGGACTGCTATTTCTGCATTAGAGATAACATTTGTGTTTAAATATAGATCTCTGAGATGGGATCTCTATTTAACGTTTACATCTGTTTAACTGAAGCTTTGCTAAATGACTCACCAGAACAGCTACAAGCCTTCTCATTCAGTGGCAGCAAACCTGTTCTGGTAGCTAATGTTACATAACATGTCTTCAACTTACCTCTTAAAATCAGAAAATGAAAAGAAAAGGAGGACCTGAACGCAGCACTAAGGTGGACACCTCACATGCAGTAATATTGACCTGGTGTGTATTGCAATGATAACCTTTTCAAGGATTGCTGGGTTTTGTGCACAAAATAGATAGTAATTTTTATTGTACAGATTGCAGGATTTTAATTTTAAAAATATTTTTTAGATATCTGTTTTCCAGCAGATAAGGGCTGAGAAGGAATGGGAGCTGCCACAGCTAGAAGTAATCAACTTGGAAAAAATTTAGTTCTGGTTTTACCTTGTAAAACCAGATGGCCAAGTAGCTGCATAGGCCAAGTGATTTAACCTCTCACGCAGGAGTAGTTAATGCAAAAGACATATTATTCAAATGTGCTTATTAATGTAGAGATTCTGATAATAAAAATTAATTTGGAAATTTGAATGGGTTTTGAAATTTGATGAAACTGTTGCTAAACTTGGTAGCAGCAATGCAAAGATTAACTAATGCTGTTGGTACGGGAAGTCCCACAATCAAAGTCTTGTAACTTTGTACAGAAATAGACAGACTTATTTGAAACTGTCAAATGCCACGAAGTCCACAATTTAGCTTCAAAGTTTAGGAAAGAATAAGTTATACAGAATACAATAAAGAAAATATTATCTTGACAGAGAATGCTGGTGGTGTCTCTGTCTTCATTTTAGCAAAACCAGTCATCATTACAGCACAAGTTATCCACAGTTTTCAGCACAGTGGGAGTTCATAGCAGGGCAGCCTGGAACACACTCGTTTGCAGTAAGGTACTGTTTTATAGTCCTGTGCTACATGCCATGAAGAACAAAGAGGGTCTTATCCCATGCATGATTGTCCATCTTCATCAGCCGAAGTAGTGGGTCATTTTGTAAAACTGACAAACCTGACAGGGGACTCTGTCACACTGTAGTCCTCTATTCTAAGGTTTATATTCTCCTGCAGTCAGTATGTGTCAAATATATTTTTATACATAACACATCTATATATTCTGTCTCTGAGGTAAGAGACCACAAAATAACACATTCACAAGTGAATTGATCCATATAGATGAAGGTTGCCAGTGAGTTCCAGCTCTTCTGAGTTTCTGCAATTCACCAAATGTAAACATCTATGCACAGTCTATATAAATTTTAATAATATTATAATGTCAGCTCAGTCTCTGGAGAAGTAAGGGGTTGGAGGTGCATAGGATATTCCAAGCTTCGAAAAGTCATGGTTCAAAGGGATAATAATCAGTTCTTAAGAAACATAGTGAAAAACTCCAGTTTCTCCTCCAAGAATTATCTGACTGTCAATAGGCTGAAATGAATCAAGACCAATATGAATGAATTAAAAATAAAAAATAAACAGAGGGGTACTACCACGCAGCAGTACCCACTGGAACTGCAGTTCAGAGCCATCTCCGCTGGCTTTGCATACAGCATGTATTAGTGCCTGTGCCTCCCAGTAAAAAACAGCTGGCACACTGGAGTCATGCTGTCTTGAAAGTAATGAGCACAGTATTGCTTACACGGTGCTGCTCTTTGGACAGGGAACTCTGTCTGCATGTACAGTGTTTTATTTAGCTTAGATAAATTGACTATGGAGAGCTGACAGTTAACTTTACTTGGTCAGAACTGTAATATCTGGATACTGCAGATGGCAATAAACATGGATACTTTTCACCATAAAAATCTTCATAGGTTGAAGATTTTCAGTTCCCTATCTGCTTGAGAAGGTTCTATAAATTTTATAGTTCTGGTGAAATGTATTGAATTGTAAAGGAAATAGGAATGCTGTCAGTAGGATTATAGTTCCTTTTTCTCCATTCTCTATCAAGGTTATTTATTTCTGCTTCATTCAATTACTGTTACATACAACAAGTTACACAGCAGCTAGATAGCTGGTAATGTATTTTACATTTCTATATTTGTAGAGGGAAAAACTGTTCCTACACAAAAATCACCACAGAGCTCTATACTTCTATACTAGAGGTTTTTTCTTTACACAAAAATCATCTAAAGCTTCTCAAAAGTCAAAATGAACTTTGAGTTACCTTTTTATGACAATGCAGTTGTTACCATGAGATTTCAGTAGGGTGAAACCTGTAAACATTCAGACAACTAGTATTCCCAAGATTTTGTGTGTATTACTTTGCAAGTGAAACTAGTTCCCTGCCCTTATTCCTGCACAAGGAAGCAGAAGATACTTAATGGACTTCTTATTCTCGTGGAAAAGCCACCAATAAATAAACAAATACTAACGAATACTTACAAAGCAATCACAGTTGGATAGAAAGTAATTTAATTCTTTCTCTATTATAATTGGAGCCAGCTTTCATTTTCTTAAGGATCACAGAAAAAATATATTTATAGACTGTAAATCCTACCTAGGAAAGAAGCCACCACAATACTGATAGTCTCTTAGTTCTCCTGTAGGATTTAATTGCTGCATGAACAGTGTGTCACCCCTCTGCCCCAAAGGATTTAAATATAATTTTATATCATAAGACTCAAGGCAAAACAGGATTTCTGCAACTGAATTAATTTACCAGTGATTAACAGTTCATCCGATTAAACAAGAAACTTCTGTGTTTACTAGGAAAAGGGGATGTGAAGGACATAAGGAACCTTTTTGAGGAGTTCCATTAGGTGTGCAAAATAGTAAGATTTGTGTCACATTAGGCAGCAGAGGATTCTTCTACAGAAGCAGCATGTTATTATAAGTAACCATTTGAGGATGGTCTTCAGTTACATTTCCCTTCAAATTTGCTCTTCTGTCTTTCACTATAGGTAGGTCCAAATTTTTCTTTTTTTTTTTTTTTTTTTTTTGGTTGGTGGCAGGGATTACTGTCATAAAAGGCTTTGCAAAGGAAAACAAAGACATGCAATGTTTCTAAGGAAGTTTCTCTTACCCCTCAAAGTCTGCTGTGTCCAGTTCTGAAATGTAACCTAATCACTTTTATATCTTTAACTTTCCTGCTTCATGGATCCAGAATGACAGACTGCTGGTTTGGATGCACTAAATACCACATTCCTGGTATTACAAGCTTCATTGGTAACCAGTTCATCAGTTGCTATATTTACCAATGTTAGAAATTTTACTCTTAGGGTTTCTCTTATTCATTTCAACTTCTACTGTTTGTTTCTACACCACCTTTGTGCTTCATTTACTACTTTGGTTCTACCAAAAGATAAATCAGTTATTTGAATAGCAGTTCTGTATCTAAACAGCAACATTAAAATATTGGTGTGTAGGGATTAAAAAAATAAAATCTTGGTTTTCACACTTTTTGCCTCCAAAGCAGTTAATAATTTTGGCCAGATGGCAAAATGGACTATGTTATTTTTGGCAAGTATTATATGCATCTGATACCAAACTAATTCAGTAATCCAGGACATACATTTTAAAGAGAGTTGGCATCACTGCACAATAATAATTCTGCCCTGAAGAATCTGTCATGTATTAGGAGAACAATTATTTATCTCTTCAAAATTGAGTTTGCTTCAAATTGAATGCACTTGCATAATTTTGGCCATCTACCTGGTGGTATAATAGGGCTGGGATTTTTAGTCTTACAGTTTCATAGACAAAGGTAATCTCTTCCTGGCAATGTGGTAAATTGTGTATAATTGCTGTCGATTTTCATGACAGGTAATGTTAGAGATGTAATATTTTACAAAAGAAAATGCATGGAACTCACCTCTGGCTTCAAGAAACTGTCAGTGTCTGGTCAGAAATAAGCCATCTAGTCTTGGGGATGTGAAACATGCCAAATACTTCACCAGAGAGTTCATGGTGGTTCATATTTAACACAGCTTTCTCAAACATTTCTTCAAACATCTGCATGGAGCACTTAAAATATTTTTAAATAATCTAAGGACCCACAGAGCAAAATTTGAGAAACAATAAATACACAACATGTAAAACACAAAATTTTGCCTGCACACCTCAAGATTCCCACAAACACAAGAATGCATTGGAAAGGAAAAACAAAAACAAGCAGCGTTCTCTGTCTTTCCTATTTCCAGTCAGACCACATTAATCACTAGATGAGTCAAACAAACAAAAAGACATAAATTATTGATTTGTGAGAGTGTCTATAAGACAGAGGTTTCAAGGCATAATGTGAAATCAAAGAAAACTATGATTTCATGTCAAACAGTAGCAATTATCAAAGATTTTCATCCTGATGTATTTGGTCAAGTGAATGGATTATTTGAGGTAGAGAAGTTAATGTGTTTTTTTTTTTTGGTTTGGGTTTTTTGTTTTTTTTTTTTTTTTTTTTTTAGACATACTGCAGAGTGGAATAAGGAGAAGACTTGGAAAGCTAATATTCCAGACTTAGTTACTTCCACTCTGTCTCTGCTGTTTCTTAATACTTCACTACAAGAAACTTTTCCAAGGGCAGTCCTTTAAAGCAAATTATAAGGATGGAGGAACTTAATATATATATTGAAAAAAATGACTAAAATTTAAACTGAAACCCCCAGAGTTGTATTAAAGGACTGGAAAATTTGGACTATTTCTTTTTAAGGAAACGGCATCTTCTACAGTTAAAACCTTGCATATATATCTGCTATATAACTATTTCAAAAGAATATGGAAGATACTTCTTAGTGTTCAAGAATCCCTTAGTGTTCAAAAATCAAGAATCATTGAATTTTCAGTTTCATGACTACCCATCAAGATATTTTATTGTGACTGATATTTGATGAACCACATAGACCAAGGCAGTGAATGTTAAAGATCAAACTCCTGAATTTATTATTACCATTGTCTTGAATGTATTTAGATATTGTTTCATCTTGTCTTTGAGAACAGTCAAAAACAGCTTCTCTGAAAGACAGAGAAGTGTAATCTATGATGTATTTTCCATATTCTGTATTCAGAATGCAATTTATGCCTTAAAATATGGGTTTATTACATGCTAAAACCTCCTAGTTTGATAGAATTTTCCATCACATTCAATGTACAATGATCCCTTTCATAATCTGGAAAAGAAACCCACAATCATTTCAACATTCATCTGTCAAAGGTACGAAAAATGGAAAATGTATAAAGGAATAAAATGCTCATCAAAGACACAGTTGGTGGGGTCGGGTGCTTGTGTCTACTGTACATAACTGTTGAGCCTAAATGTGCAAGCCCAGGCTTATTTCCTTGACAAATACATAAACCACATTGATCAATAGCCTTTAATTTCCATGCATGTACCTTTTAACTGCTCAGAAATTGCCACAAGGAAGGACCAATGATCAGAAGGACTAACTCCATGCTGTCTAAAACTGAACAAATGACAAATTATCATTAGACTTTATTGATGATGGACTGTGTTGCCATGGAAACAGTAACTCTTGAAATAGCCATTTCAGGAAAAAAAAAGAGTTTAGTAATATTTTTATGCACTACCCATATTAATAGCAGCACTTTAGTGGATTATTAAAACACATTTATATTCTATTGCACTTATGCTCGGAAACTTTTGTGTCTAATGTGCTGGCAGAAATCCCATGTTTATTTCACAGTCATGCCTTTGTGTCAGAGTGAGGCAGCTCTTCTCTCTGCCAGGTACCCTACATGGTGTTAAGCAGACATCCAACAAGGGAAATAAGCAAAGGAACAACAGACTAAGTATCTCGTAATGGTCTGTAGAAGTTATTAGATCAGACTGCAGTAAGAGCCTTTTAATATTATTTCTTGTCCTCTGTAAGGGGTATTAAAAATCCCCCTGACATGTCATATGTTTGCTCAAATTAATTAGTTCCCTCATGTTTGATGTAAATACAATACATTATTCTTGGCCAAACTCATCATCATCTTGCCAACTTACCTTGTCAATGCTAACCTTGCTGTTTCCTGCCTTAGAGGAAATTGTAGTTAAATTCTTTCAATTACCAGAAGACTAAATATATCATGAAGGGAAAAATTCCAATAATGAGAAAGTATTACCTCCAGACAATGTAATTTCTTTTTGTTTGTAACTCATGCCATGGTTACTCATAGCAAGTTATTGCTGCAGGTATGAAAGTAAGAAACCATTGGCAGGGAGAGACTTGCCTTTCTTCTATTTCTATGAGCTTCTGAATTTTAAGATAGTGATCCCACTTTGTCAGTGCTTACATGCATAAAGTCACAGAAACATGCAGAATTTATTTCATTTCTTCTTAGTGTTCTGTTTGGATAACGTGACTTATTTATTGCAGTAGATCAAAACCCCCTTGTATGAAGTTATGATTTCAAAAAAGAAAAAGAAGTTGCTTATGTGTAATGTGAGAGTCAGAGAGGAAAAAGAGCAACCATGACCAAACTATATTAGAGTATAGATACTGTGAGGAGATTGTTATGGTAATAATAGGTCTACTTATTTTGTGGGAATTGCCATTGGCTGTCCTACCAACATATCTGATTGTTTTAAATAGTGGCAAATGAGTAATTTAAATCTTACTATTAACTAATATCACATATTCAAAAGACACATATACTTGAAGCTGGGCAGCTCATATCAACAAAACCACACTTATTTCCAGCAGGAATCCCACAGCTTTGTGAACCATCAGGGAACTACAGGACTAATCACAGAATATCTGGGTTATTGGAAGCCAGTCACATTTTCCCTTCCTCTGGAAGGGACCAAAACAGAAGACAGCTGGAAGTAGAAGAAGAAGATCAGCAGGATCCAGGAAGGATCTAGTCCCACATATTTCAGCAATGCAGGTGGATCAGCTGAAATTAGTAGACTTGCAGGCAGGAAAGAGATGACAACATACCCGGGGTTAAAAAACAGGCTGTCACGTGGTATTCTACTTTTCTTTCTCAGGCAAAAGTGATAGATGATGACATGCAACCATCTTGGCTGCTGTTTCAAATGGGTCCAACCTTACAAACCTTAGTATTAGTGTACCTTTTACCATTTAGACGAGTTATGAAACCCATGCCCAGCACAGAAGTAGCACAGTTCAGTATTACTATAGGCTTTCAAAAAGGTAATAAGTATTAAGGTTAAAATATATTTCATATTCTCTGATTCAGTATTTGTCTCTGGGTCAAATCACCCCCAAGACTGCCCTTCTTTAAGGAGGTTAGCAAAGGGTTTGCTTTGCTTTTTCACTCAGTATATGTACAGGACTGAGGACGTGGTAATTCACTTTCGCAAGCTGCTTTGCAAAGTAAGACTTTCAAAAAAGGGTCTGTGAAGAGGAGGAAGGCATTGCAGGGGCATTAATTAAACTGGTAAATAGATTCAAGTAATTAGGTGGGCATTACTATCCCTAATTGTGAAAATTGAAAAAATACATATGATGCATAAGGCAAAATAGACATTAATAAAAATGCTAAGACTTGTTTTCAGGAATTATTATGTAGTCTTTTAGAATAAATGCTGAACAATTCTTTCCTGATCATTACAATGTAATACGTTTTATTAAAGATGGGCAAATATTTGTTCTATGCAACAAAAACCTTGATTACATAAGGTCAATATTTACTAAAAATATTATCAACATAAATTGTAATACATAAAAATAAGTATTACAAAATATCCCTATTTGATGAAACTAGCTTTTTTCTAGAATCCCAGGGTACTAGGTAAAGACAGAGTTTTAAATACCCCATGACAGGATATTTGTAAATAGCTCAAATTGGTATGAGAATATATATTTTTGTTCATTTTCACAAAACTCCAAAACAATATACAAGACATCACTAAGTTCTCTATGAGCAGCTTAATGAAGTCCATGTATTGTTTGTAGCTGTGTCTTGAAAATCAGACTTGAGAAGAGAATAAGATTCATAAAGATAGATATATTCTACCACTGTTTATTTGATGACCTCAGTCATTTGGCTATTTGTTATTTTTTTTAAAGCTGTGGTGGCAGTGAGAGTATCTGACAAATTAAAGCTGCCTAATTCTAACTTGGCAATAAATCACTGAAAGACACTACCTTTGGTTTCATGAATCTCTGACCAATTAATCAATTTTAAACACTCTATTTTTTAATTGTTATTATTATTCTTTTAAAACTATAAATCTTTTAGCTTTTAGAGTCTGTTCTTGAATGCAAGTACTTCTGTTGGATTGATATCATATGACTAGTATCATATGGATCCATCCACACAATAGTTTGCATTTTTGACGAAGTGCTAACAAATATTTTCTCTTTAGTATTTTACAGTCACCTTCCTAATCCTGCACCTCTGAAATTAAAACACAGTGACTTGCAGATACATATCTCAATCAGAACAGATTGCCTCATTTTAAAGAGAGATTTGGGTGTGGAGAAATGCTAAAAATCCTATTCTTCTAAAATAAGATTGTTACTCTTTTTGTAGTCTTAATGAGTGTTGTACTCTCCTATAGAATTATTCTGTGAAATTTCAAAATATAAATGATTGCATCTAATGATTTCCAAAAACTGAATAATAAGAAAATCATCTATTTTAACAGCACTGGTGTTTATTTTGTTGGTATTCTATTTTATTAGCTGGTATCCCATACATAAGCAGATGGTATTTATTCAGCTGACACCAAGATTTTTCAATATTTCAACTCATTCTGTCCCAAATTAAATGATTCAGATGGATAAGACAAGTCCCTTCCCAGGGATTCTCATTCTGTCTCTCATGAAGCTATATAGGGTGCCTTCAACAGTGGTTTAAAATACAGCAAACTTTGGACCTTATAAAAATTGGATTGCAGCAATTAGCTTGTGGACAAGGGAGGTAAGCTATAAAAATTGCCAAAGGAATAGATCCAAGGAAGAAGCAATTCCAAAAAGATTTATGGATAACAGTGGGCATGGAACTCTCAGTACTATCCTGCAGCGTGGTTTGTTGAAACATTCTCCAGCTGCATAAACAGTGTGGGTTTTACCCCTTCGTATCACCATGATGAGGCGTACACTGGGAAACTGTCAGCTCTGCTGTTAATGTTTTTTAAAAAACAATATTTCAAAATTGCAAAGGGTTTAGGAAAAAAGATACAGAAATGATTTGTGGGTTGAGAAAAGCCTTATAGCAAAAAATCCCTAATGGCTTAATAAGATAAGCTTGAGAATATATTTAGCAAACAGAAGATTGAAATATCATAATAAACTGCAGTGTCTTCAATACAGAAAATCTTAGCTGCTTAATGATATAACTCTTGTTGAGAACTCATGGCAACGTATCAGAGTCAGATGTATCTATACATCTATATCAGGAAAGAGAAAAAAAACAAACATAGGTCCTTTTCAGAAGGTAGGACCATTGACTTGTGGAAGATCTTGGCAGATGAAGCCAAGTTGTTTCTAGACTTCAGTGTGTCTATTCTGAAAGTAATTTTAGTCTCATAGTATATTTAATAAAAAAACCCCTGTGTTTCTTACAATCTTTATTTCTGGTCATTTTTTCCTTGATGTTTTCCTTTCCCTCTGTGATTTTTTCATACTTCTGTTTTATCTGAATTACTGAACTATTACTGAATTCTCCCCAACCCATTCATTCCTTTAGTATGCTTAATTGTTTGCTTCAGAGTACATATTTGGTCAAACTCATCCTCTTTCTGACTGCAACATTGAAAAACCTTATTTTCCTTTCTGGCCCCGCCTCCATTCACATGGACAAATAATTTCTTTCCTTAATTATCAGATCAAGGAAGACCATTAAGACTGCCTTCTTACATTGTTTTCTTAGAAACTTGAAATATTTCACCATATTTCTACATACTGACCTATATTCACATCTTCACATGATCAGCAGAGAAGTTTTATCAGATGACCTCAAAATTTCATCAGCTCTCAGCAGAGATCTGACACAGTGCAGGAGAAGTCCCTATGAAAGGCTGTATCTTTTCCCATGCTCACTTAACTGAGACCAATGCCTTTAAATAAGAGATGGTTACCACAATAGAATCTCATTCTCCCTCCATAACTCCCTTAGTTTCACCCTGAGACAGAATGCCTGCTGCTCTTTTTGTCCCCACATCACAAAGCAGTTCTCACAAGCTACGCTGCTATTGTCATAAGGTCTGTTTTCTCTTCCTCAAGATTTCCTGCTCCCCAGTTCTTGTATTTCAATAAGCTGCTTTCCTATCACATCACTTAACCTATGAACATTTTACCCAAAGAAAACTGCCCACACAAGCCTGAATTTTTACCTGAGTTCCAGCAAGTTCTCACTGGTTTTGTTTTGCCCTTTCAATACAAGAGAACTAATCAGCATTAAAAGATTTTCAACAATATCATCATTTATCAAAACCAAATATTTATAATCTCAAACTGTTCATGCACGACATTGCCTTTATTACATTATTTAATAGACTAGCATATATTTGAAATCCCATGGTGAATTTTACTGAAAATGTCAGGATAAATGATATATTACTGCCTTCTGGCTTTGGATGCTATAAATGATGCACTGACTTGTGTCTAACACCTATAAAGAATCAGCAATTTTTTCAATAATTTTAATAATTTACAGAGCCTTCTGGAAGTGCAGATTAGGTGTTGAATACAGCAGTGATTTTGGGAATGGATTTGAGAGATTTAGAATCTTTTCCTTCTAAAAGAGAAGAAAATTCTTATCTAGTCGATGTAGTGTAAGACATACCTATGTCATGCTCAGAACAAAATCTTACACAGTGGAAAATAACAGTATCTTGTGAGAAAGGTGAAGAAAAGAAACAGCATCCAGGGAGGTTGTATTAACCACTACTTAGTAACAGTCAAGATTTCAGCTACTGAATCCAGGGGAAAATAAACATTGCAATCTTTTGTGCTCATGAAACCAAAATGCTGTGTTTTAGTGTAGGTGTATACGTAGCTACAGATATATGTATAAATATATATATTTAGAATGAACTACTTATTGCATGTTTGTGATGTAATTGGTGGGGGTAATGACTGCTTTGGATGTGACATTTTGCTGGAGAGAAACAAAAGATGGTTGACTCAGAAACCAACACTAACCAGTGTCTTAGAGTAGGACTGGTATTTTCACCTGTCTTAATATTTCATTCATGCTGTTAATCAGAGCATTTTCTGAGATCTAGGGGTTAAAGTGACTATATTATTCTATCTTTTTTTAAATAAAATATTAATGAAAGTATCCCCTATAATTCAGCTGTTCTTGCATGTTGATTAATACTGGTTCTCCCTTGTTTGCTAAAAAATGATTTTGGTCCATTGTGTTTTTAAAGAATAAGCAGGTATAACATATTTTATAATAATCATAACATATATATAACATAAATTAATGATTTACTTAAGGAGAAAATTGGTGATGATCAGAGCAGAGAGAGAAGAGTCAGTTCTAAACTCAAGGTCAGGGCATGAAGCTCAGAGCTAACCACAAATTTCACTCCAATAAAAGTAGAAAAGGGAACAGATATTTTTTATCTCCCTTGACTGTTCTGTGGACAACTTCTGTCAAAGATTATACTTTTCCTCCTACTTACCTACCACACTTGATTTCTCCTTAAACTGCTAGATCTGAACTATCAGTTGGCATGAAATGATTAATTAATTTTAATGATTTACTTGGTACAAGAACCTGCCCCTCTACAGTTTGAATCATCCTGAGGACTAATCAGCCCTTTTGAAAGAGGAAAGAAAAACAGCAGTGTTATTGAACTTGAATATATTTTAAAAAATTGTGTGGCTTTCTTTTCACATCTGTTTTGGGCAGCATTTTCCATCTTTACCTTCCTCTGGATGGGTACTGCAGAGAAAAACAAAACCAGAGTGGAATATTAATGCTAATGCTTCTCTGGAAGAGACAGAGTATTAAGGGAACATTGTATGAGTGAGGTTGCAAGGTTTATCCCAAAGTTTGGGATCTTCAGCAAGTTTATTACCAGCTTACTCACTTGATCCATAGAAATCATTTTTCTTCATCTCCTTTGAAAGGGAAACAAATGCTTAACATTTTTTATTTTTTTCCCATAAATTTTCATAACCTTACCATATGTGCAGCTCCAGGTTTTTATTGTGCATCTTGATAACACACCTCTGGATGTTCCTTCCATTCAATCCCTCCTCTCTTACCTGGTGACCATGAAAAAAAAAAAGCATACTAGGAAACAGATATGCAGTTTTCCATACATTTTTACAAATAAAGCATGGTGTCTGACTGATTATCATCAGATTTCCCTGCATGCCTTTGTAGCAAGATCGGGATATTTCAAGTTTTGCCCAGTTCTTTCTGTAAAAATATTTCTCTCGAACATTAGTAATTGTTTTTCACCTTTTCAAATGGTATTTGCCAGCATATGAAATGTCATCTGGTGCTACAAGATTGTACAAATATTTCAGAACAAATTTCTGCTCTGAGCAAAGCTTGACTAATGGCAGGAGCATCCTTCTCTTTGTTGAGTAACTCAGCAAAATAGATGTTGAGTTTATAACATTTTTTTTTTTTAAGAAGAAAATGAAATTAAGTTAAATTTAAAATCCAAATATATAACATTTCTTAGACTATGTTGGAAGGAAATAAATTTCCAAACAGAGTAATCAAATTTACTCTTTTTTTTTTTTCTTTCTGTCTAAAAGTAATTTCATACATTTTTAGCTTTGAACTTCACTCATCTCACCTCTTTCCTGAACTACACTATTTCTGGCTGCTGTGTTCATCTGTTTCAATTGTTTATATATGTTATTTCTTATTCTCTCAAATACCTCTTCACATCTCTTTACTTTTGATCTTTATGCTTTGCCCTAATTAGGATCTTCTCTTTGATGTAGTTCTTTGCTATCTTTTCTCTGGTCCTTCTTTCTTACTGCCACTTCTATGTCCCTACTTGATATCTGGTTGCCTTTATTGATGCCTTTATTGATGACTTTCTTCACCTTCTAAGAATGAAGGGAATTTCACATGCTGATCCTCACTAAACAACTTACCTGTTGTCACTCCAGTATTTCACAAGTTGGCAACTGGGACAGGCTCCCCAGGGCGGTGGTCAGGGCACCAAGCCTGACAGAGTTCAGGAAGGATTTGGATGATACTCTCAGGCACCCGATGTGAGCCTTGTGGACTGTCCCGTGCAGGGCTAAGGGCTGGACTTGATGATCTTTGTGGGTCACTTCAAACTCAGCATATTCTATGATTTTGTGATTCCATGAAATGTTGGTCTCTACTTATTTCTGTTCTCAAATAATGGTTATGCCCACATTTGGTACACCCTGTATTAGGTGTAACAAAAATCCAGATCTGAAAAGACTCTCTCTCTTCACCTCCCGGTGCCCAATAGGAGGAGTATTAACAGCACAAGTTCTTTATGAATTACTCAAGAACTTTTTGCAAAGCTTGACTTCTGTGCAGTAAATGGGAAGAAAATCCACCCAAATTATGGCTATCCTAATGTCTTGGTAAATTGAGATTCCTGACATTCACTCTGTTCTAGGGTTTTTTTTAATTTCTTCCTTAAGACCTTTATCTGATATACGATGTTATTGAAGTAATGAAATTTAACATTTGTATTGCTGGCACTGTGGCAGCTAAAATATTTTTTTTTTCTATGTCAAAGGACAATTTTGGTGAATTTCTGGAAAATGCACATCAATGTTGAGTGAATATAAACCACCATGGCCTTACAAATTCACGTCCTTTTGCACTTTTATTCATGTGAGTTGCTTGATATATAACAAAAGCTTCACATCTGAGAAGAGAAGGTTAATGCTCACCTTTCTAGAACATTTATTAAATAAAAACTTAAGTAAAGCCAGAAGATGAGACTTGATTCATCACAAAAGCAGAGTAAAAGTCATACATGCAGTATTCTCTGAATATATTTTGTTTTAAAACTTTTTCAGGTACCAACAAACATCTCCATTTGAAAGTGGATGCTGATGAATCAAAATATTGATTTTGGCTCACAAAGCTCATCTATTGTGAGCAATTATTTATATGCTGTCATTTAGTTTGTGAAGTATGACATATCTCCATATGGCATGCACTGTGGCAGTGAATGCACAATATCAGAAATGGAATACAGTGTGTAAGAAATGGATCTCTGAGGAAAGTCCAGAAAAC
>JAWMRD010000315.1:0-15078 GCA_035584875.1 Syndactyla subalaris | reverse complement strand
TGTCTCTATCCCGCCCCCCCCCCCCCCCCCAAGCAGCATCTTTGCTTTAACTTAAATTAGGGAAAATCATGTCCTTTCATGGTTATTCAAGGTACAAATGTGGTGAGCAAGGCCACTAAAACAGGCTTTGAAATAAAATGCGTGTTATGACTCTATAAATTTCAGTACAAATGATACTGCAATATGGATAAATCAGGGATTTCTGGGAAGGGTTCCCCAAGTGATTTCAAATGGAGTTTCGCCCCCTTGATTTCAGTTTCAGGAAACCTGTGGGTGCAATAATTCCAGTGTGATTGACCAGCTGGTCTTAATTAGGCCCTGCCTAATCAGAGCTGACCATCCTCAGCTGGCAGGGCTGGTGTCCCTTTAGGGAGGCACTGGCAGAGCTTGCTGGTTTTCCCTGGGCAGGACCCTCTGGGCAGGACTCTCTGGGCAGGTGCTGGTGGCTTCTGGCTCTGAGGTGAGGAATTCAGTGCTGGGGGGTCTTTAAGCGGTTTAAGTTTGGGTTCCTGTTTCTATTTTTCTCATCTTCCAATGATAATGGAATTGCGTAGAAGCATAAGTAGTTTGCTCTGTTTTAACATGGCTTGGAGAGCTGGGCTGGAGGGGAGAGTAATCACATGTGAAAGCCCATAAAGCTGATAAAAAGGGGGGGAAATTGCCCAGATTTTGGGTTGAGGCAGAGTGTGGCTCCCTGGGGTGCTTGTGCTGGGGCCAGTCTTGAACTTGGTGCTGCAATTTTTAGTAAGTGTGTGTTTTGCACAGTCAAGGTAACAAAGTGCAGGTGAGGTCACCCAGACCTGAGGGGTGGTTGGGTTCATCCTCCCTGCCCTTCCTGCAGTCCAAGTGTCCCAAGGGCAGCTGAGCTGCTGCAGCCCCTGTACAGTGCCCAGGGCAAACTGGGGACAGGTTTGTCTGGGGGAGGGAGAGGGAAAGGCCCCTTTTGTTTCCTTTTGGATGCAGCTCAGAGGCTGCACCGCGGCAGCAGCTGCGCCTTGGGATGGATAATCCCCTTTTTGTGCCCAGGGCAGTGAATTCTGGGTGTCCTGAGGTGCTGGTGGCAAGGGGGGAATGCTGAGGATAGTTGTGGATGCTCCAGGTCTGCCTGTGGCTGTTGACTGCTTTTTGTGGAGTTTGTCTCACATTCCTATTAATTTTTCTTTGAATGGCTGCAGAGGTGTGAAGTGAAGAGGGTTTGGTTTGGGTGCTGAGTGGTGTGAGCTCAGCTGAGCTCTGGGGGTGTGTCAGCGCATCCAAGCCTGGGAAAATTGTGTTTCCAGCCTGTGAATGATCCCACAAATGAAACAGAGATCCAGGATTTAAAGCTGCCCCTCATGCAAATGGTTTTTGTTGTTGTTTGGCTTTACTTTTCCCTTAACCTGATGCCTCTGGTTCCCACTGGTACTCCCCCTGTGGGGTGGTGTGTCTCTTGCCCAGGTGATCCAGGAGACAGTGCCCCCCTGGGCTCCCTCTGGAGAGGGGGTTCCATTCTCCCTGGGCAGTGTTTGATTTGTAAGGTGCTTTTCCTCTTTAAAATTGCATCATTTTGGTTGTGCTGATAAACATCCCTATCCCTGGAACATTCCAGGCTGGGTTGGATGAGGCTTGGAATGACCTGGGCTAGTGGAAGGTGTCCCTGCCCATGGAGTGAGATGAGCTTTAAGGTCCCTTCTAGCACAAACCATTCTGGGATTCTGTGATAGGTCTTTAATAAGATGACAAGTGACCCAGAGGGAGGTGGTGGCTGCACTGTCAGTGTGTCCTTGTGCCTGAGCTGCTGGTGTGTTTTAATTACTGCTGGTGACGTGACCTGATGAGAAATCTCCATCCTCAAGTTATTCTTGGGGACTTATTAAAGCCTAAATACTGTCTAAGGAAAAAAGAAACTGAAAAAAGCTTATACCTTTTATTTGAGATGATATAAGGATGTTTTGTCTTTCAGCACACTGGTAACAATTTATTTCATGGAGGTTTTTAAGAGGGACAAAAGTACCAGTTCAACCTGTGTTTAATGTGTGTGGATGTGTTGCCTGTGTAGAAAGAAGGAAGAGGAGTGAGTGTTGGACTGAGAGTCAGTGAGGTGTAAAGCATAAAACCACTCTGGGAAGAGAGAAGACCCGTGCAGTGTCTTCAGGTGACATCTCAGGCTGGTCAAAGGCACGTGGTGCCAGGGTTGGGTCTGGAGGCCAGGAGTGGCCAGTGAGGCTGAGAATGGGAACCAACACAGCCAGTGCTTTTAGTGGGTCTTGGAAAATACAAACAGAAATCCCTCTGTGCCCTGGCTGCTGTGCTGGCAGTGTCCCAGCTGTCCCTGTGTCCTGCTGTGTGCAGCTCCATCCTCTCTGCCAGGTTTTGGGGCAGGCTGGAGGGCTGTGAACAGCTCTGCCCTCAGTGATGCTTCTGCCGGGGCTGGGTCCTGTCACTGCTCACCAGACCCATTCCTTGGCTGCAGTGCTTCATTTACCTGGGAAAGAGCCACTTGCTGGATCTTGAGGGCTGGCAAGGGAAGGATGAGAGGCTCAGTTAGGCTGAGTTGCAGTGCTGGTGATGCTGCAGCAGCTTGGACACTTCCAGCACTGCTCCACCTGCATCCGTGAGCTCTGGGGTAGCTCTGGGGAGCAGCCACCCTTCAGCCAGAGCAGCCACCCCTCAGCCAGAGCAGCCCTGCCTGGTGAGCTGGGGGCTCTGACACAGCAGATTGACAGGTCTCATGTTTAAAGAAGCAGCAGAGTGGACGGGAGGTCTGACTTCTCCATTAGGTCTGACTTCTCCATTTCTAAGTCCTACAGGTTCCCTTCCTCCTTTCTCCCTTCCCCAAACAGCCTGTGTGGGGCTGGAACCAGCAGTGAACTTCTCAATCCTATTTCTGTTCTGAATCTTCTTGTTTTGCCAGAACTGCACCTCGGTTCTCTGCACAGTCCTGACACTTTTGCAGCCCATTTTATTTCTGTCTGCTCTGATTTCTGATCATTTGACTCTAATGAGGGAAGACTGCTGTGACTGTGTGCAGGGGGTGTAGCTCAGGGCCTGTGCTGCTCCAACCAGGAATGAATTTCCCTGTTCCTGTCAGTGGCTTTTTATCTGCTCTTACCTAAAACTGTCATGATCAGTATGTCCCTGCAAGGACCATAAAGAACCATTAGACCCATGATCTAATATCTCTGACCAGTCACCAAGAGATGTGGTGCTGCTGGGAAATGATAGCCATGGAATCACAGACTGGTTTGGGTGGGAAGGGACCTTAAAGCTCATCCAGTCCCCCTCCCAGCCATGGCTAGGGACACCTTCCACTCTTCCAGGGTGCTCCAGGCCCTGTCCAACCTTGTTGAATTCTTCTATGGTGTTATAGGTAATGGAGTGTAAATGTCTTCCTTCCAGAGGTCTTCCAACACCTGAGTGGCTCAGAATAGCAATGACCTGTGGGACTGTAAAATGTGGTACTGGGATGCCCCACCAAACCTCCCTGCACACACTGCTGGACGCTTGGGCAGGCTGGGCTGGGGTGAGTTTCCTTCCCAGTAGCTGGTGTGGGACTGTTTGGGGTCTGTGCTGGAAGATGTTGGTCCCACAGGGATCAGGCCCTGCTGGGCAGGGCTTGCACAGCACCAGGGATGGTTCTGCTCGCCACCCACCCCACCAGTGAGGGGTAGAGGGACACAGACAGGACATGTGACCCCAATAGCCCAAGGAATGTCCCAGGTTATGGGATAGAGAGCAGAAGCATATAGAGAAGGACAAGGGGAGGGACACACTTGGAGTGATGCCATTAGTCCTCCCAAGTCACCACGAGGTGTGCTGGAGCCTGGGGGTGCCTGAGCACCTGCCTGCCCTGGGCACCAGGGAATGCACTCCCTGTCTTTGCTTCTGTGGGTGGCTTTTGCTTCACCTGTTAAGGTAACTTCATCTCAACCCACCAGTTTTGTCACTTCTACCCACCCCACCTTCTCTCCCCATCCCACTGGGGGAGCGAGTGGAACCACGACAGTGCTGCTCCTCTGAAACCTGAGCAGTTGGGCAGGGGTGTGAATTAGTGTGGAAACAACCCCTGAGGGCCCTGGGGGTCCACATGCAACCATAAATGATGATCTCTCCATATTAAAATAGGAGCTGTGATGTGCAGGAGAGGCAGTTCAGCAGGGGGGTTGGCTTTTAAGAGCAAATTAATAGATGGCAGGAATAAAACAAGCTGTAAGAGCCTGTTTTCTTTGGCAATTAGGATACACTGGGTGAAAAGTACAACTGAGAATTGCTTCTCTTAGCAAGTGGATGACTGGTGGAAAAGCAGCTGTTTCCATAGCCTGGTGAGGGGGAGCAGGGAGTCTCTTCCACAGTTACTGAGCTGTGGGGAGCATCAGATATATCAGAGAAATCTCTTGCTTGGCATCTGAATTCCATTAGTCCTGGTTCATCACAGGATGCCTTGGGCTGGAAAGGACCTTAGAGAGAGAGATGATGATCCTCTTCCACCCTCTGCCCCAGGGAGGGACACTTTCCACTAGACCAGGTTGCTCCAAGCCTTGTCCAAGCTGCCCTTGCATCTGTGAGGTTTTCCTTGGGGCATCCCAGCAGGAGCCCTCCTGCTCCTGCCCCACACAAGTGTTCCCTTTTAGAGAGGTACCTCTGGGGTCTCCTGCTTTTCTGCTTCTTGGTTCTTCAGGCTGCTATTTAGCACATCAGCAGTTCCAGATCCCTCTGGAGGGTGGGCAGTAGCCAGGCACTGTTTCTAGAGCTGAAGTTAATGACTCTCCCTGTGTGGTGCCAGAGGACACAGGGCCCTGCACATCTCTGCTCCCAGCTTGTTCCACCTTGGGAAGAGCAAAATTATCCAGTGAAAGTCTGAACTGTCTGGGGCTGAAAAGGTGTTGGTTTTATTGCTAAAGTCATTTGGAAATAATGTTCAAAAGGTGAGAAATCAGCCACTGAGCTCACCCTGGTTTAACACAGCTCAGACTGGGGAGGCTCCTGGCACTATGAGAGGGACATGGCTTGGCTGGAGCTGGAACAGGGGCAGGATGAATTACCACAAAGCACTTCCCTCTCAATAGGCTGCCTGCCTCTCAAAGCCACATAAATCTGAGGGGAAATACTTGCACACTTCTCCCATCAGCTCAGCCTTTGGAGGATGAGATCTCAATAGCCTGCCTCACACCAGCCTTCCCCGAGGTGCCAATTCCTCTGCTCTGCTGGCAGGAAAAATGTGAAACAGCCACACTTGGTGCTCCAGCAGCAGCCTGGGTGGGCTGGAACTGCAATTTCTCTCTGGGAGAGCCTGGAGCTGAGCTGGGATCACTGCACAAAATGCCACGTGTTGGGGTGCACGTCGAGCCTGCTTCTCCTTGGGAACGGGCAGTGCTTTCCTGGTTTGGAAGTGGGGTATCAGATGTGCCCCAGCACATCAGATGGATTTCCGTTCTCCCTTGTGCTGCTGACTGGGGGTACCTGAGCAAACTGCAGTAGTGGAAGGTGTCCCTGCCTGTGACAGGGGAGGACTGGGTAGGCTTCAAGGTCCCTTCCCACCCAAACCATCCTGGGATTCTGTAATGTGGTGAGGGGAGTTTGACTGTGCCAGGGTGGGATGTTTGCCAAGGGACTAGTGGAGCTCAGCTCACATGGGCTGGGCTCTGAGGGCAGGAGGGGAAGGTACAGCCACAGCAGTGTCCTGCTGCAGCACTTCCATGCTGTGCTTGGAACTGAGAAAAGGCTGCTGGGAATAACTGACTGGGCATTTACAGGGTGGGATCTCAGGCTTTTAGGAAGGACAGGATTTTCAGCTTTGGGTGGGGAGTCTGGGCTGGCTGGTCCCTGGTACGGGTGACATGGGCACCTCTGACATGGTCCAAGTGAAGGTACTGCAGTGAGGAACTTGCACTCTGGTGAGGTTATTGTTGGAGGCCAAGGGGGACTTCTGAGGTCCAGCTAAGAGGGAGAGTGGAGCAGTGAGTGCTCACGGGTCAGAGCTGCAATGGTTCCAGAATGGATCAGGAGCTCTGCGGAGTACCAGGGAGCAGGAGTGGGAAATGCCCCTGGGGCTGCTCAGAGCTGGGAATTTGACCTTACCTGTGGCTCAGGAGCAGCAGTGACCTGTGAGAGTCTGGAGCAGTGAAAGCAATGCTGCCCAGGCTGTAATTAAAGGTACTTAAGGACCATTAGCAGAGCTTGTAAAAATGTTTTTTTAATCAGTTTAATAAACGGAAGTCCTGGTTTAATTGCATTATAAAAATTACATGTGGGCTACTTTCTATAGAAAATTACAGGTGGCATTGATGTTGCTGTGACATGAATCAGTGCTATCCAGACTCCAGATTCATCCTCTGAATGGACTATCACAGGGTCTGCTGACTGTGACATGGAGCTGTGCATCACTGTCACCAAATGCAAATGCTGCCTCAAGATTTGCCAGAATAGCTGAGAACTATGTGCTCATCATAATCCTGCTGTGCTGGAAACAAACTTCAGGCTGCAAGGCTTTACTGAAGTTCTTGATGCTGCTAAATGTGGAGCTGAGGGTTTCTCCATCAGCTCTGACAGGACAGGCTGGGTGAAGAAGAGAGCATGATGTCCCTGCTTGTGGCAGGGATGGGGAGAGGGGATCTTTAAGGTCCTTTCCAACCCATTCTGAACCTGATTTAGCTCCCCTCTGTGTGCAGGTGCTGCTGTGTGAACCTACAGCCAGTGTTTGACAAGGCTACAGAGGGCTTGGGAAAGCTGAGTCAGGGTTTGTATGTGGATGGTTCAGTGTCTGGGGCTCTCCCAGCTGCACAGTGATGCTAAAGAACAACCAAACGCTCCTCTTTTCCTTATTGAGTTTCTGAGAGTCAGTGACACCTGCCTCCTGTCGTGGCCCTGCCCCTGCAGAAACACGAGTGCAGAGAGAACACCCCAGCGCAGGGGTCACTGTGACTGCTGACACCTCGCAGGAATGAGCATCTCCAACATCCAGCCTGGCTGCTCAGCTGGAGCGACTGGGGACCTAAAAAATAACCCTGGAACAAAAACCCAAACCAACCGCTGGAGGTTGTTGGGAATTCTTTTGCTGTGCACCAATTTGTGCCAGGGCATGGAGGGGCAGGACAAGGACCAGGACTTTCTACAGGAGGGAAGGGTTAGATTAGAGATTAGGAAAAACTTCCCTGTGAGGTGGTGAGGGCCGGCTGCTTTTGTGTCAGGGATGGTCTGGGTGGAGTTTTGCAGCAAGGAAATGTCTTAGGAGGTGAGAGCTGAGCCTGCAGGAGTTCACTGAAAGTATCAAATAAGCCCAGGAATTTGGCATCCTTATGGAAACGAGCCCAAGAGCTGCTGGGGGGCTGTTTGCACCTTTGCTGTGCAGCCCTGGGGTTGCTGGTCTGATGCTTTTCCTGTCTCTCTTAAAATACCTAGATGATGCCTTGGTGCTTGGGCTGGACTGATCTCACTCAGAGTTTTGGGAGGGACTTTGGACTTACTCAAATTTGTCCTGGGTTAGAGCAGACTACAGTTCACTGGGTTGTGTGAATCTTGGGACCGTTTCTACTTGTAAGTGGAGAAAAAATAATATAAAAGCAAAGGAAAAAAAAAATGAAGATCATGAGGATAAAATGATCCAGTAACTGTGAATAATAATTTTTATGTCTGCTCTTGCCTTCACTTCCTTGCCAGGGTATCTTCGTGGTGTTATTGTTCCTGTCTCCAATTATTTTTCCCTTGCTAAGCATCCTTTTCAGAAGTAGAATGTAAATCCATATCCAGGCTCTTTGCACTTGCATTCATTATCCTTCATTCTGTGTGCTGGGGCAGCTCCCACTGGCTTTTCTCTGAGCATCTGTCAGTGCTACCACTGGAAAATCCCCTTTTCCCTGCCTTTAACTTGGCTCTGTGGATCCATTCAGGATGGAAACCTGCCCATATTTAGCTCCTCTGGAATAGTTGTTTTCCCTTTTTTGTGCACACCAAGGTAGAATCATTCTGTCGTTCTTAAGCTTGATTTTTTTTTTTCTTTTCTTTTTTTTCTTCCCCTACTTCTGGGAGTTAAGGGCTAGAAATAAAGGAGTAGGGCTTCCCTCGTGGAGCCAGCTCTGTCTCTGCACCAGGATCCAGCCATGGAGCTGCAGTTCCCAGAGAGCTCCTGCTGAAATAACAGTAAAAGGGATGGCTGAAGGGTGCCCCATCTCTGGAAGTGTTTCAGGCACAGTTGGACAGAGCCTGGAGCAACCTGGGCTAGTGAAAGGTGTCCCTGCCCATGGTAGGGGGTGGAACTGGATGGCTTTTAGGTCCCTTCCACCTCAAACCAGTCTGGGATTCTATGAATGACAATGCTAAAAATTAAATGTATTAACTGACATATGCATGCTAAATATTTCATGCCACTAGATGAGAGTTTTTTGGGGAGCTCAGCCTCTTTCAGTGTGCAGTCCTAGGCATGTTCTCCATCAGGAAGAGGAGGAATTCAGTTTTACACGTGAAACTCAGATGTGGAACCTCTGGTTCTGACCCAGGAACAAAATGCAGTCTGTTACACACCCCAGATTGCTGCAGTGGGCAAAGCTCGTCTGCATCTCCTCCCTCAGCCATGGGTTTTCATGGGAGTCTCCTGCTTGCAGGCACCACCTTCATGACTTTGTGCCACAGCAGGTCTGTGAGGTGCCTTTCAACCCAAAACATTCTGATTACAGTTGGACTTGATGATCCTTAAAGGTCTTTTCCAACCCAAATGACCCTCGGTTCTGGAATGTGTCCCAGGGCTGTAGGAGGTGGCAAGTCCTGGGCACTCTCCCTCCTTCCCTGTCTCCCCAGAAGGGTGGAGGGTGGGGAAGCTGAGCATGAGCAGCTTGAGCTGAGCTTTGGAGAGCTCTGGCTCAGTCCCTGCTGCTGGGGAGCCCCTGTGCTGAGCCAAGGGCTGTGGCTACTCCTGCCTTAGGGGGAGGGAGTCAGCAACTATTGTTTAATGAGCAAATCATGCATTCCTTCCTGCTTGCTGGCACATCTGAAAACAGGCCTCAGCATCTTTGGGAATGTTGGGGTTAAAGCTGATGACACCCACTGGCATGTGCTCCACTGCCTGCTCCAGAGGAATGGCTTCACTGGATCTCCACAAAAATCAGGGGCAATGAGGATTCTGAAGTGATGAAGAGACTTGGGAGCAGAGCTGGGCTGGAGGAGTTTGATGTAAACCCCTGGATCAGGTCCTCAGCAGCTCCCCCTGCACTGGGAGTCTGAGCAGGAGAGTAACTAGAGGTTTAGCAGGGAATTTCTGAGCTTCAGTATGTTTTGCTCTTTGAATACCATCCCAAAAACCCCCAATCCTTCGATGCACATTTGATGTGGTACATCCTGCTTAGAAAGAGCCACTTAGAAATATTTATGCAGTGCCTTGTTAAAGCAGCTGTAAATAATGCAGGAGTGTTGCAGACATGTCTGTTATGTTACTTCATTTGCTGGAGGTGTGCTTTGTGTCAGACACAGGGAGTCTTCCTTAACTCTGTAATTCCCAACTACTGTTGTGTGGACTGTAATACATAACAGATAATGGGGGCTATAACACAGATCAAGCTATAAATTAGCAAAAGCGTGTCCTGAGGCTTTCTCTGATAGTACATGCAATGCTTTTTCCCCTTAATTATCTTGTCAGGATAATTTCCTTTAATTATCTTGCCATAATAAATTCAGTAGGTGAATTAATGGGGAATAGTCAGGGAGCAACACATGATTTTGACAGCGTTGGATTTTCTGTCAAGGTTTTTGCTGACAAACCAAAATCCCTCTGCTCCCTCAAAGAGCTGTTCAATGTTAATAGTGCCCTATTTTCCTTACATCCCATATTTCTGTGTTACAAAGAGGAAGGCAGAGCAGAGGGAATTGTGCAGTGAGTGGCAGAGCTGTGGTTTGAGCTGTGGGAAATCAAACTTGGTGGTGGTTAAATGGACCAGAAAAGTTCTGTGAACTTTTATCGAGCTAGTTTGTTGTTTGATTTGAAGGTTGTGGATTTTTTGGGAGGCTTTTCATGTGGGTTAAAAAACCTCTATACAGCAGAAAAGTATTCTGTTGTGATTTCAAGGATTTAAGATACACAGGGAGCAAATTCAAGCTGAACAGCCAGAGCATTCCCACAGCGCTCGTAGTGGTGGGGCTGTCACAGCAGGGGCTGCAGGTTGGGCTTCCAGTGGTGTTTGGAGGGGCAGACTGGGACCTGGGGGATGGAGATGCCTTCTCCCACTGGCTCTGGAGCCCTTTTCCCCCTGTGCTATTGGGGCCAGGAGAGACAGTCCCCCTTCCATGAGCCAGAGCAGCAGCAGTGATCGCAGTGCAGTGGGATGGGCAGAAGAGACGTGTCTCTGATCTCCTGAGCCCCGGTGGTGCTGCAGTGCAGGGCTGCCCAGCAGTCGGGCTGCTCCAGCAGCACAGGGAGCTCCAGAAAGCCTGCATCCCTGGGTTTAACCACTGCTTCAAAACTGGCTGCTTCAGGAAGGCCCTGGGTCGTGCCCAAATTGCTGGGTCCCTGCCAGCCGTGGAGGTGTTTCTGGGGCTCTGGGTGAGCACTGGGAGGGTTACCAATTCTCCACAGGCCCCCATTGCCTTTCCACTGCAGCTCTGCCTCATCTTGCTCTGCAAGGCTGCCTTGGTGGTGCCCTTCTCCAAAGCTGGTAGAGCAGGGAGGGTATTAATTTGTTGAGAGACAACAGGCAGAATGGATGGCAATATAGATGAGAAGCCTCAGTAAGAGGAGAAGGCAACAGAACGCAGAGCAGCATGTAAAGTTTGTCTGTTGTTTCTGGGGACTGTGGTATGGAACAGAGTATGAACTGGGAGCAAGACAGACCCCACAGATTTCCCTGTTTCTCATCTGAGAGTTCACTTTTCCATTTTCTAGGATTATACCACCTACTCAACATCTGCTATTTTTAAAAATATGCTTAAAAAAGAAAATCCAGTTTTATACATAAATGATGGGCTGTGCAGAGAAGGCCACTGTGGATGACATGAAGTTGGCAGAAGCAGAGCTGGCAAGTGACACTCTCAAACAAGGAGCCTGGGATGGAGTCTGCACAGAAAAGAAAGGAGTGCAGCTTCCCCAGCCAGGCAGTGTTTGGAGATGCTGCACACTCACTCAGTGAACCATAGAAGTCAACTGAGAGTAGGTTTAGACTGGATATGAGGAAGGAATTGGTGGCTGGGAGTGTGGGCAGGCCCTGGCACAGGGTGCCCAGAGAAGCTGGGGCTGCCCCTGGATCCCTGGAAGTGTCCCAGGCCAGGTTGGACGGGGCTTGGAGCCCCCTGGGCTGGTGGGAGGTGTCCCTGCCCATGGCAGGGGTGGCACTGGGTGGGCTTGGAGGTCCCTTCCAACCCAACCCATTCATGGATTGAGCCATGGTGACCTCCAGAGCTGCTGTGTCTCTTGACATCCTTTCTCCCCAGGGACCATACATTGTTTTTTCGTCTCTCACCTCCACCTTGGATAATCTTGCCTTGATTTAGAACTTTGTTGCCAAGAATCCTCTCAGTGCTGGCTGACTCCTTTGTCCCTGTGTGTGTTTACAGAGCCTCCTGCATTGCCTGCCTCCAATCACTTTCCCCTGAAAAATAAGCTGTTATTATCAAGGCACCTTTCTGCTGCTTTGGGGTTTGTTTTCCTTTCCATTTTCATGACTTTGGGAAGTTGTTTTATGCTTTTTGCTTCCATTTGCCCATATATGAAATGAGTATAATACCAACCTGTCTAACAACATTGTGAAGCTTTTATTTCTACAAAGAGGTGGTTTGAATGCCTTTGGATCAAGGTACAATTCAATCCTAAATGCGGCGTTGTGTTTCCTCCTTCATGGAGTCTTGCAGCCCTGTTATTTCTTCCAGGCTGTGGAGATGAGCTGGGGGCAGCAATGCCCAGTGCTCTGTGCCCTGTCCTGTCCCATCTCGGAGGGATCAGGACAAAGATACATTCATGTCTCTATCTCTTGCCACTTCTGTCAATCAGAGAATAGAATCACAGAATCCTTCAGGTTGGAAAAGCCCCCTGAGCCCATGGAGTCCAACCATCTCCCAGCACTGCCAAGGCCACCCCTGCCCCGTGTCCCCCAGTGCCACATCCAGAGGGCTTTTCAATCCCCCAGGAATGGTGACTGCCATACATACAACTATATCACTGTTTCCCCCTACATCCAATAAGAGATGAAGGTTTTCCTCAGCCCTCCTGTTGTTGATGTATTTAAGGAAAAAATATTACTGTCTTTTTTTGGCAGAAGCCAGAAAGTTCCAGTTGGGCTTTGGTCCCTGTGGAACTGGTTGCCCAGAAAGGTTGTGGAATTCTCACCCCTGGAAGTGTCCAAGGTCAGGTTGGATGGGGCTTGGAGCACCCTGGGCTGGTGGGAGGTGTCCCTGCCCATGGCAGGAGGTGGAACAAGATAGTTTTTAAGCTCCCTTCCAACCCAAACCGTTCTGTGATCCTAATTTTCTCCCTATGTGACCTCAAAACATCCTTGTGGCCCTCCTGAGTTACCTGCCCTTTATTCCAAAGATCAGAATCTCTTTTTTCTGATTTGCACCCAAAGCTCTCTGTTCTGCCAGGTTGGTCTTTCCCACTGGCTCACCACGGGTCCAGTCTGCCCCAGAACCTGTAAGGTTTCCTTTCTGGGATGGGATTATTGGAATGCCCTGTGTGGACCAGGAGTTGGAATCGATGATTCTGGTGGGTCCCTTCCAGCCCAAGAGATCCTGTGATTCTCTGAAATGCTGATGCTTTTACTAAAGGTATATTCTGTGTTTCACTCTTAGCTTTCTAATGGCTGAAGGTCAAAACATTCTGAAGATTTTAATTTTGTAAAGAATAGAAAAATCAGTGCTCAGAATCCAGGAATGGTACTAAAGCTCTTGACACCTGGATCCTGCTCCATCACGCCTTCCTGCTAATGGAAGGTCTTTAATTCTTTGGATTAACCTCACTGCCCGTGGGACTCAGCCTTGTAAAACTCCCATTCTTCACACTCAGATCCTCACTAGATGTGGGAAAACCTTTGTGATGGTGTTTTTGTTCTTTCATTTTAAACAAATGAAAACCCTCATCTACAATTCTTCCTAAGCAACAAAGTACGGGGAGGGGAGAGCCAAACAACCACCTGGTAATTTCGGTTTCCTTGTTTGTGCTTTTAAATGATGTTAAACCATCATTGTGCTGGATCCTCCTGGCAGGGGGTGAGGATGTTCCGTGTCAGTCAATGTTAATTCCTCTGTGCAATCTGCGGCTCCTCAGTGTTTGATTAAAAACCTTCTGCCTCCCCTGGCCCTGCTGGAGCGTCAGAGAGGAGCTGGGGTTTGGCTAATTTAGCCTCGGGAATTTGGCTAATTTAGCCTCGAGCACTGAACAACAAATCAAGCAAACACTTGGAGAGTTGTCCTGGGAATGTGGCTCCCAGTTGTTTACAGACCTGGTGTGAATGAAGCAGGGAGAGTGGGGAATGAATGGAGTGCTGAGAGCCCTGCGAGGGCTCCCTGAGGTCACAGAGCCCTCTGGCCGGGGCTGCTGGAGGGGCTGACCCCAGCGGGTCTTCTCTCCTCCTGGTTATCGTGGCTAAGCACATGGATTTTTTACCATATTGTTTTCTTTTCCTTCACCCCTCCCCGCCGTTGAATGTTCAGGTTTTCATTTCCAGAGCTTTAATGGCAACAGAGAAAGCAGCCTTGCCCAAGATGCTCAAATCAGGAGCAGGTATTTCCCAGAGATGTTTTCTCTGCTGATCCCCTGCTGTGGTACTGAACCTGCTGGCAGCACGGGCACTGACAGGGTCTGTCTGTGCAGGAGCTCTGCTGGGACAGGGGATTTGGCAGCTCCTGTGCTTGGGATGCAGCACCTGGGGGGGTCTCAAGTGATGCTCCCCCTCCTGATGCTCCCAGCCCTGCCCGTGGTGTCTGGCCGTGGTGACATGGGTGGTGTGTGATCAAACACCCTGAGCAGCATCTCCTCAAGCAGAGGTGGGATCTGCTGGATTCCTGCCCAAAACAGAGGGCCAGGGAAGGGGGAATGCATGCCCATGGCAGGGGTGGCACTGGGTGGGCTTTGAGGTCCTTCCAACCCAAATTGTTCCGTGGTTGTGCTGTGACTCCTTTTTGGGAGTGGGATTTCCCCCCCTGGCACTGCAGGAGATGGTTGGGATAGAGGGAATTTTGCAACTTACTCAATTGCTCGTGGTCCTGGATGTTGTTTTGTGCCAGTAGCAAAATGCCAGGATCGAGTGATCTCTGCATGCAACACCTCAAGGAAGTGGCACTTAAATTAAAAGGGGGTTTTGACTGTTTTGCTTCCAGAGTGTGAAAGGGCTGTAACTCTCCCCTAAGTGCAGGTTCTTCTCTTTAAATGTATGGCTTGGTCACTGAGAATGTTTTGCATTTTAAAATACGACATGAAAAAATTGTGATAAGAGTTTAAAAACACTTTCACGGAGTCAGAAATCATCCATTAACCCAACGCATCCATGGGCTATGGAGCTCCAGGGCTGTCCCTTAGTAATGGGTGTGTGTGTAAGACCTGACTGACTCCACAACTTTAGTTTCCTAAAAACAAAATGAGAAAAGTGACCCTTAGAGATTCCCTTAATTTGTGTCCTGGATATGCCTAAATACCACTCATTATTTTGGTTCCCTGGTGGCAGCAAAGTTTGCACAATGACAATATTTCCTTCAGAATGATGTTTAATTTACAGCATGAAATCTTTAATGTCAACCTCCCTGGGATGCTGGGCTGGGCTCTTCTTCCGTTCCAGAACATCTCTTGCCTTTTGAACACTTTGTGCATCGTCCTAGAGAGAAGTTTCCTCTTTGGGAGGGGCTGGGGAAGAGGCTTGATCTGCTTTTCTCTGGCAGAAGACGGAGCCCTGCTTCCAAAACCTCCCCAGTCCTCCCTGCCCCAATCCTGGCCCTTGAAGGAGAAGCAGATCTGAGGGAGTGATGGGCTTTGGGGATACATATTTCCTTTTTGCATCAGGAACTGTAGTGATAGGACAAGGAGTAGTAGATTTAAACTGGAAGAGGGGAAATTGAAATGGGCTATTGGGAAGGAATTGGTGGCTGGGAGGGTGGGCAGGCCCTGGCACAGGGTGCCCAGAGAAGCTGGGGCTG
>JAWMRD010000313.1:0-15192 GCA_035584875.1 Syndactyla subalaris | reverse complement strand
TTCCTTCCTGCGTTCCTTCCTTCCTTCCTTCCTTCGTTCGTTCCTTCCTTCCTTCCTTCGTTCCTCGTTTCTTCCTTCCTTCCTTCCTTCTTTTATTCTTTCCATCTCTCCTTCCTTCCTCCTTTCCTTTCTTACTTCATCCCTTCTTCTCTCCTTCCTTCCTTCCTTCCTCCCTTCCTCCTTTATTCTTTCCTACCTCCCTTCCTTCATTCCTTCCTTCCTTCTTCCTTTCCTTCTTTTATTCATTCCATCCTTCTTCCTTCCTTCCTTCCTTCCTTCCTTCCTTTCTTCCTCCCTTTATTCCTTTATTCTTTTTTCCTCCCTTCCTTCCTTATTTCATCCTTTTCTTCTCTCATTCCTTCCTTCCTATTTTCTTTCCTTCCTTCCTTCCTTCCTTTCTTCCTCCCTTCTTTCATTTTTTCTTGCCTTCCTTCCTTCCTTTTTATTTCAGTCTTCTCAGAAGTATGGTCAATGTTCCTCATTTATTAATTAATTACACAGTTTATATAGGGTTTTATGGTGTTTACGTATAACAATTCTCTATAACTTATTGGTTAAAAGTTACTCGTCTATTACATTTCTATCGCTTATTAGCTAAAACCTGTCCGCTTAATGTATCTACTATCTATCTTTCAGCTAACCTTGCAATAAGCAATTCTACTGCTTATATCATACGCTTTCTTGGTTTCTCATGTCTCTTCTTATTTTACTTGTTACCATCTTCTACATGTCCATTGCTTATGGATACATCACTTCTGCTTCCCAGCACGTAGGCTAAGTCACTGTCCTTGTTTCCCAGCACGTAGGCTGGATTGTGCAGACAGGCCTGTATTAGGATCTCATGCCCTGGACCTGAGAGCATATCCTCAACAACTCCACAGTCAAGACACTGCACTCTTCATACGCCAGGCTCACACTCGCTCTTCATTTCAAGTGCTATAGCAACAACCTGATGTGTAGTGAAACGGAAGGTGGGTGATAATAGTTAGGGCTGAGAAGCAGGGTGCACGCCGTGTCTTGCAACAAGCTTCTCTCCATGCCAAGTTTTCTCTGGGCAAAGTGCAGCTCCAGAAGCTTTTGGTTTTGCAAGCGCACTCTGACAGAGAGACTGCAGAAAGAGAAAGACCTGTGAAGGAAAGGGAAGGACACTGGACTCCTGCCACAGAACCACTTTGCCAGTTCCTTGTGTATTCCCTCAGGTTTCTTTGGGAGAAACATTCTCCTTACGAGACCCCCCTTCAGAGGGAGGTGCTAAGACCCAAAGCTTGCTCGCAGCATCATATGTCAGTTTGGAAGATTTTATTCCCTCCACAGTCTAAGCACTGCATCCTTCACATGCCAGCTCCTACTGGCTCTTCTTTTCAAGAGCTAGAGCAGCAACCTCGTGCAGACAAACGGAAGGAGGTTGACAATAGTTAGGGCTGAGAAGCAAGGTGCACACCATGGCTTGAAACAAGCTTCTCTCTGTGCCCAGTTTTCTCTGGGCAGAGTGCAGCTCAAGGAGCTTTTGGCTTCGCAAGTGCACTGTGAGTGAGACAGAATGCAGATAGAGAAAGACAGTGAAGGAAAGGGCAGGACACTGGACTCTTACCACAGAAGCACTTTGCCAGTTCCTTGAGTTGCTCCATTTCAAGGGCTCAAAAATAGTCTCACAATTTTTGGCAACTCTTTAGCAAGTAGTTAGAACAATGACTGCAGCTACTGTTAGATGGTTAGATGGTATTCTTCTGTAACGTATATAGGATTTGCTGATAGCACCTGCAACAGAAAAAGAGTGTGTTCAATAGACAATATCACTCTTGAACTTTCTGGGCTTTAGTGGTTATCAAGTCTCTCAACAGAAAGCACAGTTGTCCTGCAGAAAGTGGTGCACCTGGGATATGAAGTATCTGGAGGACAACATTCCCTAGGAGCAGCCAGTATAAAAGCAATCTGCCACGTGCCTTGACCACAGACAGTGAGAGAACTTTGACCCCTTCTTGGAATGACAGGTTAGTGTCATTTGTGTATATATCAGTAGGGACTAATTGTAAAGCCATTGTATGACCTGCCGAAGGCTAATAAAGACAATATAAGAACCATAACCCTGGAACCATGAAGAAGATAGGGCCTTTAAACTGCTGAAGCAAGAACCTGAGAGGTCTCCTGAGTTGAATTTACCTGATGTGACGAAGCCCTTTTGATTGTTCTCGCATGAAAGGCGGGGGATGGCCTTAGCAGTCCTGGCTCAACAGTTGGGGCCATACAAAAAAGCAGTAGCCTATTTCTCCAAGCAATTGGATTAAGTAAGCAAAGGATGGCCTTGTTGTCTCAGAGCAGTACCAGCAGTGATCATAGACACAGAAGAAGCCAGAAAATTTGCACTGGAACAGAAAATTACTGTATTGGTGTCCCACACAGTGACAACCATATTAGAACAGAAAAGAAATCACTGGCTGTCACCATTTTGATTCCTGAGCCGAATCAAATGACAATAAGTATTCAAATAACTAATGCTGTCAACCCAGCTTCATTCCTAGAAGGCAAAACTGCACGTGAACCTGTTGTGCATGACTCCCTGGAAACAACGGAAGCACTCGATTGCAGTCATCCGAAGAACCACTCCTGGAAGCAGAAGACTAGATTCTTTATGGCAGCAGTTTTGTGAAACAAGATATGAGGATTGCCGGGTATGCTGTAACCACCACTACTGAGGTAATTGAATCCAATCTTCTACCCACAGGAACCTCAGCCCAGAAAGCAGAACTGATAGCTCTCATCTGAGCTTTAGACCTGGACAAAGGAAAACAATATTCTGACTGACTCTAAATATGCCTTTGACATTGTGCTCGCTAATGGAGCAATTTGAAAAGAGAGAGTACTTTTAATTGCTCAAGCAAAAGCTGTAAATTATGATGAAGATAATCTGCGATTGTTGGAAGCTGTACAACTCCCATCACAGGGGACACCCGAAAAGTAACACTGTTCCAGAGGCAAGAAAACAGAAAAGCTGAAAATGAGTCCAGGAGAGCTACTGAAAAGAGCAGAGAACTACCAGTAGAAGACCTAGTACCAGAAGAACCAGACACAAAGCAAGCAAAATGCTACAAATCACATTCAGTTAGAAACAAGTCAGTTAGTGATACCAGAAAAACTACTGTGGCATTCTGTGAAAGCTATCATGCCTAGGCTTCACATACGAAGATTTACAGGGGCTCTACCCACACTTGCTACAAGCAAGGCAAATGCAAGATAGGCAATTCCAGTTGCAAAAGGTACAGTGGAAAGTCTCCACCTGCACTACTGGTGAGGCACAGTTCTTCCTGCTGTGCCTTTTCTCCTTGAGATTCAAACCCATAGAGAATAGTAGACAGTACAATAGTTCTGTAGACACTAATCTTTGTACTCTTCATCGGGTCTTTATTGTGCCAGACTCTTTTTCAGATGCACTGTATGCCTTTGCTAACCTGTTGTCTATCTCTTTGTCAATCTTACCATCTGAAGAATTGATGATTCCCAGATAGCTGAACTGCTGGACTGACTTAAGCTCTGATTAGCCTATGGTGATGTGGGGATGATGGAAAACTTCTTGAGGTGCAGGCTGGTAGAGAACTTCTGTCCTCTTCAAGCTGACTTCCAGCCCAAAAATTTCAGCAGCCTCTGCAAAGCAGGATGTCAAGTCCTGCAGAGCTGCTTCTGTGTGAGCAGTGAGGGCGGCATCACCATCAAAAAGCAGCTCACAGACAAGGTGATTTAGGGTCTTAGTGGGGGACTTCAGTCACCTGAGGTTGAACAGGCTTCCATCAGTACAATATCAGACGTAGATGCCGTGGCCTTTGGAGCATCATGATGAAGAAGATTGTGAATAGGGTTGGTGTGAGAACACAACCTTGTTTCACAGCACTGGTTATTGGAAGGGTCTCAAAGAGTGCATCGCCACATCTGACTTGGCCGCGCTTATCCTTGTGTAGTAGGATGACCATTTTGAGGAACTTGGGGGGACATCCTAATCATTCCAAGATACGTCACAAGCCTTTTCTGTTCATGGTGTCAAAAGCTTTAGTGAGGCCAACAAAGGTTACATAGAGTCCTTTGTTCTGTTCCCTACACTTCCTTGCAGTTGCTGAGAACAAATACCATGTCTGCAGTACTCTTATTGGCTCTGAAACCACATTGGCTTTCAGGCAGAAGTTTTTCAGCAATAGCGGGTACTAATCCTTTCAAAATTTTGGAGAGCAAAGTGATAACGCTAATTTGAGCAGTCTGATTTTTCTCCTTTCTTCTTGTACAGGGTGATGATGACTGCATCACAGAAATCTGACTGTAATTCACCTTGTTCCCAGCAACAAACAATGAGCTCGTGAAACTTCACATGGAGTACCTGGCCTCCATGTTTCCAATCTTCAGGTGGGATTCTATCAACTCCAGTGCCTTGCCAGTTCTTACCTGCTCTATGGCCTTAAGAGTCTCTTCCATAGTAGGGGCTAGATCCAATTCATTTTTCAGCAATTGTTGTGTAATGTGTTGAATTGCTGAGTCTTTGACTACATGGTTGGCACTGAAGAGAGTCTGAAAATGTTCAGACCATCAATTCAGGATGGAGGTTTTATCTGTGAGAAGAATTTGCCCATCTGCTCTGAGTAGGGGGCTTAGAACATCGTGTGTGGGTCAGTACACTGCTTTCAGAGCCTAATAGGATCCTCTTTGGTCACCCAAGTCTGCACATAGTTGAGTCTTTTCTGCTTGGTTGATCCACCTCTTGTTCTGGATGTCTCAAAGTTTCTGTTGGAGCTTACTGCATGCAAAGGCTGTTTTTCTTGCATGGTAAAATGGCTGAGCGAGGTGTGCTTGGTGAGCACTTCTCTTCTTTGACAGCAATTCCTGGATTTCTCGATTGCTTTCATCAAATCAGTCTTTGTTTTTCTTGGAGGAGAACACTAAGGATTCTTCCGAGGACTGCAGGATGCTATTTTTAATATGCTGCCAAAGCCCTTCAGGAGAGGGATCTGTGGGATGATCTTCAAGTCTAGTTTGAAGGTTTACCTGGAAGCTGTCTCTCACTGTGGCTGTTTGAAGATTGTTAACATTGAACCTTCTCCTTGGAATGCCACCCCTCTTAGGTTTGAACTTAAAGTGGACGTTAAGTTTGTAATGCACAAGGCTGTGGTTTGTTTGACATTCTGCACTAGGCATCATTCGGATATGACAGATATCACGAACATTTCTCTGTTGCACTAAGACATAGTCAATGAGGTCCCAATGCTTTGATCGAGAATGCATCCAGGTTGTCTTCAGACTGTCTGTCTGCTGAAAGATAATGTTGCTGATGTTGAGTTGCTGCTCTGCACAAAACTCTAACAGCAGGCATCCATTGTCATTGCAGTTACCAACACCATGCTTGTCTAGTACTCCTTTCCAGGTTTCATATTTCTTTCCTACTCTGGCATTGAAGTCACCAAGGATTACGATCTTGTCATTTGCAGGAACCTTTTGGGTAAGGCAGCGCAGGTCAGTGTAGATTTTGTCTTTCTCAGAAGGATCAGCTTGGAGACTTGGGGCATATATGCTGAAGAAAACAACATGTTCCTTGTTGTGTAGTGGGAGGCGTAAGGAGATAATGCGATCGGAATGACCTGTTGGCAAATTTTCATATTTGGAGGCAATGGAGTTTCTAACCATGAAACCAACTCCTAAAAGCTGACTTTCAGTTTAGTGTTGGCCCGACCAATAGAGTATGTAGCCAGACCCCTGTTCTTTAAGGCTGCCTACCTCATGGAGACAGACCTCACTGAGAGCAGCAATGTCAATTTTGAGTCGTGACAGTTCTCGGACAATTAGAGCAGGAGAATGCTCAGGACGCCCACCGTCCGCAGAGTCGAGCATGGTTCTGATGTTCCAGTATGTAACTGTTAATTTGGACATACCTTTGGAGGCAGGTGTAAGCCTTTGTCTTTTTAGTTTTGTTTTTGTTTGACCGCAAGGAAGATGCCCATTGGCCACGGCAAGCCAACCGGGTGAAGAGTGGAGATGAGCTTTGGTTAGGCCACCTTTTCTAGGCCCCTCTCCATGTGGAGCAAGCAGTGCTCTCCTTGAAAAAAGCTGTTTGGTCATTCAGGATGCTGCCGAATCAGACTGTCATCTCTGGGTCAGTCTCAAGTCACCAATGTCCTAAACTACCTGTATGCAGGATTGGGGCTGCAGCTTCCAGTGCACCTTATCACCTGCCATTTCATCCCTCACCTGTTGCTACAGGGCTTTGCAAATGTGGGAAGATCCCTAGCACCTGCGCAAAGGATTTTTCAGGTGAGGCGCAGCCTGAGCAGATCTGGCCTCACCTTTTTACTCCTAAGGTTCATCTGCCAGGGCCAAGCTAGCTTGGATGGTGGCAGCGAAGTCCTCAGGACGTAGATTTGGTTAGAGTATCCTTCTCTTAGATGGATGGCCTTACAGGGTTTGGAGTTAGAGATGTCCTTCTCCCGGGATGGTTGCTGAGGAGCGAGCGAGCCCATCCTGCCTATGGACACACTTTGTCTGACCCTTCAGCTGAGATCTGACTAGCATGGGAGACCCTACTGGAGGCACGTACCACCACCAGCACAGCTCGCAACCTCATAAGAGCGCACAAGCTTCTGCTTGTGAAAGCATAACATGATAAAACACACTGGAGGTTGGATTCTCTGTATCAGCATGTGAAAATTAAAGTAGCAGGACCAAGTTGGTTTACCACAATAAAATGAGTCACTTTGTGAACTTTAAAGAATAACCCAAACACTGGAACTAACATGCACTAAGGAGGAATAACCAAAGGGATCTTCCCACGTGAGATTTGGCAAACTGACTTTTCTGAACTTCAAAGAAAAGGGGGTTATAATCTTTTGGGTTTAATAGACACTTTTTCTGAGTGGCCAGAAGCATTTCCGTGACAAATCAAGAGATGTGGTTAAGCTCTTGTTAAAAAAAATAATACCATGGTTTGGGGTAACTAGAAGTATATCCTCTGATAGAGGATCTTATTTTGTGTACAAATTGTAAAAGCAATAAGTAAAGCTCTGAAAATTAATTGGCAATTTTATACCCTATAGAGACCCAATGCAAGTGGGCAAGTAAAAAAAAAAATCATCTCATTAAACAGCAAATAGCCAAAATATGCTGAGAAACAAATCTGCAATGGTACTAAGCCTTACCTATTGCTTTAGTTTGAATAAGACTCAAACCAAGGTCAAAAGAAAAATTAAATGCGTTTGAAATTTTGCATGGAACACCTTATGCAGTCAGTACAGCTAACAATAAAGCCTTAGATCAGCTAGGCAATCAGTATATTTATGACTATGTTATAACTGTGGGAAAACAACTGGATGTTAGAGCACCAGCCTAAGCAACCTGATTGTAAACTGCATTCATTTAGTCCTGGTGATTAAGTATATTTTAAGAATTTTTCAGGAGACCTCCCTTGATTCACTACTCTAGAGTCAAGTAAGTTCCTGAGAAGACATAGACCTCAGAGCTTGCAAGATCTACCGCCCTCAAATTCACTTGGCAATCATCACTGGACTTTTGATAAGTATGACGACTTTTGTTCAAACTTTTGCCTTAGACTGGCCATGGTCTCAGGCTTACTTTGAGCTTTCTGATCTAATACTTAATCCAGGGCCAGAGTCTCAAAACAAGAATGCTAACAGCCACACTCAGATAAGCAAACACAATACATCTGCTACAGTTTTGCAAGAAAAAACAGCCTTGACAGGATGGCAAAATAGAAACCTTGCTGCAAGCATCTTGACCGAAATAGTCGGGGCAAGAAGACAAGTAAGATGTAGACTGTCCAAATCACACTCAAGAAAGATTAAGACACCCAAAACTAACATTACTGTGCAGGATTCCTTGAACACAGTCCTTCCTGAGTCATTTGGAAATATAATTAGTCAGCCAAGACAATTGTATTTCCCACAACTCTTTCTCTGAATTGTGAAAATTACCACAATCTAACCTTTGTTGGGCCTTATGCAATTAAGCAATCAAATGAGCAGAAGCTACTGTTAGATCCCACATACTCACTGAAAGGAGTCCAGATAAACATCTCACAAAAAGACTGACAGCTTTACATACAATAACTTCTCAAAGGGTGAAATGCATGGCTACCAACTAGGTCTCATCACACCAGAACTCAAAGAGATTTAGGTAGATTATTTGAAAGAGGATTCAGTGTGTTAAACACTACAGATCAAAAGCTATTATTTAACAAGCTCAGTGCTGTCACTTCTGCCTTAATAAACCTCAGAGTTCCCCTGAAGTTGCTCATCCTTGCTCATATTGGCAGAAACCCAAACACTAGCAGTCAAACTACTAACATTAGTAGTCAATCGCACTGCTGAAGATTTTATCAAAGTTGCTGACTGTACTAGAGGCATCAGCAGAAAAGTTGCACTTGCTATCCAATGTATCAAACCCAGCAACGGGTACAATCTGTAGCTGCAAAAATACTTAGAAGGAACATCAAAAATGCTACCCCAGGAAATAAGAGAAATAATAGCTAAAAACAGTTCCACTACCCAGTTTGAGAAAAACCATCAGGCTTAGCTGCAACTAGTGAATTTCACTTACAACTCACAAAAGGAACATATCGAAGCATATGTACTCACTATTAGTGCAGCTAAGGAACAAACCATCTTTCCTGTCTTGACATTAGGAGCTATACATCAGAACGTAGTAGTTAGGCCAATAGGGCATAATGTTTGGGCAAGCTATAATCACTACCAAGGCAAATGGCAATCAATTAGCTCAGAAGCTTGTGTTTCCGCAGGACCATTAGGATATGTTTGTGAAAATGCTATAGTAGAAAATGAAGATTTATGTTTAAATACTGAAGACAATGTGTGCACCTTTGAAATGCTTCTACATGTTAAAGCTCAATTACAAATATATTATACAGGCAATGGATGTGCATATGTAAGAACTTTTTTAGTAATATTACTCTTTTTAAAGCAATTCTGAGACACACTGACATAGAAAATATAGTCCAGGAAGTGAACAAAACAACTCAGCGTATGCTGTGGAAAGTGAAACATGACACAGAAAAAATAAAAACCATTCTAACTGAGATAAAACAAGTTAGTGAACACCATTGGTGAGACATCTTTACAGGATTTTCTCCCCCAGCCACACAAGTGTTTCACTACCTGATACATCCTATTCTGATTCTGATGATAGTCTCAATTCTGCTATTCTTGCTTAATGCATGGGTGCTGTAAAAATTATTCCTATTCAAAAGAATTCAAATATTATGGGCAAGGATGTACACATATCAAACCTCGGTCTTAAAGAAAATCTAAAAAAAGAATTCATAAATCCTAAAACAAAGGGGGGACTGAAGCAAGGATAAACCCCAGAAATGGTTAACTGGATCAGTAGAAACTGTTCAGCACCTGCTTTCCTTGAGTTTATCTGAGAACGTGGACATGTGTTCTGTTCAAACCACTGGACCTGATCTTAGAAAACTATACACCAATAAGCTAGCACTGTTAATCATGATAATGTAGACATTTAAATAGAGCAAAATGGCCTTCAGCCAGTAGTTTCTGTAAGCTTCAGTGACTAGGTCATGAACAATGAAGGCTGAAGAGGTCAAGGGGAAGAAGAGGAGTTAAAGGCCCCTAGAGCAAGGCCGAAGACCAGAAATGACCACCTAATCCTGATGCCAAAAGGAGATTCTAGAAGGTCCGCATAGACTCTGCCTAATCTCCACCTAGTCATTAATATGCATAATCAGATATTGTAATCTTATTACTATGCAAAATTGTATGTCATAATCATGCAGTGAAATGCATAAAATGGCTCATTTTGCACTGTTGATTGGAAGCTCGTTTGTCCAGTGCGAGCTGGCTGGCTTTCCAGCACTGCTCAAATAAATACCTTTGTTGCTAAAAGAGCAAACTCTCTGAGCAGTTCCTTTCATACCGAGGTTTTTCATCACCAGTCTTACTGCTTTTGGTGTGCCATGTAAGACTCATTTACACTTGAGAGCCCAAGGCTGCAGGCTTTTTTTCTTGGGGGAAATGCTGTCGTTTGTTTGCAGAACCTCATGTCTCAAATTGCCAGCCTGCTTCCCTGAATTGAATACGGATAAAGTTATGGGAAATTTTGGGAAGGTTTGTCTATGTTTTCAAAGGTTAGGGATGGTTTAGGAAGAGAACGGTTTGCACTAGAACATTTGGGAAGGTTTTTGAAATTTTGAGAAAGTTTTGTAAGAGAAAGTCTGGTAAGAGAATTTTTCCATTGTTACTGATTTAAAAATTAAACCCTGACACCACCTCTTTTCTTCCCAAAACATTTCTAAGAAAGGGCAGTGCTCGTGCAAATCAGGGTAGGGCTTACCATAGGGTGACTTTGAAAAGATCCTCTGCATCATGCATTCAGCCTGGCTTTCTTTGAGAAATATTTCTCCTTCAAAATCTAATACAACAGTAGCCTATAGGACATCCTGCCCCCAAGTGGATAACTGTAAACATATATAATTAATAATTTACTCTGGAGTTGCCACAGCACTTTTTTTTTCAAATATTCTGCCACTTTATCAGGGTCCTGTTGTTGTTCAGGGATGAATTCCAGACCTTTGGAGCAGAACAACCTTTCAAAAGCTGGCCAGTTTTTCCCCACTTTCCATGCCACTCATGACTACACACCCTTGGGGGAGATCTCTGAGTCACCTTCCTAGAAATCTTTTTCTTGACTCTGAACATGGTGTGGACTGCATGGAGGAGACCTGACAGACTTAGGAAAAAGAACATGCTTTCCTTAACATCCGTAGTTAGTCCAGAAAGATCAAAGGCTGCATCCTATAAATAGATGATGATAAGACCAGTTCAACAGGAACTACTGGACACACTGTGACTAATTCCCTTAATTTGAAAGGGATCATAAACAAAGGTCCTTTTGTTACTGAAAGTGTCTAATTATAAAAATGCACTGACTTGGTTTTGAAGCAAATCTGATGGTACAGGTACTCACATGAAATATAAACTCCTATCAGACCCTTACATTATTTTAACATCCTTTTCTCTTTTATTTTCCCAATTATTTTAACCTTATAGTCACAAAGCTAGAGCAGATAGCCTGCAAGCAATATCATTTTGTATAATTATTTGAAATGGCACTGGTACAGCGTTAGTCCTGCAGATGCCTGTTATAACAACAGGATTTTATCTTTTTTCCTTTCTCTCCGACAGCATTTTCCATGCAAAGGAAATGTTTTAATCACATCTCTATTCTGTTCAAGATTTGCTTTGTTAGTCTCTTAAAGGAAACAAAGCTAGACACCAACTTGACTTCTGTGTGTCTGCTTGAACCATCTTTAATTTTCCTGTTTCCCCATCCAGAATTAAAACAGGTTTGTGAAAACAGAATAACAGATCAGAACAGCCTGCAGGGAAATCCTGTGCCCTTGTGTGTTTTTCCATCAGCACATGCTCTAAATAACAAATTAGCTTAGCAAGGGATCTAAGCCAAATAAGTAGTAACCAGGAAAACAGAGAGAGTGCTTGGGAAGTCTGATGTAGACACTGTGGAAGGGTTTGAGTATGAAGAGAATTAGCAACACAGCAAAGAGCATTTGAAGATAGGAGTGCTGGTGAGGAACCTTAGGGGTTGTAAGGAGAAGATTTTTGCAGCCAAGGAGAGTATTCTGAGGAGGAATTGGAGTGACGCCAGTAAAAACTGAATGCTGCTGCTAAGAAGTTTCCATGGAGGTGCTGCAGGGAGGTACTAGATGTTCCCTCCATATTTCATAACACTAGGAAACTGTACAAAGCCAAGACAAGCAAGAGCATATTTTCCGTATAACTGCACTGTCCTTCAGGCAAATGCAGACAATGCTATTCATTCATCCTGAATCCTTACTCAAATCTGGTACCAATGAACTTAAGGATGCTCTCTTTTAGACAAGACAAGCAATTCTGAAAATAGAAGGGGCTGGTATCTCCAAAAGCCAGGTTTGCTCAGATAGTTGAAATTACCATTTCTGTTGAATACTGTATTACTACTTGAGGCTGAAATTGAGCTAGGACAAAGGAGATAGCCTTCTTTTGGACCTGTTAGAGTGCACATGATTTGTGGGGTTAATTCTTGTAGCAGACAATTACTATCATGGTTTCAGGCTATTTGCAATCTATCAGAAAATATCCACAGATAAAGCTTTCTCCAGCAAAAGAAATAATTTTTTTTTTAAATCCTAATTTTAGAGAAATCCAGGTTTTCCAAATGGTAAACATGACCTCTAGCTAGGAAGCAGCATGTAGCTTCTTGCACAGGTTCACAAGTTGGACTTTTGAGCCTAGAGCAAATGAAAGCTATCAGTGAAACCAGCAGCCTCAGCTCCTCACAACCAGAAGCTTCCTTTGAATCTGCCCTGGGAATGCAGAGTGAAGCAATACAACAGGTGAAACTCAAAGGACGAGAATGGCAAGTCTGCTCCCTTTGCTTTCCCTCATCTCCCTTCTATGGCGAGAACAACTGTCTTTAGAAATTCTACCTATGTTCTTTTGAAGCTTCATGAATGTGGAACTGATTTTGTGGTAAGGACAAGGGAAAAGAACAGCGGAGTTCTTATCACCAAGGGGCTCTAGCACCCAAAGGTGCTGTGCATACACAAAACCCAGAAGCAGAAAGGAATAAACAAAGGATATATTTTGAGAAAAACCCAGATATCTTAGCTTGGGCAAATGTCCCTACCAGAGATACTGAGACTGGTTATGGGGCACAGAAATCCTGCCCTGGAAATATAAGTGTTCATCTAAGAAAACCCACTGAAAACTTTTTTATTCATACATAGTGAAGAACTATAAATAGCATAGCCCACAAAAGGCCAAGCCAGAAGAACAACTTTCTTTGCTGCTTTGGATGTTAACCTATCCCTGTGTTATAGCCAAGGGACTATCCATATAAAATTTAAAACCCCAAAATTTTATGAAAGGTAAATGAGCAAAGCAGCATGCTGGATGGCCAGGGAGACTCCTTGCTCCGCCACAGACCGTGAATTTAACAGTTTCCCAGTCTGTTTTTTATACACTTTTATACACTTTGTTGTCCTTCGGTTCCAATAATTTCTCGCTTTCCTTTGAACTTTCCAATCGAAGTTCACTCCATTCCCACTCTGGGGGTTTGTTCTGTTGCTAAGGAGTTGGTCTTCTTTCCACAATGGTCCACAATGAGTCCATGATGATCCTGTTTTATGACAGCATTCCCAGCCACACAGCTCTTTGTTCTTTATTAGTATTCTCTAAAACTTATATTCAGCAAAACATACATAATATTGTGGTTTAAATTCTACTTGCTTAAGCAACTAGAATAAAACATGACACTTTAAGAAAAACCTTCACAAGCCTAACATTTGGAAACGTTTAAGAAAACCTTTACAAGTTTTAGAATTTGATAAGCAAATTCTAGGTTTTTTACTTTTATCACTTATTACACTTGCAAACTGACACTACTCCTTTCCCAGCAAGACAAGTCTCCAAAGCACAAGAAAGCTTTCCCTGAGCATCTGGAAGGGTGCCAGCCCCAAGTAAACTCTTATTTCACATTACTTAAAGTCAGGTTTGTCAGAGTTTGCCTCCCAATGCCCATTGTCTGCCCTTCTTGCAGCTTTAGGACTTGCATGGCAATGTTCTGAGGTTACCACAGAGCAGAGGAATAAAATGACTCAGGATTGCTGCTTGTTGTTTTTTGTACTTTGAGCTTTCGCTCTCTCCCCATGCTCCCTGGCAAAGCTCCAGCATCTTGTCAGCAGGGAAGACCCAGGACCCCACCAGAACTCAGGATTTCACCTACAATTTTGCATTAATCAGTGCTAAATGCCCATTTACACATGAACTTTTTTAAGCTCTTTATGCCTTCTGATTTCCTAAGCTGATTTCTTAGGGATATGTAGATCAGTTCAATTCTGGGAATTTCACTCTTGGCACTGAAATGTTATAATCTGCTTAAATATTGCAGAAAGAACTTCAGATTCAAATATTCCCTTGAGCAAAATTAAAACTCACAAAAGATATCTGCTGATACCAAAAACTGATTTTATTATTTCCTAAGAGAAAGAGGAAAAAACAAGAAAGAGTTAGAAAATGCTAAGGTTACTTTTAGAAGCAAAGACACCACTGAAAACTAATGAATGAAGGGGGAAGAAGTTTCTGCCTTCTTTTTCCTTTGTCTCCGCTGCCTGTGATATTATCTCTTTAGCAGCAGCGGGGTGGGGGGGAGGGGGTGTCTTAGAAGCTTTAGTTCTCTAGAATGCAGCCAGGATACGTGGTTTTGCTGCTCACACTGAGTCACACTGCAGGATAGGGCAAGGTCCCGTTCAGCTGCACCTCTCTGGCCCTCAGAACTATGGTCAAGCTAGAGGGACAAGATAAAACTGACACATGTGACACGGTGTGTTATAAGCACTAAGGCGATCAGCTATAGATATCAGGTTTTATTTAATAAAGGGAAAAATAGTGATTACAATTTTATTAGGAAAGAACCAGTGAGTGATTGCAGCTCAGTGACACCAGCTCTTAGCTTTTTCTGCTTTTTGCCTTAGTGATTCCAGCTGTTTTTGGAAGGCAAGCAGTCAAAAGCAACGCAGTGCCTACGAAGGGGCAGAACACTGGGCGACCTAAGGAGCATGCCCCTTAGGTACGCGCTGGAACGGCTGTGGCGCGGTAGCGGAAGCAGCAGCAGCAGCGGCGCAGCCCCGGCCCCGTCTCGATAGTGGCGCGTCGGAGGTCCCTGCCCGAGCGGCGCTTGTCCCTGCAAGGCGCAGGCTGGCACGGGTTACCGGGCTAGCCGCCCGCGGGGGAGCTGGGAGCCCGAACTGGGAGCGGCCACGGCGCCCCCAGCTCTGGTCCGGGACAGGGATAACGGGGTTCACACAGGGACCCCCGGCACGGTCGCAGCTCGGCACGGCCGCAGCTCGCCCCGGACCGTGGGGGAAACGGAGGGGGGAACCGCCCCGGCTCCGCACAGTACCGCCACTCCGGGATCTCTACGGGCTCGGGGAGACGCGGGGGAAGGGGAGGGGAGCGACTATCGACAGCTATCCAGGCACTATTGGGGTTTGGGGAAAGGGGCAGCCACCCGGCTTCCCGCACAGAGCCCAGAGACCGGGGGGGGGGGGGGGGAGAAGGGTAGAAGGGGGGGACCCTTAGGAACCTCGGGCAGACACGGGAAAGGGGAGAAGGGATG